>BMAO01020041.1:202872-621185 GCA_019973975.1 Trichonephila clavata | reverse complement strand
ACAAATTTTTTAGACTGACTTCAGTTTCACGTCATAAAATGGGGGGGGGTGAAAAGAATAGGGGTCATTTTACAAAGTGCTCCCAGTAGAAAGGAACATTTTGTAAGATGACCTCCACAAAAAGAATGTGAGGCAAGTAGAGTTTGAAATGTCTTTGAGGCAAGTTTGAAATGTAAAATCTTTGAGGCAAGTGTGATATGTCTTTCAGAAGCAAATAAAGTTTAAAATCTCTCTGTAAAAAAAGAAATTTTTTTTAGAGAGAGAGCTTTTAAGAGTAACTATTCGCAGCTCATCTTTTTAAAATGACAGACAATGATGATTTTGTTTAACCTGTTGTCAACACCCGTTTCACCTTTGCCATCCACTTCAATGCTTCTCCTTCTCATGAGCCTTCTCAAGATGAACCTAGGGTGAGAAATGTTCCTCCACCTGTCAAGAAGGTCATTCAACAAGACTCTCGACGAGATCCCAGGCGTCGTTTTAAACCTTATCGACGACCCCTTATGCCTATCAATTAACCCAAAACCATGCCCAAGTCGTTTTCCACACTCACGGTCTGGCCGTGTTGTGTCTCCGAGACCATGCTTTCACGCTCACCAATGGTGTCGTCTCGTATGCCTTGGATCGGGTAGGTCCGAATGAATTGTTCAACTGTTTACATTAACTCAATGTCGGTACCCTTTGTGTGACCGACTTACGTTCCAAGCAAGAATTTAAAGACATTCAAAGCGAGTTGGAGCTCTTGTAGTCCTTTCAAACGAACCCCCGTCATGCTCTTGAAATCCAATCCGGGGAGAATGCCCCTTTTGCTACCAGACGCAAAGTCATCGTTGGATTGCCGTGCAAAGAATGTGTTTTCATTCTCCACCAACCCCTCAACCGCATTTTTCACTCGCATCCTGTCTGAAACGTATAAAAGGTCGTGTTGATGCTTTTCCTCAGTTACAGCATGGATGCTTTTTCCTAGCACCTTTCCTCCTCCGTGGTGCCCGTGACGTTGCCAGAGAAACCCGATGCATTGGAATATGCCGCTCGGCAGGGCCAAGTCCGAGCTGGCATCCTCTACCAAGAGCTCCACGTGAAACTAGTGTTTACATTTTTTGTAAAGACCATTTGCATCAAAAAAAGACGTTTATGGACAATTTCAAGCGTTCCGTGATGGAGGTCAAGCATGTCAACGAATTTAGACCCAATGATATCATGTGGGAAAAGTGTCCAAAAGCCTCTTGAAAAATCCAGATCGTTTGCTCAAAAATACCGACAAGAGGATGGTTTTACATCTATGGCAACTTGTTTTTTGTCAAAAAAGACTTTACCTTTGGTTTGCGAACGGTGCACCCGGAGAGATTCATTTCATTCAAACGACGCAGGTGCCCATGATCCTGTACGAATTGCCCCCCTCCAGTCTCAAGTGCCGAGCCCACCCAAAGTGGTGAGGAGGAGTTTTGAGCCCTATGACCAAAACGCTCTACCATCGAATCATCTTGGAGCAACACACAGCGTATCCGATCCCAGCTGGAACCCACTACTTGATGTTGACAGTTCAAAAAAACAGCCTTTGGTCTGGACATTATCCCGAGTCCTTCTCCCCCAGCTCCTTCAGAAGGGATTCCACTTGGGGGATTCCGAAAAATGAAAAAGTTTGATCAAACCCCTACAAGCTGTTTCCTCCTGCCCCGGCTCATGGACTGGCCGAGAAGCGACCTTTGAAGGAAACGCGCGCCTACCCAAGAAATGAGGGTGCATCATGAGACCTGAGTTACTGGTTCCAGAACCTGTGCAGATTCCAGAGCCTTGTGACGGGCTATCTGCTTGAATTTCCAAACTAATCCTCTTGGGTAACTTTGGGGCCAGCATTTTTTCTATTTCACAGCCTCTTCGGGAAAAACACGAGATAGTTATATGCTAATTAATTTGACTATATAAAGTCTAGATTTCGTAAATGAGAGAGAGAAGGGATTGCCAAATTACATGTAAGTATCGTCTACGGATCACTTGAACGAGTTTAGCGCGTATTTGATAGTATTATAATAGATTAATCATTAAAGGAATCAAAATAATTAGATTTAGTACCGACCTGAAGTTAGCAAGAGTTCGTCTCCTTGTCAATTCTGATAGCTGAGATTACTTAGACGGTAATATTAGATTTGAGTATTAGATTTGATTATCAGGATTAATCTAGATATTAGAGAATCACTCCGAGGTTTTCCACTTATAAATTGAACTTGTGTTTGTTAATTGTGTTTGTCTGTCTTCAATAAATAATTTTTGTTATGCCTTTTGTTGGTGATGATATGTTTCCTCTTACACCAGGCGCGTCGGGCAATGTGAACTCAGTCCAAAATAGGACTGGGGCACGACAATGGCACCCAACGAGTTTATCCTCAGGACATTTCTCCCTTAACCCCGAGATGGAAGTCTGATCCAATTTTAGGCTCTTGCCTGATATTTGTTTCTCCGGAGTAGAAAACATAGAAGAATTTGGAATATATTGACAGTAATGTTAAGTTTTACGAGGTACCTAACAATTTGGCATGTGCTTATCTTAAAGGGCGTCTCCGAGGTCGAACCTTGGACAGGTATGAAGTATTTGGATCTTCGATAGTGAAAGGGAGTGCTACTTATTTCGCGCAATTGAAAGAGGCTTTGTCAACAAATTTCCAGTGGTTAGGAATAAGACTGAATCGGAAGTCAGGTTCTATTCATCGTATCAGGGTCACGGTCAGGCTCCGTCGGAATTTATTTATGACCTCCTCAAAATACATAAAATATTGGGATTAAATATGTCGGAAAATAATTTGATCAACCATATTGTTGCCCGTTTGGAACCACAATTGATGGAATATATAGAGATTAGAAATCCATCTAGTCAATTGCAGTTACTTCAGATGATATCTAAGTACGAGGACAGATATTTGAGGAGAGACAATCCGGGTTCGTGCAATAATAATAATGAAAGACGAGCTTATGATGTGTATAGGTGGTCAAATGAAGATCGTACTAATAGAAATTGGAGAGATACTGGGGTAGTCGAGCGTCAAAATGATAGAGACAGGGATATAGAACTTCCTATGGGACGAGACCTTAGAGGAACTATGATAATCAAGGGTTCGAGAACAGGAACCGTATTGACAACAATGATCGCGGGATTGAGAATCGTGGTGGACGGAATCAGTTTAGAAATAGGGGTCCGAGTGATAATTTGACCGGGGTTGAATAATCATTGGAATAGGGGTAGTCATAAAATTTAAACTTTTTAAGCGTTCGAAATCAAGATCGATCGCATGTTGATGAAAAACCTCCTATAAGGGTTTCTGCTTTAAGGATGTCCCTGTAGAACTCCCGAATGTGCCAATTTTAGTGAACGACATCTTCACTAAAGCATTATGGGATACTGGAGCCGAAAAGTCATTCATCTCTGAAGAAAAGTCTAGGGTATATTTTTCATATAAGCCAATAAGAAAATCAAATGCAAAAGATATAACGGCTCAGGGCGCCTGTTGCAACAATGTAGGGACGATAGAATTAGAAATACGAATTAGAGAATTCACAAAAAATGGGATTTTCACATATTAGCAGATCTCGAATATCCATGCATTTTAGGTGTCGATTTTATACGAAACGCGAAGATTACCATGAATTTCGAGGAAAAGTCTTTAGCTATTCCGGATTCGCAAATCGAAGAATTAAAAATAGTTGAGGAGAATGTAGAAATTGATCTTTCGAATTCAAAATTAAAACAAAATCAAAAAAGAAATTTGAAATCGTTATTTAATAGTTTTTAAAGGCCTATTCTCCGACAAACCGGGACTTACTCATGTATTATATCATGAAATCTATACAGGGGATAGCCCTCCAGTTGTCTCCAGACCGTATAGGTATGACAGGGTTAAGCAAGGTATCATTGATTATCACATCCACAAGATGTTACGAGAAGGCATCATCGTACAAATTCAATCGGCTTACGCATCTCCTATAGTTTTGTGTCATAAGAAGAACGGATTACCCAGGACAATCCTGAGGCGTATAGATTTGCGGTGGATTATCGCAAACTTAATGCGGTAACTAAGTACCCGAGATATCCTTTGCCTCTAATCAAGGATTTAATTACTAATATTCCTCACACGAAATAATGAGTACTTTGGATCTGCGCTCTGGTTATTTTCAATTGGCAGTACACTCCAGGGATGAAGCCAAAACTGCTTTTGTGACGAAAGCGGCACTTATGCGTTTAAGCGCATGCCATTCGCCTATCGGGGGCAGCGCCAAATTTTCAGAAAGCCATAGATATTATATTGCAACCACTGTTAGGGAAGTGTGTCCAAGTGTATATGGATGATGTCATCATCGCATCTCCATCATTTGCACATCACTTGGAACATTTAAGGGAAGTATTTAGGTTATTGCAAGAAGCGGGGTTGACGTTGAACAAAGATAAGTGTAAGTTTGGATGTGAGAAACTAAAATACTTAGGCCTCGTGATTAGTAAAGATGGGAAAGCCACGGATGAATCTAAAGTTAAGGCAATACTCGAAATGAAAGCACCAAAGAATACGAGAGAAATATCAAAATTTCTCGGAATGGCTGGCCCAATGGTATCAAAAATTTGTTAAGGGGTACGCAGATCTCTGCGAGCCACTCACTGTATGATTTAAAAAAGAAGGGTAGGAAATTTAATTGGTCGGAAGAGGCGCAAGCTGCTTTTGAATTGATCAAACGGGCAATTACGGAAGCACCTGTGCTAAAATTACCGGATTTTAATATACAATTTGAGCTTTTTACAGATGCGAGTTCTATTGGGATTGGAGAGGTGCTTGCGCAAAGTCAGAGACCCATAGCACATGCATCCCGCACATTTAATAAGGCGCCGCGCAATTACACAGTAACCTAGCGCGAATGTTTAGCGGTGATTTTGGCTTTAAACAAGTTTCGCACCTACTTTGGATCGTTACCAGTAAAAGTAATTACAGACCATGCAGCATTAACGAAACTCACTAATGGTAAAAATTTATCAAGTCGTATGATACGATGGTCACTCAAGCTAGCCGAATTTAATGTTGAATGGGAACATAGACCAGGTGTTCAAAATGTTGTGGCCGATTTGTTGTCGCGGAACCCTGTGGAAATTTTGAGGATAGCAATATAACTTGTGCAGTAATTAGAGATTTGGTACTTTCATCAAGGGAATAATTTATAGCTGAACAAAAGCAGGACCCCGAGCTGGGTCATATTTATCGCTACTTACAAAACCCCGATGAAAGTTCAGTAAATGCGGGGGTCTGTGGGAACTGGTCCCAGGATTTTAAATAATCGAAGGGTTGTTCTTTTATGCGAAATACGCATCCTCTCTCGGAGAAATGAGAGTATATATTCCAAAATCGATGCGAGGTGCGATAATGCACGAATTTCATGATAAGCCTATGGCTGGACATCTTGGAATACGGAAAACATATTTACGCGTGAAGGATGCATTTCATTTTCCATACATGCGTAGGGAGATACATGATTATGTTTTGACATGCGAGACGTGCCAAAAATTAAACTATAAGAACGCGTTACCGGCCGGTCATTTAATACCGATTGTAACTAATTATCCAAACGAAATAATTTCATTAGATTTATTAGGCCCCTACCCAGCATCGAAACCTCAAAGATATCGATATATTTGTGTAATAACGGATCATTTTACGAAGTGGTTGGAAATAATACCCCTCAGTAAGGCGTCCGCAAAAATAATCGCCAATGCCCTGTTCGAAAATTATATTTCGCGATATGGAGCTCCTATCAAGTTAATCAGCGACAATGGCCCCCAATTTGTATCCGAAGTTTTTGAACATTTAAGTGATAGATTAGATATAAAGCATGTCAAAACAGTAGTGTATCGACCTCAATCAAATCGAGCGGAACGAGTTGATCGCGATTTATTACAAATGATTACTTCTTTTGTAAATCATAATCATGAATCCTGGGACAGGTTTCTAAATGAATTCGCATATGCATTAAGAACGGCAGTTCATGAAACCACGGGAAAGACCCCAGCAGAATTATTTTTGGGCATTAAACTTATTACCCCGTTTCAAAAACTTGTGATTGTGACGGATGGTACAGAATTTGTGGTTGGGAATATTGAAAAGGTGTTTGAGGAAGCTAGGCAGAATACAATGAAAAAGCAAGAAAAGTGGGCGAAATATTACAATAAAAGGAGACGCGAAATTAACATTAGGGTGGATGATTTAGTGTTGATCGAAACTCATTCTATAAGTTCAGCCAGTAAAAAGGTGGTTGCTAAGTTCTGCCCCAAGTTTGAGGGTCCTTTTAGAGTTGTGAGTGTTAAAAACAATAATGTTGTAATTTGGAAGGCCGGTAGAAAATCTACAGTCAATATAGATCAGGTTCGAATTTACCATCAGAGAAAAAGCGATGAAAGCTTAGTGGAGGTAGATTGTTCAGGTAGTAGAGGATCCGAGTATCAATCGAGTAGTTTTGAGGATGGTAGATATGGGTTAGATAGGTCACAAGGTTCTTAGCGTATTGAGTCTGGTGGAAGACAAGAGAGGAATGAAAATTATAGAGTAGGGAATAAAAGTAACCAGAGAGTGACAAAAAGGAGCGGACACGAGCTGACAAAGGGTCAGTGTAAGAGGGCGATATCTGACTCACTATCCCAGGTGAGACAAAAAAATGAAAAACCAACTTTCCAGAAGATGCAAAAGAAAACAGGAGTCACTTCCAGAGGAGCCGAGGAGTAAAAGAGCATATATCCACAGAGAAGTCCACAAACGAAGGCTCCCGTTCTCCATCTCGTCGAATGTGCAGACAAGGAAGATAAACAAAGTCGAAGATCGCTACAGTAGACAAGTTCCAGAAAAAGATCGCCAACAACTACGACGGAGACAACAGAAAAGGTCAAACTTCAGCAATTCCAAAGACGGCAGAGATGTCTATGGGAAAGCCAGATCAAGATCACCAATAGGATCATTGTCAGGCCATGAAGGATCCACCCGATCTAGAAGAGATAAAGAAGGACAAGGTCACAACTACAACTTGAGGAGCCGCCGAGACTATTGACCAGACTGCCAGGAGCCAGGAGAGAGTCAACTCAGCAGAAGGTCCACATCATTGGAGGTGCAGATAGGAGTCATTAGAGAAAGAAGAGGAGCAAGCTTTTAGCCAGTTTGTATTGTTCCATTTATATTTTTACTGACAGGCAGTCGGTTGAATTTTTGCAAGGAGCAAGTTTCGTTTTGTTAATAATGTTGTCTAATGCAAAAGTCTCACTACGTTGAGAGAAATGACCCCTTTTGCATATTTAAATATATTCTAAATTGTGGAAAGCATATGTATGTTTACATTTGTTTACCTTAACTAAAGGCTTGGCTAAACGGGCGAGAATTCATTGCGTTGTTTGTTTAAATTGAATATTTTGAAAATTGTATATAATTGTGTATATATAAACATATTGAAGTGTATATTAGTATATATCTGGTTTTTGGGACTAGCGGCGTAGAGAGAGGAAATTAACCATAACACTAACAGCGATGGGCGATTGGAATGGGAGTTTTATTATTAGAAGCCAGATAAAATTTGTAAAGTAATTGACAATTTAAATATGAATGAATTCAATGTTGTTGTGTGTATTAAGTGTTCAAAATTTTTTTTGTACGTCCACTTAACCAGTTCTCATTTCAGGATGGCTGACCCTGATGTTTTGAAGATTTTGTGTCGAAGATAATAGTTATGTAACCCAGGATGTAACTAAAAAATCTAAGTTTACGGGTTGTGTACTGCCGGGTTTTTCCCTCCAGTGGGAGGTTTTTCCTTGGTCCTCGCCCAAATGGGGTACACCTTATATAATGAATGTAAAAGCTAAAATATTGAAGTGACTATTTTTTGAGCTAGTAGTTTTGGGTGTTTCTTTAGCGTATTGTTCTATAAAGTTATTGCTAAACTAAAATTTAAGATGTCTAAATAAGTTAAGACTTAAAATTTTCAACGTAATTTAAATCGGGCCATTGAGAGCCTTTTATGAATCCCGTTTTTTTCTTGAGGGGGGCTGTGACGGGGCTATCCGCGTGAAATTCCAAACTAATCCTCTTGGGTAACTTTGGGGCCAGCATTTATTCTATTTCACAGCCTCTTCGGGAAAAACACGAGATAGTTATATGCTAATTAATTCGACTATATAAAGTCTAGATTTCGTAAATGAGAGAGAGAAGAAATTGCCAAATTACATGTAAGTATCGTCTACGGATCACTTGAACGAGCTTAGCGCGTATTTGATAGTATTATAATAGATTAATCATTAAAGGAATCAAAATAATTCGATTTTGTACCGACCTGAAGTTAGCAAGAGTTGGTCTCCTTGTCAATTCTGATGGCTGAGATTACTTAGACGGGAATATTAGATTGGAGTATTTGATTTGTCGTAGAATCTCGCTACCCCTAAGATTCTCAACTCCCCTTCGGGTATTACCCGAATCCGAACGTGTTGGCTGGTTAAAGAATTCAGTAGTCATCTTAACAAATCAATCTTATTTATTGATTTTTCTTAACTAAGGAGAATATACAAATATTATTCAATTCTAAGAACAATAAAACACAGTGGAGAATGAGAAGGGATCAATAATCGTGAAAGACGGAACCCGATCTGAATCCACGAAAGATCGACACGTACAATTACAGCTACATACGTATACTTAATTAAATTCAATATCACTAACCTGATTTCTTATACTATAGCAGGTTCGTCTAGTTGGTTCTTTAGGATCTTGATTGTGTCAACTTAACGTCAGGATTCCTTCTTTAAGAGGCGACTTATATTTTCAGCTATTCCCGCAGTTCTTCTACGAACTATTTTTATCCACGACGGTGCGTTGGATTCCCAACGATTCTGTGCACTTTCCTCTACGTCTATACTTGACAACACTTTCTCGTTTCATTTCAATCTCTCTCACTAACTCGCTAAACCCGAACTTATATGAAATATCTCATTTGCATAAATCACGCTTTGGCCCCCGGTGGAGATTGGTTGAAATAATTAAAACATTAAAGAATATATGAGAAGGTTAGTGAAACGCGTAAGGACCCGTCACAACCCCCTCCGAGAAAAAAGCGTGACTTATTGAATGTCTAAACGACCTGAAAGAACTCACGTAATACGCCTAACGCCTGAAAAACACTGAACCTGCACAAAATTTTAACTCTCTAACTCTAGAATGCCTGAAAACACTGAACCTGCACAAAATTTTAACACTCTAACTCTAGAAATTTTAATTAAACTAGCACACAGAAATGACTACTTAAAAAGGTACTCCTATTTTATTGCTCTTTTACATAAATTCCCTACAGTGCATCCCATTCGGGCGAAGATCAGGGGAAAACCTTCCTTTAAGGAAAAAACCCTGATCATGCACTTTACTTAAGTGCTAATAAAGATAAAAAAAATTTTACAATAATATCTTCGTATGACTTTCATTTTTCATCTCATCACTATGCTCAGGGACTGCTGCCCTGAAAGGAAACCTTGTCAATTTTCTTTCTAAAACGTGACATTAAATACACAGAACCTTATACAACTTCCTTATTGACAGAAATATGACATACATTATATTATATATATATAGTCTCATAAAAAAATAACCTTTATCTGGTTTCCTTTTCAAAAAATTCCCAATCAATCGCGCTGCGCTGTTAATGTTTTTGTTAGTATTCCTAATTACGCCGCGCCCCGAAACCAGACACTACTTATACATCTTAATAATTACACACAAAAATATATACATTTTTCACATACAATATATTACAACAAACAATACAAGTAATCTCACATATAAAGCCACGTCTTTAAAGTGTAGCAAAACAAATGCAATTCAACAAATGTTTTTCCACAATTTGGAAAAAAATTAAATACAAAAGCTTTTTCAATCGATATGAAAATGCACACAACGCAATGACCACTTTTGCACTCTAATTTTACAAAAAAAAAATAGACTAGCCCACATGGAAAATACTCTGAACTGTCTGTCAGAGGAAAAATAAACAAATTAGAATTATACAACCTGGCTAGTCTTTAGATCCAATCTGCATAGGCTTTGTCTCCAACCACGGCCTCTGTACTAGATGACCTTGTCCTAGGGCTGTCCTCTCTGCGGTCCCACCTTCTGGGTCCCCTCTTCCATTGAGTCCGCTGAAGCTGATATTCTCCTGCTGAGGCGTTCCTTCCATCTGCGGGATTCCGATTCTGACTGCTGTCCACTAGATGTCGGCTCCGGAGGCTGTAAGGGCAGTTCCGTTCCTGCTGGACTGGACGGGACTTGTTGCATTTGAATCTGCGGGATGGTCCTGGAATTGTTCCTTCCGATATCCTCTGCGACTCTACCTTTCTGTATCGCTTTCTTGAGGGACGAGACGGCATTGACGAGGCCAACTTTCTCTTCTCACGGGATGCCTGGGCTTCCGATCTCTTCTTCCTCTGTATATTCTCAACCCAAGATTCGGGCCTTCCTCTTTTCTCTCTCTCCGTCCAACGTGGCTTTCTTTTCCTGAAATTGTACTTACCAACCCCCGAAGAAACAGTCGACTCCGTCCACACACGCTTTTTCCTTCTCACCTCCTCTCCATCGCGTCTATTCGTAACTACATCTCCACTACCTTCCAAATTTCCTGATTCTGATCCACTACGACAATTCTCATCACTTTTTGATTGCACTAATCTCGGCTGCCTATCATCCGACCTGTCTGACGCTACTGCATTATGATCACTACTTAACGCAATTTCCGATTCGGCAACACTGTCCTCTGATTCTCTTTGATGGTAAATTCTCACCTGATCCACATTAACAGTCATTCTTTTACGAAACTTTAATATTACTAAATTATTATTTTTCACACTCAAAACTTTATAGGGGCCCTCAAACTTTGGCATAAATTTACCCACCATTTTCTTACTCGCCGAACTCAACGGGTGAGTTTGAACCAACACTAGGTCACCAACCTTCACTTTAACTTCGCGCCTCCTCTTATTATAATATTTCGCCCACTTCTCGTGCTGGCACTTAGTATGTATCCTAGCCTCCTCAAACAACTTTTCTATATTTCCACAAACTAAGTCTGATCCATCAGTTACCATTACTAATTTCTGAAATGGGGTGATTAAATTTCAACCTAAAAATAATTCCGCCGGTGTTTTACCCATTGTCTCATGTACTGCTGTCCTTAAAGCGTAACTAAACTCACGCAGAAATTGGTCTCAGTTAGTGTGATTATCCGCGAAAAAACTTGAAATCATTTGTAGAAGAGTACGATTAACTCTTTCCGTTTGATTAGCTTGTGAACGATATACCACAGTTTTAAAGTGTTTTATGTTCAACCTGCGACATACTTGCTCAAAAACTTCGGATATCATTTGGGGCCATTATCACTTATTAATTTAACTGGAGCTCCATAACGCGAAATATAATTCTCAAAAAATGCATTGGCAATTGCTTTAGCCGAAGCTCTCCTTAAGGGAACTATTTCAACCCATTTAGAAAAATTATCCGTTATTA
The DNA here is from genome assembly GCA_019973975.1 of Trichonephila clavata. Classification (NCBI taxonomy): domain Eukaryota; kingdom Metazoa; phylum Arthropoda; class Arachnida; order Araneae; family Nephilidae; genus Trichonephila; species Trichonephila clavata. The sequence continues at coordinate 609,639 of BMAO01020041.1, read as the reverse complement.
CTAAAATAAATTTATAACGTTCCGGACTAGTTGCAGGGTATGGGCCTAATAAATCTAAAGATACGATTTCATTCGGAAAATTCGTTACTATCGGAATTAATCTACCAGCTAGTAATCCGTTCTTATAATTAAATTTTTGGCATCGGTCACAGTTTGCTACATATTTATATATATATTTAAGCATGTACGGAAAATAACACACGTCTTTTAATTTTAAGTAGGTTTTCTTTTTGCCTAGGTGGCCCGCCATCGGCGAGTCATGGAATTCTCGCATGACATCTTTACGTAATGTTTTGGGGATAAATACCCTTAAGTCACCGAGCGTGGTTGTATATTTTGCAAAGTATAACAACCCATCTATCAATTTAAAATCGCGGGACCAATTTCTACAGATTGACTCATTAATTGAACAATCGTCAGGATTTTCTAAGAACCGCATGATATGACCTAACTCCGGATCATTCCTCTGTTCCTCTCTCAACTGTTCCCTAGACGATAATACCAACGACCTAATCACCGCACAGGACACCTTTGCTTCTTCATTACTTTCTAACGGGTTTCTAGACAATATATCAGCCACTACATTTTGCGTACCTGGGCGATGTTCCCATTCCACATTAAAATTTGCCAACTTAAGGGTCCACCTTATCATTCTAGACGACAAATTCTTCCCGTTCGTTAATTTGGTAAGTGCTGCAGGGTCTGTTATCACCTTAACCGGAAAGGATCCGAAATAAGTGCGATATTTATTTAACGCCCATATGACAGCCAAACATTCACGTTCCGTCACACTATAATTTCTCTCAGCGCGATTTAATGTTCTTGAGGCAAGCGCAATAGGCCTATTATTCTGTGTCAACACTGCTCTTTCCCCCATTGAACTAGCATCCGTATAAAGTTCAAAAGCTTTGAAAAAATCTGGTAACTGTAACACGGGAGCTTCCGTCACTGCTTTCTTAATACGATCAAAGGCTTCCTGCATCGATTCCGACCAAAGGAACTTAGAATTTTTCCGTTTTAAACCATACAAGGGTTCACACAGGTCTGCGTAGTCCTTGTTAAATTTTTGATACCACCCCGTCATTCCTAAAAAATTTGCTACTTGTTTCGCATTTTTCGGGGGTTTCATTTCAAGAATTGCCTTTACTTTCTCCTCGTCTGTTCTAACTCCCTCTTTACTAATAACTAGACCCTAATAACGTAACTGTTCCCTCGCAAAATGACATTTCTCACGATTTAACGCTTAACCAGCCTCCTGCAACAATCTGAACACTTCCCGTAAATGCTCCACATGGCGCTCAAAAGATGGAGATGAAATGACCACATCATCCATGTAACAGAATGCAAAATGCAAGAGAACTAGTTTAAGGATGATTTCAATAGCTCTCTGAAAATTTGAAGCCACCCTAGAGAGGCCAAATGGCATGCGAGTAAATGCAAAAGTACCATTTTTTGTAACAAATGCCGACTTACTAATATCTTTGGGGTCTACCGCCATTTGAAAGTACCCGCTACGTAAATCAAGTGATGACATAATTTCGGTGTGTGGAATATTAGTTATCAAATCATCAAATAGCGGTAGCGGATATCGTGGATACCTCATTATAGCATTCAGTTTTCTATAATCTATTGCGAACCTATAAGCTTCTGGGTCGTCCAACGGCAATCCGTTATTCTTCCGACATAAAACTACAAGAGATGCGTAAGGCGATGTTGTTGGAATAATAGTTCCTTCGTCCAGCATTTTCTTAACATGATAATCAATGATACCCTGTTTGACCCTGTCATAGCGATAAGGTCTCGAAGAAACAGGAGGGTGATCACCAGTATCAATTTCATGATAAAATACATGCGTCAGACCTGGCTTAGCCGAAAACAAGTCCCGAAATTCATTAAACAAAACATGCAACTTCTGTTTTTGCCCTGTACTCAACTACGTCTTCAACAAATCTATCTGAACCGGTTCGTCCGAAATTGCCACCTTCTCAATCTGCGAGTCCGGAATGATTAACGATTTCGTAAAAAAATCAAAACCTAACTTTGCATGCGACATAAAATCAATGCCCAAGATGCATGGATATTGCATCTCAGCAATCACATGAAAACTCCACAACTTAGAAAATTTCCTTATCTTAATCCGTAATTCAACGGTGCCCAAATTTGTGCACTGTGACTCTTGTGCCGTAATTACTTCCACTGACGATTTCTTAATAGGACGAAAAGAAAAATATGATCGATACGTCTCCTCTGAAATAAATGACTTCTCCGCACGTGTATCCCAGAGAGCTTTTAAAAACGTGTCATGTAATAGAATCGGCACGTACGGAAGATGAACTGGTGATAACCGCAATGAATTAAGTTTAATCCGATTAGGAGGATTTGACTCAACTAGCGACCGCTTAACTCCTGCAACACGATCGCTTAGAAGTTTAAATTTAAATTTCCCTGCTTTTCGCTGGTCAAATCACCACGTCTCCAATTCCGCCTTGCTGAATCATCAATAGGACCCTGATTAACGACCATTCTACGGTTTTGACATCGGTCTGGTCTTTGATTTGGTTGGTTGTTGCGGTTTCCTCTCTCGAATCCCTGATTTCGATAATCACGACGAGTAAAATTGTTTGCCCCTCTGCTTACTTCTCTCTGATCATTTTGTCTATTTCCGATCCCTGCATCTCTCCAATTTCCATTATTCCGTCTCTCCGCAGGATTCTTACTCATATCCCAACCTCGTCTAGCAAAATTATTACTCGAACCCGGGGTTTCTCTGCAGCTATGACGTTCCACATACCGATCGACAAACTCTAACAACTGTAACTTCGTCGTGTTGTTTCGAACCTCTAAATAGTCCATAATCTGGGGTTCGAGTCGCATTACAATGTGATCGAGTAATTTTGTATCATTAACCCTAAAGTTTTATGAGTCTTTAACAATTTATACACAAAATACAACGGGGAATGTCCTTTCTTGTGCTTTAGATGAAAAAAACTGAGCCTCTAACTCCGACTTATTCCTCACAACTGGAAAACTATCTGTCGATTTCTTTTTGAGCGACGCGAAAGCAGTCGCTTCTTCGCTTACACGCGTAAATCCTATGTCCTCAAACCAGTCTAATGCTTTCTCAATTAAATGACCCTTTAAATACGCGCACGCCAAATTCGCCGGTATCTCATAGTAAGCTATATTATCATCAATATTATCAAGAAACACCGATACATTTTCTCTGCCTGAAAAATATAATTCCGGCAGAACCCTAAAACTAGCACTCGATCTTAAATCCGGCTGTTGCGTTGGGCGCCAGTGTCGTTACTCAAAGCCACCCCTCAGACTACCATCTCCCCTTCTATCTACCAAAACGACTGGATGTGTACGCAGACTTAAATGATCATAAGACATAATTGCAAATCGCTACATTTATTGATTCTTATTAACACAGAAGGGTAGAAACACACAATTCAAATTTAAGAGAAACAAAATAAAGTGGAGTACGAAAAGGGGAATTACTACTAGCGGAAATAGCGGAATAACAACTGAATCTATGAAAGCTTAAACACGCACAATTACAGCTACGCCACTACGAATATTCACAATATTTTAAATCACCGACCTTATCTTTTATCATCGGATGTTCCGTCGTGATGATATCTGTCTTGTTGACTGGTTAGGAGAATGGTGAAGGATCCACACTCTGTAACACGGATCTTTACAAGCTTCAATCTACTCCTCCTAGCGTAGCTAAACACGTAACTGCTATCCACGAATGTCAACAACTGCGTGCTAACCTACCGATGATCTTCAATTCATTTAACTTCACACACTTCTATCTCTTCACTTTACTTAACTCCTTTAACTCGCGAAACCCGACTTTATATAATATATCTTATTTGTATAAATCACGCTTGGCCGGTATAGATTGGTTGAAATAAATAAATTATTTTCAAGAAAATAGAGAAGGTTAGTGGAAGACCGTATAGATCCGTCACAAGTTTATACTCTGAAAACTCAATTCCGTGGAATAGAATTTTTAAAACATAAATTCTGTATTATTTATTGCTAAATTTTAAATATTTATTTATAATTTTTTTGAGTTTAACTTTTATTGTTTTAATAAATGATGCCTACATTTTATAGCAAAACCCGCAGTATTGATTAAACTCTGTTTTTAATTTTGTTAATAATTAGAACCACAATTCTAATTAAGTGGATAATTTTTATTCATAAGTGAATATAGAGAATCCTATTTATTTTTTAGAAAGTTGTTGATTTTTAAAATCTACTTTCGAGTTATTATTTACATGCACTGTTTGATAAAATTTCACATTGATTTAAGTATTTATAATTTGGGATTCAAAAAATTTCCATAAACTCATGAGCAAAGTTTGTAAAGAAAATCAAAACAATTTTAGTCTGTCGCTTGTGTAACTGTTAATCATATTTTACACATAAAATATTTCCCGTTGATTGCAATATATTTTACAAAAATTTTAATACCTCTAGCAAGTATTTTTCATCAGCCTTATCACGCGAAACACTTACAATGTTTTAAAAAAAATACTTTGAATTTGTAAAGAAATATTTTTTTATATGATTATATAAATTGCTAGCAGTAAAAAACATAGTATATTTTAGATAAATTCAGAAATGTTAATGAAAAAAAATTTAAAAATAAATTCTATCATCCTACTTATTTGAATATTAATATGTTTCTTTCTTTAGTAAAGCACATGTTAATGTCAGAAGGCCCTTTTGTTAAATTATTATGAACACGAAAATTATAAACTGTATGTGGATCATTGATGTATCAATGTTTTATGCTATGCTTTATAAGTAACGTTTTAATTTTTTGGCTGCTCAGTAGTGGGATATATTTTTGGTTCATTTTTAGAGATGGTTTTAAAAATCAAAAACAAAATAATTTGAGCATGAAAATTTAAAAATATACTGGGAAATTTATACTATACAATATAATATACTGTATTTATCTTCCATACTGAACGATGGAAAATGGAAACATATATACATTAGTTTATTCCTTATTGTTTTCTCTAATATATTCAATTTTGAAAAAAGTAATTGACCTGCAATTGATTCGGGTCCAGAAAAATATTTTCTGTGTTGCATACATTATATTTAAATGAATAAAGCATGGGTATACTCTTTTCCAAACATGTTAAGAAAGTATGAAATTTTCGTAAAAAAGGAATTTAAAAATATTTTAACTTGTAACTTGTTCGACAGATGGCACTGTATAAAGGATTTTGAAGCTCAATATTTTACGGAAAGAACAGTGGGAAAACTTTTTGCCATTTGACAAAATTTGAAATTGTACGAAGAGAATGTTGTTTGTAGAAGCACAAATATTATTCTGTGTTAAAAATTTCAAGATTCCATATACAGTTTTATAAAAAGCGAGATGTACAAAAAACATTAAAGAAAAAGATTACGAGGGGAAATATATAAGTGTGCTACTGGAAAAATATTTGCGATATCAACACAATTTATTTCACTGAGTTTAGTCACGATTTTTTCCCCCGGTATCCTAAAGAAAACACTATTTCATATGAAAGAGAGATATTGTGCAAAATATTATCAACATTATTATAATATTTTTTATTACAAAAGATAGTCGAATATCAGAAATCAAACCGAAATTCTTATCCATTGCTGAGATATACTTCAGGAAGAATAATCAAATTCGTTGTAGGAAATACATATATATATAAATTTCCCTCACGCAATTATAATAATAATAAATAACGATAAAAATCCGAGGTCATTTCACATAGCAAAGGTGTGCAGACTTGCGCAAGATAAGGCTACACCAGTGCTTCTCACTTGCGACCCAATATTCAATCATAATTTTCTTTGTGCCCCCTCCATACAATAACTATGTATTGAATTCGATAATACTATAGCTTGGACTACACAAAGGTAAAGCTACAATAGAACTTTTACCTCATAAGTGCCACCGACGGATATAAACGTCTCATTCAGTCAAAGCTTTAAATGCTTCTGACATATATATACGTCTTTCCGCAGGACGATCTTTTCTCTGCACTGCTGTCTGTAAAATTATTCCTAACGCAATAAAAGAACTTTGGAATGCAATAAAAGGACATTGACAGTGTTTGCGAAGGATTTACTTATTTATTCCTTTTCTCTCCCCTTCCAATACATCACATCCTAACGCTTACGTGGAAAACGGTGGCATTGGGGAGCGAATAGCGTAACTTTAATCGGCAGTTAAGGGAATAATTATAAATGGTACAAATTATTAAGATAAGTGTTAATTTTTGTTCATAATTTTATATATGACAAGCTCATGGAATCACTGGTAATTGTTATATACTTGCTCTTAACATAGTATTGTTAATTTAACTGTAAAATATATTGTGCAGTACTGATACATTTATAAATGCATTACATCAGTGTAAAAGCGTGTTTATTTTTTTTTTTGTCAGAATGCATTTTGTTTGTTTACTTTCAGTAAATTAATATTTTTTAAATAATCTTTTTTTCCTCGAATTTTTAATATGCTTGCGCCCCCTTCTACAGTTATCACGCCCCCTGGGGGGTGCGCCTCATAGTTTGAGAAACGCTGGGCTACATGAGTTTTTGGGGAGTTATGGAATCAGAGGCGTAGCTACCAATGGGCTAGGCGATGCAGTGCACTTGATCCCTCAAGCTCAGGGGGGCCTCTCGGACCCTGACCACCAAGCAAGCCGAATTTGCGATAATTTCTCCCAAAATTTTGATATAAATATGAAAAGTTCCAAAAAAAATACTGTATTAGGATTGAAAGTTTTTTCGAATTTGTAGGGAATTCCCCTAAATTCTTTCCGTTGTTTGTTCGGTGTTGCGAACTTTACTTATTGAAAATTTTATGTTATTTTTAATTAAACTTCAGGTTCCATGGAAATTTTAACCATACTTATTATTAGACCTTAAAAAACCTACACAAGAAGCAATTCCTTCCTAATTACATTCTATTTTTAATAACAATATAATTCATAATAAGAGAGTTTTCCGTTTCAATATTTCGCAATCTTCTCGAATCTGCTATACACCCAATGCGATTTTGTCTCCTCTGCTTTTTTGCAGAGGTGCTTTTTAAAAAATAATTACAATAATATTGTGTATTGAATTTTCTTGTTCATGCATATTTTTTTGTATCATTTCCTGTCTGTCTCGGTGGACCATTTTGTAGCTCTCAGCCCACTGGTGGATGAGCTCGATCCTCCAGAATAAATAAATAAATAGCTACGGATTCCCCAAAGGCGTTTTGTAGTGTAGCATTACGTTTCTGCTTCCTTTTAAAGTCAGGAAGTACTTGAGAACGTAAGAATTGTATGAGATAAATTATAAAACTAAAATTATGGATATAAAAAAAAAGAAAGAAAAGAAACATAGTGGTGCGCGTTTAAGCGCAAACAACGCCAAGAAAGAGAAGATAGTAAAAAAAATTTGTATAGCTTTGTATATTTAAAAAAATATTCATATATTTTTACTTGATAAAATCCAACCAAGATAGGGCCCTCATTTTTTTTTCTTTTTTGCACCAGGGCCTTTGGATACCTAGCTACGCCACTGTATGGAATAGCATTGAATTGTAGTAGAAAATGCATCAAAAAATTGAATGCAACTGACAACTTTAGTAGTAATTTAACACAACTGTTTTGGATATTACGAAAAAGAAATAGAGAATAAAACTATGTAAACAGAACATTCATGAAGGGAATGTATGATTGGCTTGCAATCTGTAAAAAGAAAAAAAATCAGAAAAGTATTTAAGTATACAAATTCATGATTATTAAAACTACATTGCTTTTCCATGACTTACATAAACGTGGCAAAATATCAAAATTATCAATTCAATATTTTCCGATATTAATAAAATATTAGTTCCAAAAGAAATTGCAGAAATAAAGAATTTGATGTATACAAGTCTTTGATATGAACTTAACAATATTGGTTTAATTTTTTTCAACTGTCAAGAGCAGTATGATTCGAAATTTTCATTAATCAAGCAGCTCCCCTCCCACCAATTTGCTATTAACCATGATTGAAAAATACACTCAAGAGCCAAAACATTATGACCACCTGTCAATAACGAGTTAGCCCACCTTTGGCGGGCAATACAGCTTCAACCCGCCTTGGCATAGATGCCACAGATGGCCGGAGACAGATTGTACCAGATGCTTAAGCAACGGCCACTCAAATCCGATATATTGCGAATGGGTGGTCTTTGAACTCTGAGCTGCCGTCCCATGACATCCCAAATGTGTTCCATCTGATTGAGATCCGGTGAGTTAGGCGGCCAGGACATTAACTGGAATTCAGCATCATGTTCCTGGAACCACTCCAGCACAATTTTAGCCTTGTGACGCGGGGCGTTGTCCTTTTGGAACATTCCATTTCCAGCTGTAAAAACAGAGGCCATGTAAGGGTGCAAATGGTTCACAATGATGTTCAGATACACTTTAGCATTCATGGTCTGCTCTACCACAACCACGGGTCCCAGAGACGCCCAAGAGAACGTTCCCCAAATTATAATACCGCAACCACTGGCCTGTGTATGACCTACTTACATTGAGGGAGCAACTGTTTGCCTGTAAGACTGCGTATCCTGACACGGCCATCGGAGTGATGAATGACAAACCGTGATTCATCTGACCCGGCAACTCTCTCCCAATGATCCATGGACCAGTCGCGATGTTCCCGGGCCCGGCGCAGTAGGGGATGACGCTTGGTCAGCAAAGGCACACGAGTGGGACGTTTGCTGCGTAGCCCCATATCCAACAGTGTCCGCTGAACAGTGTGCTCCGATAATATTTTACTTGGCCCTGCATTGTATTGGGCTCTCAGCTGAGCCACTGTCTGGCTCCGGTTTTGCTTCAATATGCGAGACAGTCTCCGACTGCCTTTTTCTTTGATAGTGTGTGGACGTCCAACACCATGTCGTCTACTGCTGGTTTCACCGTCATTCATCCACTTTGCATAAGTACTAACAACTGTAGATCGCGAACAACCCACGAGTCATTCAGTTTCAGAAATACTTGTTCCGAGCCTTCGAGCCATTACAATCTGCTTTCTATCAAAGTCACTTAGATCCGCAGCCTTTCCCATCATACACAGAATTAAGTGAAAGAATGATTCTTCAGGCTCTCCAGCAGCAGTTAAATACCACTTCCACCTGATCACGTGCCTTTCACGTCATCCAGGTGAGTTCATTGCAAAATGAAAGGGTGTTCATAATGATTTGGTTCTTGAGAGTATTTCAGGTATTAATTAGATAGTAAAATTGTGTATGAGAAATATTTCTGGTTATTCAACATGTGGCTATTTTATGTACAACTACTCTCTCTCTTTCACGTACCTTCCTTAAAAACTATAAGCAACTAGCTGAAGTACCCGTTTTTTGCACGGGTTAATTTTTTAAAAATAAAGAAATAATGCTTTTGATATGATTGCTGAATTGTAAGGAGAGTAAAACCCGGTACACAAAACTATGTATAGAAAAATGTAAAATAATTTATAATGAGAACACTTATTATTCATCTATAACACTTCTTAAGCCCTCGCAATGCCGCTTGGGGGTCGATTTTGTAAAACCTCTTTTGTAGCATATCTCTACTGCATAAAAGGAACGTGCATGCTAAATCACAAGTCTGTAGGTCTTATAGTTCAAAAATGGAAATATTTAGCTATAACGCCCCTTAAACCCTCGCAATGCCTCTTGGAGGTTTATTCAGGTAAAAACGGGAGCCTTCTTCATGGGTGGGGATAGAGGGCTGGCTCACCATATATATATATAACTCCCTTGACCGTACCTGGGCTCGTTTCTGAGTCTCAGAGAAACGCACATTGATGACTTTCTTTTTTGATTAAATTTATACCATTTTTTTAATTTGTAACATATTTAGTTTTGTTGCTGTTTCTAATGACCCCTGTCTGGCTGTCTCAGATCTAGGCCCACGAAATTCATCAAGGCAAAGGGATATATATACGCCTGTCGGTATCCGTAGCTTTGAGCACCATACAGGCGACCATATGTTTTGGCTTGGTTCCACCCCAATTTTGAGGGAAAACAACCTGGGGGTGGTCGTGGGCCCCCACCTCTCTTCCCCTTCCACCAGCCTCGCGAGAGAACTTGCGGCTCGACGTCTATTTAGCGTACCCCCCCTGCCGCAAAGGCACTATACATTTACAAACATCCATGCCTTCAACGGGATTTGAACCCAGGTCCAACAGCACAGCAGTCAGCGTCACTAACCACTAGACCGGAGGAGTGGCTGCATAAAGTTATAAATACGTTTAGCATTAAAGTTTAGAAAACAATATGCCACACATTTTATTTAGGGGAAAAAGGATTGATAATCAGAGACATGAGTATTATAATAAGCTGGCTATATATATATGTATAAATTAGGGGAAAAAATTGTATTGGAACATTTTTTAATGGGATAAGTGTTCTGAATACGGGTTTTATGCTTTAATATCAGGCATAGACAAACTTTACATAGTTAATTCCGAGGACCTAACTTGAAATTTGATTTTATTTCAGATAGGCTTTAATCAAATCAAAAGCAAGAAAGAATACAGGAATAAAGGTGAATCGAACAAGATGAAGAAAGTCTTTGTTTAAATTCATACTACTAAGCAACACCACCTTAATTTTCAAGACCTTCAATGCAAGATCTTTTGGACTATGGTTAAAGAATTGGTTATTGTCCATATACGATTATTTTAGACAATATGTTTTTTGCAGTTAATTTTTATTTTTATTTCATTCTTGATAATCCTGCCACAAAATTCAGACTTCCGTTATTCCAATCCATGCATATTATTTAATTGTATTTTCATTTATGCTGCTGCATACTTCATTTTGGGTTTTTTTTAAAGATCTATTATATCTACATTCAAGCTTCTTACAACTTCATGGTCACTGCTTATTTCAAAGAAGCTACGGTCGGTAATATACACTCATGGACAAAAAAATTAGCGCACCAAGAAATAAATGCGGGATCGTAATGAAACTTGGCATGAAAGTACATGCCGGGAAGATATGCAAAGGATTAATTAGAAAAGCAGCTTGATGGTGCATTACGTATAGCCGGTAGAGGGCATTTAACGTCGTTCTACGTGGAGTATAAAATAGTAACCAAAGCTTGTTTGAGTGGGCTGAATTGTTTACAAAGTAAGCGCTGAGGTAGACATGCCATTACGCCGTTTTCGAAGACAATATGAGCAGCTGTTACAGTTTGAGAGGGGGAGAATCATCGGCATGATGGAAGCAGGGTGGTCAGCTAGGCGAGCAGTTCGTTAATCAGGCCGCTCTGATTGTGTTGTGAGGAAGTGTTGGAACCATTGGATCCGAGAGATGTCATTTACACGAAGACCAGGCTCAGGACGCCCTCGATTGACCAGTCGTCGAGAAGACCTCCACATCGTAAGAAATTGCACGCGTACAGCCAACTGCTTCATCGGCCGCCATCCAAGCACAGGTAGCACCTTCACTAGGGGCCCCTGTGTCTTCTCGAACCATACGAAGGCGCCTGGCTGAAAGACGTTTGGAATTGCAGTGCCCATTACGTGTACTGCTCTTGACGCCCACCCATGGACGCCTCCGTTTGGAGTGGTGCCGTACACGAGGAAACTGGACTGCAGCGGAACGGAACCAGGTTCAGATTCAATCTCAGCAATGAGGACAATCGTGTTCGTGTATGGAGACCCCGTGAAGAACGCCTCAATCCTGCCTTTGCTTTACAGCCACACACCGCAGCGACACTCCACTGGTGTGATGGTATGGGGTGCCATTACCTACAATACACGGTCACCCCTAGTATTGATCCGTAGAACCATGACATCCTGCAACCACATGTGTTACCCCTCATGCAACGACTCCTAGGAGTCATTTTTCAACAAGACAACGCTCGGCCTCATACGGCAAGGTTTCACAAACTGTCTCCACACTGTTACTACTCTTCCTTGGCCTGCCCGATCCCCAGATTTGTCTCCAATCGAGCATATCTGGGATCATTTGGGATGGCGAATTGAGCATCCCACGATGTTGCACGAACTAGTGGCAAGAATACAGCAAATGTGGAACGAAATGTCTCAAGACATCATACAGAACTTGTATGTCTCAATGCCCGATCGTATCGCATCGTGCATTCGCGCTAGAGAGGGTTCAACAGGGTATTAAATCCTCCATTCTTTTGCCTTTCTCTCTGAAATAAATGATCCTTTTTCTTTGATTTTCTAATCATTTACTTATATCAAAGTATTCATTACGTATGTAAAATTTTGTTTCATTTTGACGACTCCTTCTTGGTGTGCTAACTTTTTGTCTATGAGTGTATTTAATGAATTCGAAGAATGTGAAATTGTGTCTTATAATTCCAATGTATTTAACGCATATTGTTTGTTAGCATTGAAAATCAAAGAGTTCGTAAGAACAAGCCGAGAGTAAAGAATTGTGTACTGCGAGAGATGAGTTCTGTGTTAACTCTCCATTAAAAGACTTGAAAGAGTGTTGCATATCCTACAGACAGAGAGAGAGAGAGAGTGGCACAAGGATTGTTCAGACTTTGAAACAGGAAAATTTAAATCAGATTTTTGTTATTATTATTATATACTATTAATTTATTACTAGCTAAAAACTTTCAATTCATTAGCTCTTTTAATACATTCTGTTCAAGAGAAAAACACAAGGCAATAATTAATTTTAGTTAGCGCGCGTATTGCCTTATGTTCTCTAACATTGAAAATGTTTTCAGATTTTACCAGAAAAGTCATCTCACTCCGACACTGACACTTTTGCATTACTTTTTTAGATTTAAAATATTTTTCAAATAAACTAATATAAAAATTGATCCATCTATAAGTACAATATAATAAAGTCCATTCTATACTAAATGCAAAGAAATGTATTTACACAAATGAATTAAAATTACTCCACGGTTAACAACGTCAACTTACTACGGTTTCCCTTATTAGTCCACTCTGGCGCGCATTTAAAGATATAAAAACAAGCTAAGGTAACGCAATATTTTGTATCCGAACATTTATTTTTAAAAAAAAACGAAATCCCTCAGAGAACTGCCAAAGAGAATTTAATTTAAATGTAAGGATTATATATAACATCAGATAAATCTATTTTTACCTGTTTTTTTTTTAATTATTCGAGAATCCAAAAGGAAAATTTTTTTTTTGATTCAAAACACCTTCATTTCGTAACATTAATTTTTTTATTTGATTGTTAATTAATGTTGTACACTTAATGGTTTCACGAGGTTTATTGGTGATGGACCTCGTAATTTTTTGAATCACCGTCAAGTGACAAGAATGACATTTATGTGTGAGTTGGTATATCCTTTCCAAACTTTCATACCACGCTAATGTCGGGAACTTGGAGTCCATACAGTTGTAACAAGCATCAGCCTCTTTCTAAATGGTGGATACTTAGTTGCATTAGATTTTGAACCTACGACTCGATTGAAGCAACGCCAGCCAACGCGTTTGGATCCAAATCAGCTTATATCTCGAGATTTTTCAAAAAATTCAATTAAATAGCTAAAAAAATTGGATATTTTTTGGTAGATTTAAAAGTAGCTTCCCAATGGAAATCAAAATTTAATTTTTTATTTGTTGCTGTACGAGAACCATAGCAAAATAGATCAATGCTTAGTTTTTTTCGTTTTTTTTACTAGAAAATTTGTTCTTCCAGTTTGTGAATACAGTGTGATTGCATTTCGGGAACTAGTTTATAATCTTTTTTGTGTTATTGTAAGCTCTTTTAACATTGACACGTTAAGCGCCAAATCTATTTTACTTTCCATTCCGCTTAGCCCCTGATCTCCGATGCTCACCTTTTATTTAAAAACTAGCCGTTACTCATCTGTTTCGTTAGATCACAACTTGTTCACCGTCCTTAACGGATTCCCACTCAACAATAAAAGAAGTAGTAAAATTATGTCTAAAGGTTTAACTGTTCAAAAACGGTACAAACTGGATTTTTTGCCTATTTTGCTCTCATAATCCTCCTTAGGAGTCGTTTTTCGCAAAACGCATTCTGAGAGAACTGATCTCTACTCAACAAAAGAAACATGCCTATCAAATTTAAAGTTTGTATGTCTAATAGTTTCGGATATCTCGTGATGAGTGAGCTCTTATTATATATATATACATCGCTTTTCTCGTATCTATACAGGGTGTCCCAGGAATATTCGGACAAAATTTATGGGGAGGTAGGGGACATCATAAAGATTCAAAGTTGCATAGCAACCCATGATCGGAAACGTCTGCGTTCGGTACTACCTGGCGTTGTTCACAAGATCATTGAAGGAAACACAGACCTGCATTACCACAGCCATTTGAACTGTCAACGCCGCAGAACAGTATAGAACGTCTTAAGCACAGGGGTGTGGTCTTCTCTCTGCCCCGCCTAGAGATGTGGGTGGAAGAGAAGGATGACTAGCCATACTATTTATCCAATATATTTATTAAACACACAAATTACAAACAGACAGAATTCTAATAATTCAAACTATATATATATAGAAGAGATGTTCTTAATAAGAGCAATAGAAGATTAAACAACGAGAGACGCGAATCATGAGAAGACTTCTTATATATCGATCCTCTTTTTTTAGTATCAATCCGCTTCTCTAAATATCTGAGTTATAGTTTAACAATGGTGACCAATGGTCACTTTAATACCTTCAAATATCTAATCTCTGAAACGTAATAAATGTAGAATAATACCTGATCGGTAGCTATCTTTCCTCTTAGTCAGATTTTCTCTATATCTCTACCTCCATATATCTCTTTACAATATATATCGAAATATATATATTGATCGGATATACATCGAAAACCTAGACTATATATATCCGATCCAATCTGCATATCACGGTTGCTTCTTCAAAGAGTTGGTTGTGATTAAATTCAAATTGACAGATTAAAGATTTCAAAAGAGGATTATAGGAAGGACGGGGATAGATCCGTCACAAGATGGTCTGATACACCTGATTTACGGATTGGCTGCAGAAAATGCAGGAGCAGCTGAAAGACTGTATCACGAAAGGTACCCACAGAGAGATGCACCGGACAGCCAGATTTTGACTAATTTGCATCACAACTTGTGTGAATATGGATCATTACGAGGTAATAGGCATAAGAAGAGTGGGCCACGAGTGACTCGAACTCCCAGCATGAAACAAATGTGTTGGATACCAATCGAAGGAATCCGAGTACCAGCGTACGAGAGTCGTTGTTACCATAGGAGGATCTCGTAGTAATTTCCATCTTGTTTTGCAACGTGAAGGCATACATCCATATAATCTTCAAAGAGTACCATCACTGATCCGCACAGATTATTCTGCGCTTGGACATTTTACACGGTGGTATCTCGGATGAGGCGTACTTCAAATGAACTACCACAACGCTCATTTATGGGTTGATGAGAATCCCTATGGCATGAGACCACATGCTGCCAGTCTCGCTTTTCAGCCCAGGTTTGGAGTGGTGGGGTCGGTGACCTCTTAATCGGGCTTTACTTGTTGCCAGCATCTCTAATATCTGCAGATCATCTCATTTTTTGCAAGAGCTCCTACCAAGTTTATTTGATCCCGTGCCGAAAAGTGTCAAACACTATATGTGGTTTCAACATGATGGGGCACCTCTCTATTATGGCAGATGTGTTCGCGAACATTTTAGTCAGGTGTTTGGTCACCGATAGATTGAGCATGGTGAACCAATCCCCTGGCCACCACATTCTCCTGATTTAAGCAGTATGGATTTCATTCTTTGGTGTGCACTGAAAAGTGCTGTGACGCAACACCTGTGGATTCCTAAATGGATCTGGTTGCAAGAATCGTATTTGCTGCTGCGGATGTCCAATAAATTCCAGTTGTATTTGAGCGAGTCCGCCAATCCATGGTACAACAGTGTAACGAGTGTACCTCTAGCAATTAGGGAAACTTTAAACATCTTTTGTGACATTTTCACATATTATCTACCACAGCACATGTAATATCTTTGATTAATACAAATTTTAGATGGTCTCGGTCATGTATCTCTTCGTTTCTTGTACCAGTCATGCTACTTTCCCATGACATTTCCGACCATGGGTTGCTATACAAATCTGAATCCTTGTGATATGTCCTTTACCTATTCTTAAAGTTTGTCCCAATAATCCTGGTACACCATACAATGAAGAATAATACTATATATCTGAGATTTAGAAGAAGTTACCTGTATATCTTACAAATTGCAGTAAAGATAAACCTTTACGTAGCAGTATTCCAAGTGTACAAATAATTCCTCCTTGAAGTAAAAATAAGTCATAAACACCTAATAAAAATTGATGAGAATGCTTACAACGTATTTTTCCATTGCATGCAAACGTCTAAAATTTTGATAAAAGGATTTCTCTCCATATTGAACAGCTCGTATATAGCTACAGGGAAAAAAATTAAATGTTAAAAATTGTTTTTATCACTACCATTTTAGAATCATAGCAAATAAATAAGGGACGTTATTTGGTGAATATATGTATATTATTTAATAGTAAGTAAGTATTAATTAAATATGCTTCAGGCATTTTTCTGAAATTATGTTTATTTAGAAAGTAATGAAATTTGAAGGAAAAGCCTATTTTTGAAAACCATATTTGAAAAACCTCACTTAATCCTAAATTATTCCTCTTATTAAAAATTTGAATTTCTTTCGAATTTTCCATGGTGAATTAAAAAAATAAAGACGCATAAATTTGAGGCGGATATTATTATGTGAAGAATTATGTCTTGATGGGTTGTATGGCTTATTTGAATTGATTGATAGTTTGTTTATTAGAGTCGTATTCTGATGTAACGCAAGGACTTTTGGTGATGGACCTTGTAATTTAGAGAAAAAGTGAGAATTTTGTGAACGTCACACTCTAAAGTAGGAGTCTTCAACCTTTAACGCTTGAGGGCCATATTGATAAGTCCACAAGGATCCGAGGGACTGTCAAAGAAATAATGTATTCAAGAAATTTAAAAAAGAAATGAAGCTTTGTTTGGTGACGGGTCTATTCGCGACACTTTTCCTACTAATCCTCTTGGGGAAACTTTGGGGCTAGCATTCACATTAATTCACAGCCTTTCAAGAAGAACACGTGATATGTAAATTAGTTTGACTATATAAAGTCTATATATATATAGGTTTTGTAGATGTAATATAGAAGGAACCAGGAAGCTGTCACGTAAGTGCGAATATTGGAATATTTCATTCACAAACCTATTGCGAGTTAAGGAAGTCATTGCTTAGATTAAATTATTAGATTTAAGATAGTAGAATTAGAATTACTATCGGTTCATTAGTGCTTGTTCTCCTTATCTATTTCACGTAGTCGGGTTTACTTAGATTTGGGTATTAAGAATAGACAACGCTTTAGATGCCACTCCTAGGTTTCCTCTTGTAGTTTCACTTGTGATTGTTTAAGTGTGTGTTCAAAGGATAAATAAAACTAATTGTCATTATGGTGTTTGTTGGTGATGCTTTGTTACCCCCCACACCTAGAGACGCGCATGACGGAGAGAAAGGGGGGCTGATTAGGCCAGCGCCCCAACAGTTTTACAAAACTACGACTGAATCTAGGGGAAGAGATGATGTTACAGATTTGTACATCGGTTTCAAAAACGTTAAATGGAAGTCGAATTAAAATACTTTGCGTGTTAAAGAAAAAAGTCCACCTTTTCTTCTGAAAACCAGAGATTGTATGCATAGTCTTATTTTTTATATTTAAAATTATTTAAGATACAATGAAATTTTTGAAAATTTTGCCATTTTATCTAACAAATAGCTATCAAGTATATCTGTAAAATGATTTAAATATAAATAATAACAGAAAAATGCTGTTTTTTTACGTCAAAAATCAGGCAAGATAATTTTTCCTGAAATTGGCTCAGATTCAAATGAAGGACCACTAAAATGTCTTCAGCGGGCCATGAGTTGAAGACCCCAACAATAAAAGAACACGAGCACTATTGGCGACGGACCTCGCGTTATTTTGAACCTTCGTCAATTGAAGAATATGACACATGAGCTGGCACCCCCTCTCCTAACTACCACACCAGATTAACGGGAGAACATCGAGCTGTGTGTGTGTGGCATTTCACTCCTCAAACTTTTACATGTTGGTTACGTGAAAACTTTGTGTTCCTATAGATTTCACGTGTATCTACCGAGCTACACGATAAATCTGCAATATCAGCAGGACTAATCTAAAGCCAGAATACAACATCATCAATTAAGAGTTCACGAGAGTTTGAGTGAATTCTTGAATGTATAGCCACATTAAGCATCATGGATATAACTCTTTTAACCAGGCCACCACACTCTTTCAAAGAAGATACATGTTTTAAATAATAGGAAAATCAAGTGTTACTCAAATGAAATTATTAGATTCATCTACATTATTAAAGAATAATAAAAATGTGTAGAAATGATGAAAGAAAACAAAATTTTAAAAACGCTGTAGTTATTAAATAAAACACTGAATTTATAACGCATAATATCCACTTTATTCAAAAATTAATGTTTTCAGATACCAATAAAATTTTGCATAATTATATATATACAAACCAAACAAATTTTTTTTATTATCTTTAATTAAGTTGTAAGATAAAAATGTTAGTCCAGTTTAAAATAAGATATATCAGTTTCATATTGATCGAAGATCTTTGTTCAATGATGGGGATGACTAGGGTCACTCATCAGCACGTTGCAGAATAGCAGAAGCAAAAATCCCAATCCCAAAAAGAATACTTTTAATAATCGTGGTCCACTTTCGTTGAATTCAGCTGGTATAACCTCCAAGAAAGTAACATGAATGAAGGTTCCTGCAGCCAATCCTTGAAGAGATGCACTCACAGCAACAGCAGCTGTTGACTGGTAGTGCCCAATCAGAAGTCCTAGCAGCTAGAAAGAAATTAAGAAATCAAATTAATTAATGATTGAGAGTTATACAATTCAATATAATGCATTTTTCTGTAAATATAAAAATAATTTACTTTCAGTTTCAAAGGCTAACATTCATTTTGATATTGAAATTACTTGTTTGTTTTATTGAACACCAACCTGAACCTGAGTAACAACCCTGGATGAAAGAATTTTACAATTTTGTGCTATGATTAGATTAGAAAGAGTCTTTTGAGCTAGAATTTTACATCCAAACTTCCATTTTATACCACATGAAAATCTGGAAGGGCAATTTGATTTACCATGAAATAAATTTAAGTATCCCTCAAGAAGGCCTTGGGTGGTATCAGAACTACAATTCATTGCCTACATTTCTGGAAAAGCTCGGAATTTTTGTCCGGTATACTGCTGGAACTCTCGTATTAAAAAGTACATGACACATCACTAACATTATGCCAATTATCAATATTGTAATCTTACACTACAGGAGAATTGGAAAAATAAAACTAATATGTTTAGTTTCTTTCATCGAATAAAACTTTACCAGAAACTAAAAGAGATGGGTGTAGAAAAAAAATGAGAAATTTATATAGTTTATTGTAATAATTTTGTGCAGGTAAACTACAAAATAATCTTCTTAAAAAGACACGTATACTAGCTCATTATACAGTTAAATACAAAAAAATAAGAAAATGCATTTTTTTTAAACAAGTTAAACGTAAATGCACAGCTAAGGGTCATATTTAAAAGAAAAAACAATCAACTGTTTTTTGATTATCTTAATCTCTCGAATGTCACTGAAAAGCATCTATACAAAAAATGAATATGAAATCTAAAATTTGAAACAATGGAAACTATATTGCGCACCTTAAACATATCAGGGCATTTTTTTTCTGTTTTTAATACCATAGAAACTAATGGAATATTCTAAAGCAGACGTAACAGAGGCTTTGCGGAAAAACAATGTTTGGTCAATGAAATGGAACGTATGTTGGAAAACAACATAAAATCGAATTTCTTCAATCTTCAAGAAAACTTTTCTGAATAATGTATGAAACATTCGAAGCATTACGCAGTTAATTGACTTTTCCCTTGGTGGTTCATTCTGTGACAAGGTTTCCGATTTATGGTTCTAAGGGTTTATACGAGTACCTTCACTGTACAATGTATAAAACTAAAGCACACAAAAAAATATGATTTAACATTGAAAGCATCTCAAATAAATCAATGGACATTCTTAGACGAATAAATGACGGTAAAAGGCATATGTTACAAGAATGAAGAAATTTCCCCAATGTTTAAGGAATATCCCGCTTTCGTTTTCGAAACGGAGCTAACTCGTTGAGAAAAGAACGCAAAATATCAATGTCATTTGCTATATATATGCGAAATGTAAGCCAAGCGCTTTATATGCACCCTTCTTTAAACATATGCATAGAATACACTACCAATCATTAAAGAGGCCTCATCACTCATGTAAGAATCTTGTTCGTATTATGCAAGTCCTCAAAAGATGTTGACGTATTCAAAATAAAGAAATTTGTCATACTTTTGTTTTGAATATCAAATTTTGCTATTCAAAATGGGATTTGCCCGTAAACCTAGATTTTGATATGCAATATTCTTCGCGGTACAAGCTAAGTTGTATTTTCTGAATTGCCGCATTTCCCCCCTCATATTTGAATTACATTCTGCCATAATGCTAAAAATACTGCTTTGAAGACAGAAAAATATAGGCGTGTGTTGCGTTGATAGACGATTTCATGAAAAAATGCATAAAAAGGCTAGATGTTAAATCAGAATCAGTTATAAATTTCTTTTAACAAATACTTTTGAAAAAACCAAAAGAATCTCAACCGAACTTTCAATCTTATATTCTCATATTTTTTTTGTGTTCATGTTTTAATATTCTTAAATTTTATGATTTAACACAGGAATGGGCATTATGTCGATCGCGACCGCCAAGACATTTTGGGGTGATTGCCTGAAGATTAGCATTTAGTAATTAGATACAGAAATATTTTCAAAGTGGGCTGACTGTATGCATACTAAGTCTTTTACTGACAATTACGAGAACTAATTTTAAATGAAAAAGTTTTACTTTTCAATGTGTTTTGAATTGTTTGCTAATAAATGCATCATTTATATTATATCTGTGGCTATTATTATTATGTTTGTATCTTGTATTTTGCTTTAAACACGATTCTAAGCAATTTTTTCACGATTTTTTTTATTTTAGATATGTAGGTAAGCACATATCCCGTATATTTATTATTAAGTTATAATAAATACTCTAGACATTTTCCTTATCTCACCACACCTACGACACTGGTCAATGGCACATACAAGAATTTTGTAAGGGGGCTCAGGTTCGAAAGTCTACCCTTCTCGTATCATGGTCCAATGCGCAACTAAGCATATTATTTTTGATTTTGTATATTGTCGGTAATAGAAAACAGTAAAAAATAAATTATTGAATAAATAGTCAGCATTAATAATAAAAATATTAACAACAAATACTTAATTAAATTTTACGTACTAATTACATGGGATTATAATCAACCGGAAAAAAATCAAGAGCTATGAGAAATATCCGGACCCGTGGATCCTCCACCTTGTGTGCACTGGGTGGATAGCAACACCTTGAAAAAATTAGAAGTAGCCCGTACCCTGGAAAAGTCTGCCCATCTCTGATTTAACAGAATAATTTCTAAAATTTTAAGCATTCTTTTTTTTAAGTATAGAATTAATTTAATTTCAGTATTTCATAATTTTGAACTACCAATCATATACAAGTAAAGCGCATAAATACTTATGAAAAGTAACAAGTTTTTAAGGAATTTTTAAAAAGCCAACATTATCCTAGATTATTTTCGTATAAGAGCCGTTATATTAATAATAAAAAAGGGCACTTGATTAGTATTCAAATTTATAAAATTTCTTCAAATTGCATAGCTTATAAAGTCACCTTGCTAATCCACATTCCTTTTTTTTACTTAGTCTTTCAGAGATAATTTTTCCTCATTAAAAATACCTATTAAGAATCTACTTTGAAAATAATTAAGAACTTTCAGATAATGAATATTTTTAATGCTAAATTGAGTCATTAATGAGTATCAGGAAGGGTAGGGATTGAGATAAGTAACCAAAAAACCAAATAAGAAATCGAGCTTAAACTTATTCAGATTGATAACGGAATGAAATTATTTAGCTGTATTTAAAAATTTTGTAAATAAGCTTTTTGTAACTTTGCATTCGAATTTTGATTGCCCTTTAAAAAGGATGTTATTCTTTTTAGTTCTAATTGTCTTATCTTTTATTCTCGAAAATTTTTCCTTCTATTTTCTTAAACAAAGATATTACGTAAATGTTATAATTTATCTGTTTTAGTTTAATTAAAAATAAATCTTGTTAAATTGGTTTTCTTTGATTATTGAAATAATTTTTGATCCCGTGATTTAATATTTATAACTTCCCCTCATATACGCTCTTTTTACTTAAATGTGACTTTTAAAACATCAAAACAGCTCCCTCGAACTTCCAGAAACAAGCAATAAGGTTCTCTCTCCGTCTTTTGTCAGAAAATAATGTGATAAAAGTTTGCGAGTATATAACGGATAGTGGACGGGGGGGGGTCAAACTGATACATCGCTTAGTTTGCATGCATGGGAAGCTTCAATTCTGTCAAAGGCATTGGATAATTTAAACTTCAAGGTCTTCTTTTGATGAATGACCCATACTACTAGAGGGATATTTTCATTATCATCATCATGGAAACTTCGTGAAATTCAAGACGCTTTCGTGTCCACTAAGACTACACGGTGAAACTGGTCGATTTACAGGTTTCGATTTTCATATTTCAGAACGAATTGTCGTTCTGAATTTCAACATTTTATGGTGAATATTTAATTTGGATATTTTTTAGATGGCACTGAATCATGAGTTGTTTCATGTATGGTTTTTACGGGCTTTTGCCCACACAGTGCCCGGTTTAATCTAAGGAATGTGTGGCTAACTCGTGGTACGGCTGAGCTGTAACAGTGAGTGAGTGAATATTATCGTCACACTATTCAGCTACACGAGGGCTTTTGACGATAGACCGCGTAATTTTGAACCATGATCAAGTGACACGGACGACACCTGAGCTGGCCCCCCTCTCCTAACTACCACACCACACAACGAGAGGACGTTTGATCTCTCGACAGATTTAACGTGCATCGCCCCCCTTCACGGCTGGCCTTCAGTAATACTGGGCTCGAATTCATGACACACTAGCCATGATCCGATGCCTTGACCACTTGGCTACCGCAGTCACCGGCTGAGTTGTAACAGTGGCACGCGAAGACTTATTAAAAAATTGAGAACATAATAATAAATACTATTTATTTACAGTTTTATTGAAAGGTGGTTGTCTCAAACAAAACAAAAACATCAAAACTTTTTTTAAAAAAAACTTAATTAAATTACAATAGAAAATTATAATGTACATAGACAACACTCCTTCATTGTTGTGTTCGTTGGTTTTCTAAAGGAAATGCATTTGTAAGATTCTAGGATTTGAAGGAGAGTGTTTTAAAATAGCTGGAAGAAAACAATGAATTGCTCAGTGAGTTATTGCTACTCAAGAATGAAGATAGACTTTGTGATTTAGCTTTTCTTACCGATACTATAAGAAATTTTAGTAACTTAAATTTAAGATTACAAGGTAAAGAATGTTCCTTTACAATCCTGATTGATCATATATCTTCTTTTAAGAAATACATTTTTACTTTTTTCATGATTTTGGAGAAAAAGAGACACACCTAAAGCGACCCGATTTTGTGAGCATCTTTGAGAATTAATCCTGATGTTGATGACTCAGTAAAAAATCTACAAATTGAAAAACCAAGTACTGACTGTTTAATAATTGTTTAGAATTAAATTTTTCTGGTTACTCATTTTTATTTTATACCTAAACTAACTGCTGAAACTGAACTTCGTACTTTTATCTTATTTATTGTATTATTTTTTCAACTTCCACTACTTAGACTTGCATAAAAAATGTGCTACTTGCACAAAAATTCTGTAATAAGCCTATAAGTAGCATTTTTTCACCATAATCTTTTGTTCGTTGTAAATGTTTTAAGTGTGTGTGTGTGTGTGTGACACACATTTTTTTATCAGATTGTAGCACTCTTCCCCAATAGGTTGGCCACTTTTGATCTAAGGGCTTCCTTTACGGTCGTAAGAATATAAATTAAAATAATTTAAATAAAAATTTAAGACAAGATATCAATCATTGGCATGGCCAAGTAATTTTAGCGCGTTTTTCACATGTTGTATTTTACAATAATGCAACTAATGAACTTTTTACTAACAGAAAGTAGTACTGTACCACTCCTCTAAATGTACTACTATTGAGCTGAAAAGAAATAATGACACAAATCTGTATCAGCACTATAGAAAAGCAACAAATTTTTTTTATATAGTAGCTACAAAAGCCCGGACAAGGTGACTTAACTCCTTGTCTAGGCATGAAACTCGCTTCTATGTATTTATTCTTTTAAGTTTAACAAGGAAAAGTATATACAATTAATAATAACTTAACTACTACATTACTTAAAGTTTATTTAGCTTAACTAACAAAGCTTATGGAATGAAAAGAATGACTCGCATACTTAAACACTGATGGTGTAGTCAGTCAATTTTCCAAAGATTGCATCGATAGTGGTGCCAGAATCAGCTGTTGGTTCCTTTTTGCAAACAATAACTTTACTAGGTAAAATTTGAGAAAATTTTGTTATAAACTAGTGAAATTCAGGAAAATTTGTAGGAAAATTCGGGAAAACTATGGGAAAATTTAAATATGATTCGGCTCATCTAGGGCACAAATGCGACCCAATGCCGAAAACCCGAGGTCAATTGGTTGCTTATTGACTGAGAAAAAGGTACGATAAAATATGGAACGAAGACGAAGACGAAATTTGCGTCCTAATAGCGCTTTTGTTCCACTACGTGAAAAACGCGTTAAAAAAATAAACCATACCAAACAAAACTAGCTGTAAGACGGACCAACTCATCCCCGGGAAGACACATGATAACAAATGAAAAATGTATGCATTTATCAATTCCTTCTATAAATTGGGATTTAACCAAAGAATTACAATTTAATGATCAAATGAAATAATTATAAGCACAAAAAATGTAGAAAAGATGCTCTATAAATGCCTTTAGTAGATGGAAAATTTTACGAGGTACAATAGGTCTAGCTTTTACTATGTTTCATTTAACTTAAGGATAAGTATTATTATATATTTAAGTCTTTAAAGTCAATTAGAGAATTCTATTACTGAACAGGGTTTCTTTAAGTTTTGTTTATAACTGAGATTGATATCAAATACACAGGATTTTTAATTAATTAAAGATTATTAAAACTTCCTTCATTATAATCGTATACTCAAGTGTTAAGAAAGAAATTTCCCAAAATCAGTTGCTTCAAATTTTTATGTTTAAAAATGAGTAAAAAAGATCCAGCTTGGTTTAATTAGGTACATTTTCAAGCATTGTTTAACAATGGCCCCTGAAATTAACAGTACTTCTGTATTGGACAGCTATGAAGAACTTGATAAGGGTTTTTTTAAAAAACCTAATAGACCAGAATAGAATATCTGATCTAAAGGTATTTTTTCAGATACAAAGATACCTGAATGTAGACTTTTTTGTTTTGTTTTATAGCACATACACTCGTTAAACTCAGAGTGCCATTCAGATTTAAAAAAACTCAGTTAATATGAGCAAATTTTAGCTTTAATGTTCAGAAAGAAAATACGAAACGTCTTGCGTATATAAAAATGAATTCATTTAAACATAAATCTATAGAATACTAAAACCTACTATTCTCCCATCCTTTAACGAATTCATTATTTGATATTAGACTTTTTTTCAGAAATACTGGAGTATTTTCTTTCTAAAAAAAGACTTTGCGATTGAAGTTTTATTCTATGGCAACTGGTGAACTTATCTTTATATTGACTTAACTAGAATTAATACAAGCAGTAGATTAAAAGTGAGACTTTATTTCAATATATTTTGGCCATTTAAAAATACAAATTGATAGTAAGAAATAAAGGGCAAGTTTAGCAAAATGTGGAGTATATATCATTTTGAAGATTCCTTATTTGGTTTAAGCTTACTGGTTGCTGAAGATAGGTAAAATGTGTGCATGACATATTTGAATCAGGGCGTCTTTTTACTTGAAAACGAAGAGGAGAATAAAGAGTTTTTTATTTTAGGTGAAAGGTTTCACCCCTTATGAGGTCGCAGTAACTGAGGAGTAATAATTACGAATCATGGTTGCTGTTATTTCTGTCGAGTCAGTCGAGGATTGGTGACACTTAAAACGTGCCGTGTAGATGGGTTGATGCAACTTTAAATCTGCGAAGGTTCAAAGTCCAGAAGTTGACTTGACGTGGGAGTTTTGAGAGTGAGGTGCCAGATTAGGTGTCACCCTTATCACTTCACCCTGATTCAAAATTACAAAGGCCATCTCTACTGGTCTCTACTAGCGAACATAGATTGATTGATTATTTATTAACATCGCATTTCAAAGCAACGTGAGAATTATTGGCTCGTAATTTTGAGCTATGGGCAAGCAATGGGAACAACATTTGATCTGATACTCCACTCTCCAAACATGTACCACGCTAACGTGAAGATTTGGAGACTCGACAGATTTAACTTGCATAAACTCTTCTACACGTCGTGTCTTGAAAGCAGATATCAACCATTAATAAAATAAACATAAATGGGATTTTCTTATTTTATCCTTGTCTCTTTATTCAATTTTTTCTCTCTATATCACTGCAGGCTGATCCACGATAAGGCTATAAGCTGAGGTAAAGCAATAGGCAGTGAGAGGCAAAGTTGTGGTCAATCAGAGACCTAGGTGTGTGTGTGAGAGAGAGAGAGAGAGAGCACTAAGGTCTCTGAAAAATTACATTTTCACCACTCGTAGCTTAATGTTTTGGTGTGAATGAAACTTATACATTCTATATAAAAGAAAGGATAATTTATTTTAAAAAAACTATACTTAAATTGGTCACATTTAGAATGAATACAATAAATATCCATTCACAATATGCATTAACTTCGAATACCTGCTGAGGTTTCCTATATACAGGGTGTTGCCGAATTGGACCGGCAGATTCAGAGAGGTGATAGTAGGCAGCATAAAGTCGAAAAATCACCGTAGAACATGGGGTCACAAATCACATTCAGTCGGTGAAAATCGAGGTAACAGTAGCCGTCAGGAGAACGATCAGCCAGACGAGGAGAGGTGGTCAAACGAATGCGGGGATATACGTATACTGCCAGAAGCCTTTAGTGGAGCAAAATACCTTTTTTCCCCCTATAGCTCGTCCTCCCGAAGTTGCTGCTGGGAGTACTAGCCACCAGGACAATGGATTTGTTTGAACACCGTAACACCGACTAGCGGCTGTTCGTTTTTGGGGGTTCGAGTAAAGATTAGCCATAACAAGTTTTAAATTCAAATTTATTTCTCCCTTTGACTTAATCCACACAACTAAAAGTAGCAAAAACAACTAGTAACTAATTAGAAGAGCAATCGCACGGCTTAAGGCTACTTGATATATAAGTCTAATCTACTCAACTTACTCTTGGAGAACACTGGACTTCTACGCTAGAAATCGCCGTGATTATTTCTCTTAATTGTACGACCTCCATCTTAAATCTTAAGCACAATTTTATCACTTATTCTCCAATTATCAATAATCGACCATCCACCGACTATCCATCGACTAACATCGCGTGCCATAATGTCGCTTAAACAGAACAATTCATTTGAATAAATCAAGTCTTCTTCTTCGAGAAAGTTTTCAATAGAACATACAGTTTAAAAGAATAATTTTATACCAAGAGGATTAGTAGAACATTCGTGGATAGACCCGTTGCAGCACGTCCAACAATTCTTCGTCTGTCGGTGTCGGCCTCAACTTCGCGGCCTCAACTTACAACAAATCCTGTGCCAATAACTTGTTATTGCATTTCTGACGTCGAGATTGTACATTGCTTTACGTATAATAAATGTATTTATTACTTCTTATTACCCCTTTTCATCTATTCGGCATTACCCCTTTCATAACTGTTTTTACGAATTACTCCGATTAAACGTGGTTTGCGAATACACATGTTCAATGGTGATTGGTCGTCCCCTTGCTGCCTACTATCACCCCTCTGAATTTGTCAGTCGAATTCGGCAACATACTGCATATTCGTATAAATGGCTTGATGACAATTGAGATAAAATTCCTTTTCTAGTAAGAAAACAGAAAGGAAAGAAAGAACGCAAGTGAAGCTATATCTATGACTTCTAATAATTACGAACTTGAATGAAATTAAAGGAAAACGAGATATCTACAAGAATGAGCTTAAAAATAGTTTTATTAAGCTGTGAAGCAAAATTGTGATAACGCAACCACCTCAGAATAACGATTTTATTATTCATCAACCCGTAATACTTTGAAAAAAAATACAGGGGAAAAATACGTGTTTTTATTGCACCTCATTTAGAATGCAATTACAGAAACATCGATTGGGCTTAACGATTCTGTTTTTATTACTCTTAAATGTATGAATGTTGGAGATGGTAGAAAGTTTAGAAAAACGAAAAGCATACAATTCGAGCATACGATTTTTTATCTTTAAGAATTTTAAGAACTAATTATTTAAAATTGATTTTAAAAGTTAATAATAATATAGTTATAGAAAAGTAGTAGTAAAGTAAATGATTGGACTATATTTATAAAGAACTATGCGTTATACAAGGCAGGGATTAACATTTTACCATGATTGTAATTCTCACAGAAACATTTCTGAAAGTATCTGAAGGGGAATAAATTATTAAGATAGCTGGAATAGCTTTAATACTCATTTTATTTAAATAATCGTTTAAACCAGTATTGTTTCAAATCAAACAGAAGTACAACAAATAATAAACGCATTTTGTGAGAACAATATATTCATTATATGTCCCTAAAACAGGATACACTACTATTTCTACTATTATAAATATGTTAGTTTTTAGCTATGTTTTCAGGTTACTAATACATAATTTTGTGTAAAATAAGTATAATACATAGGGGGGGGGATTGTAATAATCAATCTTGTTGAAGATACATTGCAAATACTTTTTAGCTGGTTAACTTTTCTTTAATGGGATTTCTTAAAATTTCAGCTTTATTTTTCCATAAATCAAACCTATAATCGTTGATTTTTCTAAATATTTAATTCCACATTGGTTAACAGGAAATAATTTTAAAATTGAAAACATTTTGAGAAAACACTATCAAATAAAGAAAAAAGGTTTAAAAAGTTACTCAGTCAGTATAATTCAATTACTTTTAATTAAATTAAATAAAATCTGGATGCATATTTGAGAGCATTGTAGTTAGAAAAAAAAATCATCCAAGGTTGCATTATACGCTAACATTTAATGTGGTTAACTTCATTCCGAAGACATTCTGTGAAAACCAAAAGGTGCTTACTACCACTTTAAACACTGATAAAATAATAAAAAAAATTAAATAGATTTATTTTACTTTTATTTCTTATGATATTTCATTATATTCATTTCTTACAATAAAAGATTTTGTGAGTATCTGAAAAGCATGAGATTTTTGGAACTGAAGCTATGCCGATGGAGTTAATTTTATCAAACAAAATGTGCAGAACAATTAAATGTATTTCTCTGAGAAAATCATAAAACGGTGCAAATTCTTTAAAATACAATACTAAGAAGAAATTAAAACTTCATAATTAAGAAACAAAAACATCGGGGGGGGGGGTCTAACACGCTAAAAGAAATAAAGACAATTGATCAAACTCTAAAAACCATTCTCTATTACTTTTTAACTGAATGATAAAGAACACAGAGAAAATTAAATAAAAATAATTGCTGCCAAAGTAAACAAAATAATCTTGGTGTATAAAAAAAAAGCTTTCAATTTAGGTAGCGTATGTAAACATCAAACAGAGCAGTAAAAAAGTTAAATATTTAATTTTACCTTTTCGCTGAATGAAGGCATTTCGCGTTAAACTAATTAGAAGAAAAGAAGAAAAAGCTCTCTCTTGCAATTACAATAAGTTTCACAAACTTTGTGGAATTTGTTGATTTTGTATGGGAAAGTAAATCCAAGTAATTATATCCTTTTGTGTCTAGTTCAAGAGAAAGCGTCGCTGTTTTAATGGTAATTAACACGTTGCTCTTGCATAATACTTAAAAACTAGTTACAAATACTGTAAAGTAATTTTTGTTTCTCTATTTCAGAAATTTCTATAATAATTCATCAATTTGAATGGCTTTCTCATTTATTGTAGAGTAATAATTTAAAAAAATTCTGAGGAAGCCAGTGCTTCTCAAAAACTCGCGACCCAATATTCAATCATAACTTTCATCGCGCCCCTTCTATACTATAACATTGTATTGAATTCGATTGTACGATATTTAGACGCTAAAGATACAATAT
Organism: Trichonephila clavata; assembly: GCA_019973975.1. Classification (NCBI taxonomy): domain Eukaryota; kingdom Metazoa; phylum Arthropoda; class Arachnida; order Araneae; family Nephilidae; genus Trichonephila; species Trichonephila clavata. The sequence continues at coordinate 579,151 of BMAO01020041.1, read as the reverse complement.
GACTTTAACCTCTTATGTGCCACCGGCGTATATAAACGTTTCGCTCAGCCAGTGCGTAATTGTCCCGGACGTATATATACGTCTTTTCGAAATACAATTTTTTTTCTTTTCAATGGTATCTATAAAATTATTCCGTAGGATTTTGAATTAAAAAAGAAAATGGCATTGACAGTGTTTACGAAAGATTTACTTATTTCAGAGGATTTTCTTATTCATTCCCTTTCTCCTCCCCCAATACACACGTACATATATGAAAAACGGTGGCATTGGGGAGCGAATCGCGTATATTTTAATCGGCAGTTAAGAGGTTAATTATAAACCGTACAAATTATGAAGATAAGTGTTAATTTTTGCATATAATTTTATATATAAATAGCCCGTGAGGTCATTGGTAATTATAAAACTTATTCTTAACTTAGCTGTAAAACTTGTTAAATTAATTATAAAATATATTGTACAGTGTTGATACATTTATAAGTGTATTATATCAGTGTAAGGTTTTTTTTTATTATGTCAGAGAGTGTATTATTATTTTTATTGTTTACTTTCAATAAATAATTTTTTTTTAAATTATCTTTTTCCCCCGACTTTTCAAGATGTCGTCCCCCTCCTAGGGCTATCACGCCCCCTTAGGGAGGGTACGCCCCACAGTTTGAGAAGCGCTGGAGTAAGCTAAGTATTTTTTATATTAGAAAATGTTTTTCATTATAATTCTAAAAATTAAAAGCATAAGCTACTACATGAAGCTCTTTATAACATCAAATAAAGTTGCAAGGAATCTGTGTTACGCCTAAAACAATAGTGTAAGCATGTGTTATGGGGAATCGCTTAAGGAGTTGTCAAAAAATATATTCTTTTTCAACTTGCATAATTTTCAACATAGCTTGGGAAAGTGTAATCTTTTTTTAATCACCGAAAGGAAATTAGATTACTAGGATTGTCAACAATTAAGTTATTAAATGTTGGTAATTAATTTCTAAAATGAAAAATTTAAACAGAAAAGTGGTATAGCAAAATAATGAGAAATTTTCTGTCTCTTCGTAAGTATCTGAAAAGAAAACTGTAGGACCCTAAGTTTCTTAAAAGGTAAAATTTCTCTAATAAGACTTAAATTTTTGAGCGTTTCGTTTCTATAATTAAGTAATAATTACGTTAATTAACATCTCTTGTAATTGCTTTCTTAGATAAAATAAAAGAGCAGGTTTTTACCGTTACAATTCAGTGGATTTATATTAGATAATATGAGATTAGACGAGCTTAATTCGATTAGAGCTGACAATGATTAATATAATGGTTTTTGACATCCAATAAATGCTGTCATCGAAAGCTGTTTAACAAAATTCGTTAAGTGCTCATCAAAATGCACTTCTTTAAAGACTTTTCTACAGAAAGTGGAAAAATGATTCTATTAAAAGGGGATATTTTTTGTAAACCGGATAATTTGATGTAAGGTCGATTTTCTTGGCTTTTGTCTTAAAAAGTTAATCACCGACAACATGACATTAATTATCCTTTTCCCTTGTTGTTATTAATGTTTTTTTTTATCTAAATTACATTATTCCAATATGAATATATATTTTTTAAATCTAAAAAAATTATTTTCTGCTGTCCTTTCCTGCTGTAAAAATAATCTACACTTTTGTATTATTTCAGTATTTTTTTCCCGGAAGGAAATAGTTTTACTTTGCACACAGTAAACGAACATACACACAAACGGTAGATTAAATTTAAATGAAATATTAACGATATTTGCTCATAAAAAATATTGTTGATTTATGCATAACAGTTGAATTTTTGCCAAAGTAAAAAAAAGTAATATTAAAATAATTTTGAAATAAATTATACATTTGAAAAATCAATTTTTTCTGTGTGAAAGAATTTCTAAATAATAAAATAATACCTCTTTGGTTCTTTAATAAAAGATATTCTGTGAGTAAATAAACTTTCATAATTTATTTTTGAATAGATATTTTTAAATAAAAAACCTCAGTTTCCCCAATGAGGGAGCTTAAATTAAGTTTTGTACATCCTTAGAATAAAGTAAAAACTAAATAAATTAAAATTAATATAAAACTTAGTTTTAACAAAAAATGTTGTCTGAAACAAATATAAAATGTATTTTAAGACTCTTATGATTCAAAAAATCAAATACGGAAGAAAATTTTTCCTTTGACTAATTGTTTATCAATTTATTTTAAACTTATTATTGCATTTCGTTATAGAATAATAAATGAGGAGATTCTAAATATTAAAAAAACATTTCTTATCGTTCCATTATTTTTTCCGAACGTTATTTACAATGAATTCTGAATTTTAATTGTTGCTTCAATTTATTTTTGATAAAGCAATTAGTTTTCTGAATTAATATACATATTTTTTTGCTCTAAAATAAGTAATTCAAAGAGACTGGTCATGTCTTTTCTTATTTCTTAATACCGCAAAATATATCGACCAGAAAAAAATGGATCGATCATTATGAATTAAAAACACACAGATAGCTATTTAAAGTGGATATTTTTACATTTTGTCGTAACACATAAACTACTGCAGATAACTATATTAAGTTTAAGTCTTGAGATTGTTGGTAATAAATTTGTGTAAAATGTTTATATGTTCTTACAAGACATTTCTTCCTAACCACATTCAATAATTCGTGTCTTATGAAAAAAAGTGTTTCAGTTTGTTCTCTCTTATTTTAAGGTAAAAAAAAGACTTTTTAAAAATCACTGTGAATAAATACCCTTCGAAAAATAGTCCTTTGAAATTTTAAATTTTGTTACATAATTTTGTTTAATTTCTAATCTAATTGATCATGGATGTAATTTATAAAAATCTTCGTAAGAAATGCTAAAAAATTGGGAAGTAATAAATTAATCAACCGGAGATAAGCAAATGAAATACATAAAAAAGTATTTTAATTGACGGATTTTTGCTACTAGATAATTGATCAACGATATTAATCAATTCACTATTATTCAATTACACATTTATTAGAAGAATACCGATAGTAATTAGGGGTGTCCCCTATTTTTAATATTTGCGCATTAATTTTAAATCAAGTGCCAATAAACACAATGAGAGTAATCTGAAGAAAACTCTGATTCAATAAATACCTGAATAATTAATATGAATGTTGATGATGGTAATTTACGTCGTGCTGAGAAGCAACACAAGGGCTGTTGGCGACTGACCTCGTAATTTTGAACCCGGTCTAGTAGCCAAAACAACATCTTAGCTAGCACCCCTCACTCCTAACTTCTATACCAAGCTAACGAAAGGAAGCAATGACATATTTAACGTGCATCAGCCCCTCTATACGGTAGGTCTTCGATGGTACTAGGTTTCGAACCCTTGTCTTGACAGCTCCAGCCAGAAGCTAGTGACCTTGATCACTCGATTACCACGGGCATATGAACGTTACCGATATAGTTCATTATGGAAAATAGAAAAAAGAATAACCAAACCAATAGAAAAAATCAATCAATAGAAAAAATACTGCCGGACCTCTAACGAATTCATCGGGACCAAATATTTTATTCGTTAAATCGGGGTCATTCGTAATATCAGGGTCTAAAAATACATTTTTTTGCACTTACTTTTTGGAAATTCTGTAATAAGCAACTACACAAAAATATCCCTAGTTAGAAATTAAACACTTTTTATTCAGGAGGTTAAAATACTCTTATCGAATTATTACGCATCAGTTCATAGGAAATTTTTAAATAATGTCTAATAGATGTTTGACAATGTTTTTGATTCCTGACTCGAAAGAGTTATTTTTTGACTTTATGCAGAGAAGAAAATATTGTGCATCCTATACATCCTGCTGTATGAGATATGTTTTCACAGTTTACAAGCTCTATAAAAAATTAGAAAATGTAACAGTCTTGATAGAAATTTCATTATTACTTTCTGCATGAAAATCGCTACTCATTTGCTTCCGACAATCTGCAATGATTGACACATTTTCTGCAAAACCGTACGTATAATAAACCTCATTTTTCTTAAGAAAGAGAGCACACATACACACAAATGGTAAAATCTCTTATAATATCCCCTATGTTGTGGAGTGGGATGAGATAAAGAAATGTCCTGTCCCATTAAAAATTCACGCGGTAGGTTGTACTCATGACTCATTTACACCTGTATAGTGAAAAATGGTCTACACCCTTTTCTGTTAAAGTTTGCTTCTTTGAAGAAAAGTCTTTTTCTGTTCCAGGCAAAAAATGATATTATTTTAATAGAAATCCAGTCTTTTCTAATCCAAACTCATAAAAAAAATTTTTTTTTTGGTTGTTGAAATATTTGTTGACTTGAGGTTTATTATTCGTTAAAAAGGGGTTTTTGTCTTCATTTTAATTGGAAAAAAAGAAAAAATTCGCTAAGTAGGGGTTTGTTAGATCGGGGTCCAATCGTATATAAAATATATTGACTCTAAAAGCAATTTAGTTTGATTCCACCTTACTCAGAGAAGTTAGAAATATAAGACAGCTCTAAAAGACGAAAATTATCAATCAATCTTTTAAGCTCTTTGAATTGGCATCAATTATGTTATGCCAAGTTTAACATCTTCACATTTTTTCGTAAACTTATGGATTCAAACTATAGGAAGGAATCAAGAAAGCCTATATACAAATTAGTACAAAATGGAAAATGTCATTTTTCCTCCCATTTACCATCTCTATTCCGAATGGACAATGTAAAGCATAAAAACAGAGTAAAACGTTCTTCAGTTATTTGTTACTTATGAAGACGAGATGAAAGAGAAAAGAATACCACCTGAGGCGTTAGTAAGCTGCTTAAGCCATCCCAAGCAATCCTTTACTGTTTGGGATTTCTCAAGCAAGGAAGAAGACCCGTCCAGCCTTCGACACGCCTTTTCCATGCTGTTCATTTTCATACGACCTGCAGACGGCTGCAAATGAAAGACCACTGACGCCTAGGGAGCTCATGATTGAAGAGCCCTTTCGATAATTCTCCCAAGATGCCTGTTTACCAAGACAAATCTTCCTCACAAGCAGTCGAATTTTAGTTTCGGCTTAGATGCTAAGGTAAAGAGAAAAAGGATGCCAAACGGAGGAATTATTTCCTGCGATTTCCGGAAGGTAAAAGGGGGGAAAAAAACTTCTTTCGATTTATCAGTAGGCTTTCTCATTTGGGAATTCAGCAGAGTTAACATTGATTGTTTAAAGATAAACCATCTAGTAACTGATAAGCTTTATGTATGCTAGACATGGGATTCCTTAGAAGACTTAACGAAGTATTAATTCCTGATTTGTTCATTATTAACAAATATTTTGTTTGTTTTTTCTTTAATTGATATCTTCTTTAAGTAACAGAAAATGAAGTAACAACTGTCTTATTTTGAGACCGTCCTTGTTACATAGAATATAAAATGTAAAATTTTATTAAATGATTAATTCTAAAAACTTTTACAATTTTCAAATAGTCGTTAGAAAATATTGATAAATTTATAACTCCCCAAATATTATTAATTTCATTTATAATCCACTTAATCATCTTTAATCTCACAAAAAATTATATCCACTTTAAAGAAAATTTCCAAAAAGAAAACTAATTCTGGAAGAAGGGCCGAATTTTTAATTAAGAGCTCTTATTTTAAAAGTAACTTAATTTTTTTCTCTGTAGAGAATAGAAAAAAATCTGATGAAGAATTTCTTTAGTCGTTCCATGTCTTAATTATAATTAACTTTTCATCTTAATGAGTAAGGAATTCATTGAACAAATTGATATAATTTGCTCATCAGTAAATTTGAAAAAACTAATATTTATTATTGTTATTGTAAAATTGTTTATATGCAGAATTACGCAAAATTTTGCTGATTCAAGTGCGTACTCATTTCAAAGATATCAATTTTATCAATTTCATTAGAAAATTTAATTAAGGATTTTGTTTCATAATTTGCTTTCACAAATAAATAAAACTTCATATAATATTCATTCAAAATTCACATAATCTGTAATTCTCTAAAAAAATTTACTTGCGTCTGAAATTTTAAATTCAAATTTATTTTACATTTTTCTAAAATTTTCGTTCAATTAGTAGATTGATTTTATTACAATTGCAATTTACTATAAACTCTGACTCGACATAATTCTGTTGCGTCTGAAATTTAGTGGTAATGACTTGTAATTTCCGAAATTGTTTCATTTATCTTATATTCCGAACCAATTCAATTTGGAACCACCGACAGCTAAGGTAGTATTTTCTGTATTTCTACGATCGAGTATTGATTTGCGTATTCGTGGTATTTCCCCCCCTATTTTTGTTGAAAATGTTTTTTGAAAATACTAAATTGATGGTAGAATTCGCCTTTCTCATTGAAAATTTAGAAATAAAAAGATTGTTTATTCTGGAAGAATAAAAATATCAGTATCTTTAATAGAAAAAAGCATAAAAAAGGGAGGGTTATATTATTTTCTGGTTTATTCCTACAGTTATGCATACGGGCCACACAAAGCAAACGAGACCATCGGTTTTCTTGTAAGACCTTGACAAAGGATAGACAAGAAAACAGAACTTGAGTAAAAATTGAAAAAGTTTCCATCATGAAGTCAAAAACTTTCTCAAAATTTTATTCTCCAAAAATTCGACTTTTTCCTTCTTTCGCAGAGAATAGTCGATGAAACGAGAGTGAACGATATAGCTATCACAGCTTTTTATGATGCCTGGAAATCCGTGCCTTTCGAAGTCTGTGTAGTACCTGATTATGCGTCAGGTGTTCCAAGTCTCTCAAGTACGGCTCGAGAAGGCCTTTGCTAGATTGGAACTCAAGAGAGGACAAAGCGTTGATGTGAAAGATGCTTTCGGCGGGAAAGATAGAGAAGAATATCAAAGAAAAGGGAAATAAACAACTACTACTGCGATTCCTGGAGAGCAAACATGCAGAAACGAATAAAAAGGATAGGGATGGGGCTGAAGGGGCAGTAAATATTCCAGAATAAATTGAGACCTGGGGTTTTATGCTTCTTTTTCTGCAAAGACGTTTTTGATTTTTATTGCTACACCAGAATCCCATTTACATAAATAAACGTATCCTGAGTTTAAAGACGAAAGAATAGCCTCTAAAAGATCACCGGAGCTGCTTTCTGTCACTGCTTCGGGTCCCAAGTGGATATGTCCTTCAAAGTAGAGTTGGCTTTCCCAACAATGCTATCATGTATTTTACTAGTGTCAGACATACTTTATTATTCAGTTTGGACTCTTAACAGAACAAAGTATTTAAAAAAAGCTGGATTTAAATGTTGGAAAGAATAGTTTTTCTAACCTTTAGAAAAAATAAATTTACAAAAAGAGCAATCTAAACATGTAAAAATATTTGGAAAAAACGTATTAATTATAATCTTAAAAATACTTCATTAACAAATATAAAAACCCGAGTTAATTGAAAGTACACATAAAAGGCATTATTTTTCTTATATGTTTAACTTCAAACTCAGTAAATTTGTTGAAAAATAATTAGGCGGATATTTTTTAATTTAAATAGTTTTATATTTTATTTGCTTAGGCGAAGATTTCTTTTCTTTGAAGAAATTCCCTAAATAAAAATATTTTTAAAGTATTGAACACTATCACTGATTTTTTAATTGAAAATACATGAAAATCAGTGTTTCAAACTGTCCAACAAGCAGAAATATGAAAACAGAAATTAATCTTTTAAATGTGATTTCAGTACGTTTTTTTACATAAAATGTATTGATGAATTCATAACAAAAATAAACGTAGTTAATTATTTATTAAAAACACATAAGCTATATAAACACAGCATTCTTTTTTTATTTATGCTTAAGAAAATAATTTTTATCATGAACGACGGTTATTTGAGAGATTAGCGGCCCAAATGTTAACAATAAAAACCTAGGATTCTGTGATAATAAAAGGCAATTAGCTCAATAAGCAGAATAAAATGAAAACTTCCCATTTTTATAAATACAGTTATAGCATTATAGATAAATGGCTTTATTATGTAAAATGAGCTTAATTTAAAAAGGTCTCTTAAATACATTTTATACTAACATTAAAAATTTAAACCAATAAGATTTATGGAAAATATTGTCGCGTAGAAAGGAATAAGGCGATGTTATCCAATACACAATTTATTTTGTCGTAGTGTTTTACACGGGCAGCACCACAACTGAAGACCTATCCAGCTGCAGTACTTTTATAAACCTGGTGGAGGGTTCTAGAATAACCACCAGGGGAAAGATTAACATAAATTCAATTTACATAATTTGCAAATGTCCATAATAATAAATAATGAAAGTCATGATTGAATTTAACAAACAAATATCTGGGAGGCTCGAACCCGAGCCACTTGCATTGTAGAGCAGTGCTCTAACCGTTCGGCCACTCAGAGCGTATCAGTTTGTGACATTTCTCCCTCCTTAGGAGACACAGCGACCCGCTGTAGTTGTTTCGAACGGCTTCTTGTAATAGGTCCAAAGTAAACTTGTTTAGGGTTCCTTTTGTCACAAACAGTCCGGACTGGTTCCGTAGGTGACTTTTCTTGTTCAATATCTTCTAGCTGAAGGTCAGGGTCTTTATAAGGTTTCATTCGCAGAACATGTACCACGTCTCTTAATTTTCGTTTGGTGCGCATACTATCACAAGGTTCCACTTCATAAGTCACTTCGGATAACCTTTTTCTCACCCTATAGGGTCCAAAGTATCGCTTTAACAATTTCTCAGATAATCCAACTTTGCGGATTGGAGTAAATATCCAAACCAGGTCTCCCTCTTTGTAATTCACTATCCGATGTCTTTCATCATAACGGCATTTGTCTTTGTCTTGTGCTCTTGTTAGATGTATTTTTGCTAGTTGTCTAGCTTCTTCGGCCTTCATTATCAGGTTTTGAACGTAATCATTCGCTGATTCATCGGGAAGAAAGGGCAAAATGGCATCTAGTAGAGTATCCACATCACGTCCATGAACAAGGAAAAATGGACTGAAACCTGTCGTCTCCTGCTTTGCGGTGTTATATGCAAAGGTAACAAATGGAAGTATGTTGTCCCAATTCTTTTGGTCAACATCGACATACATGGCCAGCATGTCAGCGAGTGTTTTATTGAACCTTTCCGTGAGGCCATTTGTCTGAGGGTGATATGCAGTAGTTAGCAAATGATACGTCAAGCATAAATTATTTACTTCTTTAACGAGATTCGACAAAAATGATCGCCCTCTATCGCTGATGATTTCCCTTGGTGATCCATGTTTCAGTATAACGTCTTCAACCAGAAATTTGGCTATTTCCGTGGCTTCACCGCTTGGTAGGGCTTTTGTGATAGTAAATCGAGTGAGATAATCTGTACAGACAATTATCCATCTATTCCCTTGCTTTGTTAGAGGAAATCTTCCAAGTAAATCTATCCCTATTTTAGCAAACGGGATATCCCCTGGCAATATTGGATGAAGCAATCCTGGAGGTCGCTGAGGTTGAGATTTTCGCCTTTGACACTCTCGACAATGAGACACATAGCGTCGGACACTGCGGTATAGGCCAGGCCAGAAATACTTCCGTCTGATTCGGTCGTACGTTTTGGCAAACCCTAAATGACCCGCTGTCGGTGCATCGTGAAGGCTTTTTAATACGTCCCCTCTAAGATGTTTCGGTATAAACAATAACCACTGCTTTCCTAAAGGATCGTAGTTTTTTCTGTATAAAATTCCACTAATTTCTGTAAACTTTGAGAAGTCTCTCTTTCTAATCATTTCGTCTCGAATATTTGCTACATCAGGGTCTTTACTTTGCTCACTTTCGAAATTGGTAATGGTATTAAGGAATGGTATATCTTCAGTGGGCTCTTCTTCAATTTTAAGCAGTGGGCTCCTCGATAAGCAATCAGCATCCTGGTGCTTTCTTCCGGTCTTGAAAACTATTTCCACATCGTACTCTTGAAGACGCAAAGCCCACCTTGCTAATCGCCCAGATGGATCTTTTAGATTCGCCAACCAGCATAAAGAGTGGTGATCTGTTACCACTGTAAATGGGTGGCCAAAGATATAGGGTCGGAATTTACTTATCGCCCAAATAACTGCTAAACATTCCTTCTCTGTAGTCGAATAATTTTTCTTGGATGTTGAAAGTGATCGGGATGCATAAGCAATAGGCCTTTCAAACCCACTCTGTATTTGTACGAGAATAGCACCAATGCCATATCCACTGGCGTCAGTATGTATTAAGGTTTTAGCTTCTGGTTTAAAGAAGCCAAGCACAGGATATCTCGTCAGCAGTGATTTTAAACGGATGAATGCTGATTGATGTTCTTCTTTCCATACAAATTTAACATCTTGCTTCAATAATTCGTGCAACGGCCTGGCGATGTCGGCAAAATTATGGACAAATCGGCGATAATAAGAGCAGATCCCTAAAAAGCTTCTAACTTGCGTAACGGTTTGGGGGGTTGGAAATTCTAGAACTGCTTCGACCTTCCCTGGATCTGGACGAATTCCATCTTTGTCCACTAAGTGACCAAGAATCTTAAGGCTTCTTTGACCAAAACGACACTTTTTATGGTTCAGTGTCAATCCAGCATCTCGTATGCACTGAAGCACCATCCTCAATCTCAAAAGATGTTCTTCGAAAGAGGCAGCGTAGACAACGACATCATCTAGATAACATAGACAGTGCTTCCACTTCATCCCTTTAAGGATACTATCCATCATTCTTTCGAACGTGGCTGGGGCGTTACATAACCCAAATGGCATAACCTTAAATTGGTATAATCCATCCGGAGTAATAAAAGCCGTCTTCTCTCTGTCTCTTTCATCGACTTCAATCTGCCAGTATCCAGACTTAAGGTCTATTGTAGAAAACAAGCTTGCACCCGAAAGGTTATCCAGGCATCGTCAATCCGGGGTAAAGGGTACACATCCTTTTTGGTAATTTTGTTCAAGCGACGGTAATCCACACAGAAACTCCAGGATCCATTTTTCTTTTTCACCAGAACAACTGGGGATGACCACGGACTCTCCGAATGCTCTATGATGTCAAGCTTCAGCATTTGATCAACCTCTTTTTGAATTATTCTTCTCTCTTCAAAAGACACTCTATATGGCTTTTGCTTAATAGGTTGGCAATCGCCGGTGTTTATCTTGTGTTTTACTTTACTCGAGACTCTTATTTTGTTCTCAAAATCAAAAACATCTGTAAAGTCGTTAAGCAACTTCAAAAGATCTTTCTGTTGCGCCTCACGCAGTTCCGGGTCTACAAGGCATTTGAATTCTTTCACCGACTGTCTAGGGTGCTTCATCTGTTTTACTTCGATTTTGTCAGCATTCTCGTTCAAAGAACTTACCAATCCATCCTCAATATCCGTCATTTCGGCTATACACATGCCAGCTGGTATTATCTGTGGCTGAGAGGAACTGTTAGCAATCCAAATATCTATTTTACCATTCTGGAGTGTGGCTATTGTAGCTGGGACTTTTAGCTGTTTTGTCCATTCAAAATTCTTCATTCCAGTAACTATAACCTTTTCTAAGGTCTGGTGGTCTTTAGCCAAAGCGGAAATCTTTCTTATAGAGTTTCCTGGAATGACAACATCACTGACCGCATATAAACCAGAATTTACTTCATTCATTTTGATATCATTTGGAGAGACTTCTCCAATCTGAAGTTCACCTGATCCGCAATCAATAATGGCATCAGTTGCTTTGAAAAAGTCCCATCCCAATATGAGATCATGACTGCATTGCTGGAATACCAAAAATTCGAAAGGTTGCACCACTCCATTCAAGTTCACTCGCAACATGCATCGTCCTATAGCTTCTACAACCTTACCACAGGCAGTTCGAAGAATCGGGTTGTGTTCTGAAAACATGGGCGTCCTTAGTTGCGTGCGTAATTGTTCGGAAACTACTGAATAATCAGCTCCTGAATCAACCAAGGCATTAACGATATGCCCATTGACAGTTACGGATACAAAGTTTTTGACTAGTTTAGCAGCCGTGTATACTGGAGGGTTTTCGTTTATTGCGGCCTTACCTCCCACGCAGGTCGCATGCCTTAGTTTTCCTCACTGGACCTAACAGGTGAGCGACGAGATGGAGATCTTGATTGGTGGCGTTGTGGATTGCGTCTAGGGTACGGCGAATTACTTCTGTAACGCTGGTAATTAGATTCAGGATCGCGGCCGTAATCAGAAAGAGAGTCGGAATCCCAGCGTTCTGACTGGTCTAATTGCCTTCTTTGTCTTGCTGCGTTAAAAACACGTCGTCTATCACGGCAATATCTAGTCACGTGACCCGGTCGTCCACAATGAAAGCAAATTGGTACGTTATCTGAAGTACGCCAAAGGTCAGTCTTCCTTCCGGTATCCTGTTGAGTTGGTCTGTTTTCTTGTCGAGGTCTCGGCCTTGGTCTCCAGGAACTTCCGCCAGTCCTTTGAGTTCTGTAAGGGGAAGGCGTAGGTTTTTCTCGAGAGAGTGGAGCCAAATTGCTTCGAACTTCTTCTCGGATAATTGATTCTAAATTGCTTGGCTCGTCGTCTATACATGTTGCGATCCGTGGGAGTACTTTCTCGATTTCTTCTTTAACAATCCTTCGAATTAGATCGCTTAGATCTCCTTCATTGGCCATTGACATGGGTGTAACATTAGGTAGTCTCTCATATCGTAGCGGCACAACTCGTCTTTTTCTCATGGCATCCACTTCACGGCAACACGTAACAAATTTATCTACTGTGCTAACTTCTCTGTTTATCAGTACCTGGTAGAGATTTTCAGCCACCCCTTTCATGAGATGCGATATCTTTTGATCTTCTGGCATATTTTTATCCACTTTCCTGCATAATGACAATACGTCCTGAACGTAAGACTCATGCGTTTCGCCAGGACGCTGAGCCCTTGTCCTTAATAATCCTTCTGCAAAACTTTTTACGTCCTCAGGCTTTCCGAAAGTCTCTTCAAAAAGTCTCTCGAAGTCTGTCCAACTTTTCAATCGATCTTCATTGTTGTCAAACCACAACCTTGCAGTTCCGCTTAGATAGAACACGACATTTGCAAGACGTACTGTTTCATCCCAATTGTTGTAGTTAGCAATCCTCTCGTAATCATTTTTCCATTTTTCAGCATCTTCGGTATTCAAGCCAGAGAATGAACAAGGCTCTCGTGGCAGCTGATAGGTAACATACATAGATGGGATTGATGATGTTGCCTTGTCTTCCGTTTCACCTTCCGGCATTCTTTTTACAGTTCGGACTCGGCAAGGTAGCAACCCGTATTCTGGAGGTAGCCCTTGGAGCCTTCGACTTTCTCTGATATCCGTTGTTGCCGATGGCTATCGTTACCCGGCGCCTCCACCAAAATGTCGCGTAGAAAGGAATAAGGCGATGTTATCCAATACACAATTTATTTTGTCGTAGTGTTTTACACGGGCAGCACCACAACTGAAGACCTATCCAGCTGCAGTACTTTTATAAACCTGGTGGAGGGTTCTAGAATAACCACCAGGGGAAAGATTAACATAAATTCAATTTACATAATTTGCAAATGTCCATAATAATAAATAATGAAAGTCATGATTGAATTTAACAAACAAATATCTGGGAGGCTCGAACCCGAGCCACTTGCATTGTAGAGCAGTGCTCTAACCGTTCGGCCACTCAGAGCGTATCAGTTTGTGACAATATTATTTCTTCGTTCGATACAAAACAAATACTTAATATTAAAGTTCTAATGAAACATTTTAAATACAATAATACATGTAAATGTATATCAAAATTTTCATCATAACTTCCCATCATACAATATTCTTTTAAAACTTTAATATGAAATTGAGCAAAATTTTCGGAAATTGATTTTTTTCTTAAGCTCGTAAATAATTTTAATTTTTTCTTTATTGCTATGGACTGTAAACATCAAACTCAATTTTACTTTTTTTCTTTCTTTTTAAAACCTATTTCGAAAAGTGAAGTTTTCAAAATAATTGTTTCCTAGGTTATCAATTTATTTTAACACACACACAATAAAAATCAAATGACCGCAGTTTAAAATTAGGAGGTTCTTCACCAGTAGCCCTCTTGTTGCTTATAAGTGTGAAGGTAAAAGATAATCAATCATTTAAAACCTACAAAAATAAACAGGCATTGCTATGGAAGAAACTATTTTTAAAAAACTTAGACGTATTTTTCTCACCAAGAAAATTTTCTTCTCTCTCTTTCTGAGTATAAAGTCTTATTTTTTCTTCCTCTTATTTTAAATTCAATTGATAGAGATGTACTTGCAAAGTTCTCTCATAAAATATTTCGTTTTTCTTTTGTACTAACTTTGCTATCCAGTGAAAATGCTTCTTCCTAAATTTTATTCTTTAAATTAAATATAAAGTTTTATCTAATAAATGGGACAGTATATCAATTGAACCTTTTAACCCAAAGATAAAATATAATGAAATAGGATTGCTGCAGGAGAACTGAAGCACCAATGCGATTTTAAAATCTTCTGTAATCTCTTTTCTGTCCACATAGAAATTAAATTATCTAGAGGGAATTGATTTTTATTTGTATTTTATAAAAGTGAAACATAAGTGACTTAGTAATACGTTTCCGTAATTTAATGGTTTTATCTTAATCACAATCTTTTCCTTGAGTCAATTTATCTTTGAGCTCTTCTTCTAATGATTTTTCTTTCTATAAAATGAAAAAAAAAACGTAATACAGTTTGATACACCTTTTATTATTATTAACCATTTTTATTCGATAATAACGAAACGCCTTATTCACCATTTAGTTTTTTTCCCCCAATACCTAATGCTCTTTTTAGATAAATGAATATGTTACAAGGAAAGAACAGATACTCCACAAAAAATGTTCGTCAAAATATCAAAAACCTTATTTTATAGTAGTGGATAGATATAAAAGCTTCTTTGAAAAATAAATCAATATCGTGTTAATTATAATGACAGTCAGAGAAGATTACCAGTGAAGAATCATTGTAATTTTAAGCCACTGTTAAGCGACGAATCTAACCTCATTCACTCTAACTTTGACATCACACCACATGAAGGATTACTCATTCAGTTCAATTTAATAGGGATATTCTACATCAGCTCCTTACAGGGTCTTTAGTAAAACCAGAAGTTAAATCCATGATTCAAACCGAGTTTTATTGGCCATGAAATGTACGATAATAGTCACTGGGTTTCTGAGATACAAAGTATAATACAAAGTATTATACTTTGTATTATACTATGTATTCAAAGTATAATACAAAAAGCTGTCGCGATTTGAGTTGAATGTAATTTATTTCATACTGTGAAATTACGACTGACCTCGTACTATTAAACTACGGTCAAGTGGCAATTACGACACCTGAGCTGGTACCCCCCCCCCACCCTTTCTCAAAACTAGCACACCACACACCAGCAAGAGGACTTTGAGCCTCGCGCGGGTGACAGATTTAATGTTCCCCTCTACATAGCAAGAATAGTAGATCCTAGATATTATAGAATCGGATTTCACTCATAGACTTAGAATTGTTTCAAATACAGTGAAAATCGTTTAACACGAAACTGAGGAGACTGAAATATTTTTTCGTGTTAAAAGATATTGCAAAAAAGGGAACAAACATATATTTAAAGAAAATTAAGCTAACATTTTATATACATCGATATACATGCATTTAATAAAAATCAATGAAACAAAAACATCCACAAGAACTCAATGAAATTTAATACAAAACTTTCAAGTTTTTTGAAAATCAAAATATTTATTGAGTTTTTGGAAAATAAGCTGATGTTTTTCTTCGCTTGGTCATTTTTAGCATCAAATTGTCAATAAATTGTTCGATGTCAAATACTTTTCTTATTCACTTTAAAATTGGAATGTGCGTCTATTCGTCGTCGAAGTTTGTATCAAGGATATTTGTTGAACTTTGAACAAACCCCAAAATGTCTTTGCCATAATTGGGGCTGTACATAAATTATCATCTAGTGCAACGAATTCTTCCCATGATACAGTAGGGTAGCGTAATAATACAGAAACTTTATCAAACATTTCATTAAGTGTCTGCTGTTTTCCATATTTTAATCATTCTCAGAAGGATAATTTTCTCGTGAAAAGTCATTTTTGTTTCGCATTAAGAGAAAAAAATGCATGAAAATACATAGTAGTTTGTCGGGACCGTAGTATTATTTCGTGTTAACCGATATAACACTACGCGTTAAACATATTTCTATATATTTCATTCAGCTTGAATAAAATATCAAAAATATTTATATGCGTAGAAGAGTTTCTCAGATAAAATCTTGAAAAAAAAATTCCTTTTAACTTATCTTTTTAATTGAAGCTTAAACTCAATTAAAATTGAATGATGAACTAGTACAGCGTTTCTCAAACTATGGAGCGCGCCCCACTAGGACGGCGTGACAACCCTATGTGGGGAGGGGGGCGCAAGCATGTTGAAAATAAAAGATTATTTAAGAAAAATTATCAATTTACTAAAAAGAAGCAAAGAGCAAAATACACATTCTGACACATTTATATTGATATAATATATTTATAAATGTATCAGACTGCCCAATGTATTTGATAATTAATGTATCAATACTAAGTAAAGAACAGGTTTAAAACTTACAAGTGATTTTCATGGGCTTGTAATATGCAAAATTATATATAAACCTTAATATTAATTTGTTAATTTGTGCAGTTTATATAAGTAGAGTCGTATTGTAGCCTTACATCATAGTACATTATTATTACATTCTATATATTGTTATAACACGGAAGGGGGGGGAGAAAATTATGATTGAAAATTGGGCCACAAGCATTAAACGTTTGAGAGGCACTGAACTAGTATCTTCAACTGAATTACTCTGAATTTTAAACTGAGCCATTCTCAGTGTTAGATTCTTAATAACTTCAGAACCCCGCGGCTTGTCATTTTGATAGCATCCGCTGACGCCTTGTAGCATTCTATGGTAATATCTTGGCCATAGCTATTTACTGTAGTTCTGGTTATACAACGATGCCTATTTGCATATATCATGGTTTCTTCACAAAAGGTGAGACTTCCATATCAAACGACATAAAATAGACCAAAAGTTAAGTTGAGGGATATGTGAGTCAGGATACGCTACAGAACTAAAAGAACTTTACTGTGATGGAAATTATAAAATTTTAATGAATCTAATTTGGAAATATAGCTAGATAAAAGTGCTGTTCTACCGTTATTAAAAGTATTTTAAAATCAGGAAGTATAAATACACATCATATCATGTTTTAAGGAATAATTAATACTTCATAAACGTTTAAAAATTTGTATTTTTTTAGTAAGAGGTTTAACTCGTAAAAAATTCACATGCTTAGCTCTTATAACTGAAATGAATTTAACCTGATATTGAATAAAACTGAGGAAGTTCAATTTTAATCAAAACCATGAGAGAATAATTCTATGAAATCGAAAATTTTTATAACAATATTTATTATTTCTATGAAAGTTATTCATAAAAATGTCTACCATGTCCAAAATGAAGAAAAGAAAAATGAATGAAATATTACTTTCTAACCAACTTAACTATAACTGAAACGACTTTAACTAGTTCAATATATTTTTAGACAATCTAATTATACAGTAACTTCATGTTGCATCGAGTTTGGATATTTCACGCTTTCGGCAATATCGCTCTTTTTTAGTGCCCCCAAGAGATAAATTGGCAGTTTTGTAGACACAACAGAGAAAATATTGTACAAGAAAGTAAAAAAAAAAAAAAAAAAAAAAAAACTTAAGAGATCCTTCCTTTGAGGAAATTTGAAAGTGCAATAATTTTACTATTGATTTTTTGTATCTACAATATAGAAGAGGCTCAAAACCACTAGCGAACATTAAACGAAAGTTAGACAACATTAGATATAAAAAGGTTGGTCTTGTATATAATACATTATCAGAAGTTCTGAAATTATTTTGTTTCAACCACCTTTTAGGTTATTACGTTTAGCTAAAAGCTCTATAAATACCTGCTAGTAATATTATAAATTAAATAAATACTACCAAACAACCTACCATATTAATAAGTTAAAACCATGATGTACCACACATATAAGTAGGTAGGCATAATTAACTTAAATCAATTTAATGGTTATGTATATGTTACTGCTGAAGTGTGAAATCCATAATTTAGTAGAATAACTAGGTATTTCATGATATAACTAGACAATTCAGTTAAAGTATATAAAACTATTGAATTCTACGCGCGCGATTTAATTAGGTATTCTACAGAATAACGATTGCTTCATCGTTAAAGTATGAAATATAGCATTCGAAAGTTCTTTGAACTGGTTCTAGTTGCTTTTAGTCAATTTTGAACGCCAACTCAAAGTGTCATCACAGCAATTCTTGTTCTAATAAATAATGAAAAGTAAAATAAAGATATTTTATAAAATTTAAATTACTATTCTCTTACATTTTGTTTGAAAAAGTTTACACAATGCTTTTATGAAGCAACAGATTTTCTTCCCAGCATGTATTTTCTTGATAATATTTCAATATAACTCTTTCTATGCAACATATTATTTTTTCCCTTTCTGTTTAACTAGTGTAAGCATATGAGCAATAATAAATTACATCATCTGCTTTTCCTTACTATTTATCAATTAATCATCTGTAATAAGTATAAAATGTATTTTTAGAGAGATTTTTTAGGTCTTTATAATATAAATTAATTTATAAAATAACTTTGAATTTTTTCTCACTTTTTAACGCTCTATAAATAGTTATTTCATAAATAACTAGGTAGAGTATTAAATTTTTCAACTATTATATACTTTAATTGACTTGTCTTGTTATTTCATGAAATACCTAGTTATTCTATGCAATAACGGAATTATACACTTTAACAGTAACCTATATATCAAATTGATTAAAAATGAATAATTATTTCTCCAATCAATTAAAAAATTATACGATAAATGTTCTTTTCTATAAAGCTAATGCATCAAAATGGTTTGGAACCCGTGAATCTGCGTATGATCGGTAAGCGATATTAGAGTTAAACAGCTGGAGGAGATAATACCTGTGGGTTGTTGAAGATTAATGATTCTGTAGTGGCGAGTTTCTCTCCTCGAAGGCCCTCTCCGAATAATCCTCCCAAACAGAGGACGAATGAGTATTTGCACAGAATATTCAAATTATTTCTATTCGGTATTTTTCGTACGTTACTACCAGTTCCATTCATCATTCTGAGATTCCTTGGAAAGCTACCAACGTGGAATTTCAGCAAATATGCGATAAGTGTAAATATAATAAGATACGAGAGTGGAAAAATGGTTCACGAAGACCCCTGAGAAGAATTTTGAAAAGTAATGAGCTAAAAATGCATATAAACTTCCATTTTTACAAGTGTGTTTGTTCAGATTTGTAAAAGAGAAAGTTTCAACTGAAAATTTATAATATTTTTAAAGGATTAATATTTTGCTACCCCTCGGTTTCAAGAGAGAATATTTGCTTAAGTGGACAGGTGATATTCTCGAAATAAGACGAAATATGTATTTGTACCCTTACTTCCTTTATTTCGAGATCGTTTTTCAATTATTTTCTGCTTAAATAACTTATAACAGTTTTATTCAATTTTAGAACTTCTAAGTATCTGATTGAAATTTATCGCAATTTCTGTTTTGAATTTCCAAAATATTTGAAATATTCTTTTTAACTGGATCATCATTTTTTTTTCTAAATTTAATCTTAGCATTTTTTTTTTAACTCTACACTCCGCTGATAATTCTCAACTCTTCGTAGTACACAAACAGCTTAAAGAAAATGGATTCCTCCAAATGTAATTATTTCATAAAACACAGTTGAAGCATTTAATTTCTGTTATCTTTTATTCTTACGATGAAAAAAAGGAATATTCTTCAACAATTAATATTTATTTAAGTATTTCACTACTCTGAAAGTTTTTCTTTCATTTCTGTTATAGCATATAAGTTGTTTAAAAATTTCAGGCCCATCAAAATTTTTCAAAATGATAATTTTTTTATAAGTGTAGCCGTATGAAGATAAGATTTATAATACATTACTGACACCAAATATAAAGTTTCATAAATTATTACTAATGTTAAAATGAAGTAAATTATTATTATACTCAATTGTCTCTAATTAAATAAAATGTGATTTTCCATTCAAACATTCAGAACCAATGGTGGTCAGATAGAGGAGTTTTACTGGGTTTCTATTCTACTGAAAACAGTTGGTAGAATAATAGAGTAATAATTTGTACATTAACAGATAAAAGGCTTTCATTGTAATTCCCGTGGCAGAGTGAGGGATTTAGTACGAGGTATCATTTCAAGTTGCATCCCCACATTTCTTGACAATAATCCAGAATTAAAGGTTCATCTACCAATGGTTGTTGTAGCTTGCTGGCTTACTAATTTGAATAAATGTTCTTATATAGTCCACAAGGACCTTTAAGCGCGGAACCCGTTAGAATTAATCACGTTCAAATAACGAGGACGGCATCTGAATTGGTATTTAATTTTCTTCAATTTTCCATCACGTCCAGAGAAGACTGTTTAGTTCATTCACAATATGCGACACTATATCCTATTATGGTCTTTACTGATTGATTGATTTTTATGATGTACTTTGAAGAAACACGAGGCTTATACAGGTTGATTCAAAATTAGTGTGACCAAATTTAAAAGCATATAACTATTTATGGTGAATTTTAATCACTTTACTGCCAGTTATATTTTAAAAATGAAACTATTAAATTGCAAATCTAACTATTTTTATTAGAGGGAGTAAATTATGGCTCCGAAATTAGATCCTCTAGCTCGAAAAGAAATTTTGAAGCTTTTGAAGGATGGTTGCTTAAATTCTGTTATAAATAAATTATTTAAAAATCAGAAAAGATATTTTTCTAATGTATTACTATCTAAATTTTGAAAAGAAATAAAATTTGGCTGGTAATCAAATGTTTCAGGAAAAGAATATGGATGAAAGAAAGTCCTTGGTGAAAAGGAAAAAGAAGCTGAAAATACTTATTTCTGTAGAAAATCCTCTGCCTCAAAGAACTTTATCAAAGAAGCTACATGTGTCGCAATTGACAATTGGCGTCAGACAAAGAAAATTGGCTATAGAAAAGTGATTAAACCAGTCTGTAATCAAATGACTGCAAAGACCGTAGAGAAACGAAAAATCATTCTTGGCCTCTGTATTTACTGTTACGCAAAGGTAGGCACAAAAGATGGATACCTTCGGAATGAAGCACTGTTTCATCTGTCATTCGCAATTGGCAAAACGAAGATACCGTTTAAATACTTTATGAAATAATTCACTGTATATACAGAGTGGGGCACGGGAACTTTTTGTTTTGAACACGTTGCAGTGATATTCGTAGGTAGAGGAGGGGTTTGGTGGAAGGGGCGGAGTGTGGTATTTGTGTTCCCGCCTGTTTCAGTCTTAAACATGTTGTGGTCGAGGCAGCAGCGTGCTTTTGTCGTGGAGGCATATTTCTATAACGGTTGGTCGTTAATTGCAGTGCAACGTGCCTTTCATCGTCACTTAGATATTCCTCCACGAGGTCGTGTTCCTGATCGGGAATGTGTTTTAATGTGGATGGATGCCTTCCGAGAAACGGGGAATGTCTCCAAAAAAAGGAAAGGAACTCCGAAGACCTGTAGAACACCTGAAAATGAGGAACGAGTTCGTGTGTCAATTCAAACCGGTATGTGACAATGATCCAACAGTTCTTCCTACCCGCTCTCCAAGAAAGGGATCTTGACAACGTGTGGTTACAACAAAATGGAGCCACAGACCACACCACCAGGATTTCCATGGATGTTTTAAGAGAAGCCTTCCCCGAAGGACAAATCTCCCTGCGAGGACACGTAAACTGGCCTGCGCGCTCACCTGATTTATCCCCTCCTGATTACTTCCTGTGGGCTTAACTCAAGTCACTGATTTAGAAAGATCACTACAAGACCCTGGAAGACCTACGGAACAACTTTCGAACCGAAATTGACAATATACCGGTCGATATACTTGAAAAGGGGACTCAAAGTTTTCGAAATCTACTGCATCAGTGTACTGATAATGGAGGGCGACATTTAACAGTCATTGTGTTTAAAACTGTGTAAATTCAAAGTTCCAATGTTGTGTGTAAGACGGAAAGTAACAATAAAGGGGAATGAAATATTTAATGTGTTTTATTGTAATTTCAATCAGGAAGTTCACACGCCCCACCCTGTACAACAGCTAATTTTGTTAATTTATTGATTTAGAAAAGTGAACAAACAGAACAAAACACATGTTTTTAAGTTAATAAATGTACAAGAGATTACATAGAATAAATAGAATTTACAAACTGTTTATTTTCTAGATACAACAATCCGAGTACTCTTTTATGGTAGAACACATAAGTTTCTGACATTGCTTATTGATCTCTATTAGAGAGATTTTTTTTTAGTGTGGAACAACAGAAAAAGACCACAGGAGCCTAATGAGCTTCAACAGCTGGCAGACAGCCTTGATATAATCTATCGGGACATATATTTTCTGCCAACTACTTTTTCTCTAAATTATGGCTTAGAAAAAAATTAATTTTGTCGAGTTTGAGTTCGAAGTGGCATTTTGTTTAATTTTTGTGTTCACGGGAAAATTAAAAAAAAATCTATAAGAGAGTTTTTTTTTTTTATTTTTAAATTGAGTTAGTACATGTAACATGAAGTTTAATTAACGTTAAAAATAAATACAATAAAAATAATCACGAGACTGGTAGTTTAAAACATTAATTATAATAATTTAAAAACAAAAAAAATGTTGCTTTTAATTTAACTCATTTTATTGTAACGTTAATTTAGTGCAACTTAGTTTTATTTTTTTGCACTTTCGTATTCTATGTTATTAGTACTGTTTTACAATTAACGTAAAAATAGGGATTTATTATATATTAGAAGAAAGAAATGAATGTGTCGAGGAAAAAGAAAATATCTGTACATGAACAATTTTAAATTAATTCTGTATATGACCATTTTTAACCTCGAGAAAATTAAAATATTTATTCACTTCACTTACAGAAATCTTATGGACTAAAAATATTTCTAATTCAATGTAAATGGTAACAGATATTTTTCATCAAAGTGAAATAATTTTATTAATTTACTTAACAGACATTTTATTTTAAAATAAATTTTATTCAAATTTATATCATTTTATACATGCACTTTACGGAATCACATGAAGCATTCAAACAAGTACAATTTTTACAAGCGCAATTGTTACACTCATATAAGTCATCGAAAATAATCACAGGACGTGATTTAAAAGAGAGCATATTCTAAAAATTTACTTTGAAGTTGATGACCAGTTAATAATTGAAAATCTTAGTTTTGAATATTCTATGAGAATTGACTAAATACTTTGCTTTAGAAATTCATGGTGTGTCATAAGACACTCTCGGGTTTCAGTCGGATTTTTACACGTAGCAATTCCCTTTAAGTTTTGATAGAACAGGGAAAAAACATTGAAATCTCTCGATTATTAACCTACGATTCTTCCAATGCGACTAAATCTAAGACTATATTAGTTTATTAATGGAAATTTGAAAAATATGAGCAAAAACAATAAAATTGAAATAAATATACTTAACGTTTCAAACTTTCCTTCATAAAACCTCGGATGATAATTGTGTAAGAGATGCTTCAGTTTTCAATGGGGAAGGAAGAAAGAAAATTTAAAGTTTTACGTACCATTTCAGTTAACTTTGTTCCTAATGGGCTGCGTATTGACAACTAAGCCTTTTGTATACACGGCAAGCCCCCAAATATGAGAGCCATTTCATGGTGGTACCACCTAGGAGCGGCTCTAGCTACCAAATTTTGACGATTGAGTTCATTTTAATTCAAGCATTCGTCGGATGAAATTATAGTAATATTTTACGCTCAGTTTGGCAAAAAAAAAAAAAAAAAAAAAAAATTCTTATTCCCACCAGGAGTTTGCCTTTAAGTATATTCACTGTAAATTTTTAAAAATCAGGTATAACTTACCAATCAAGGAAATCAGATTCTTACCATTACTTAATTTTTATTTATGTATTGCTTTCATTATCACGAATTTAAAAAAAACAGTTGGGATTGAATCGAATCACAATGAAAAGAAATAAAAAAGAAAAAAATGCATTTTCTAAATATATTCAGTAGACAAAAGTTTTTTTTCAAGCAACAAAATTTCGTGTTAAGTTTATTCAGTCTAGATAAAAATCTACATGTCATTAATTCAAAAGAAGACAATTCCTCCAATGAATATTTTCAACTCAATAAAAATGTTATTTTTGTTCCAGTCTTTAAACTTTCTATTCCAAAAAAGGCTATTTACAAAACATTATTCCTATCGCTGCATTGCGCCTTATATACATGAGATATTGCTTCTGTCTTCAGCATACTTCAACAAACAAAAACATCTAAATCAATATCCTGCTTCTATATTATTGAACAAAGCTCAGACTAAACCTCCGACTGAAATCTTTAAATCTACAGAGAATTTTCTTTAGCAATGGAAAGTTTTATAATAAGTTTTTGAAAATTTTAATCCATTTCTTATTTTTATAAAGGAACTCCTATATTATACAGAATAATAAAACAGGAAATATGCGATTTGTTAACAATCCCTACAACAGCCTTCGAATAGATATTTTAAAAATTTGCATTACAAGTTAATAGTGAAAGAAATCCGGCTTACTAAGATGCTTGGAGAAAAGAATCCAAAGTTCAGTTGTAAAGGTATTTGGGGAAGAACTGTAACTCATTTACCTCTCTAGGGATAAAGCACTAGAAACCAACAATACGTGTACTGTATGCAAGCCTCGGTTTCCCGATGCAATATTTCAGAAAAGAGTATTGCAAACATTGCTTTAGAAAACACGTTCATCCAAATCGCTAGAGGATACTACAGTC
Source organism: Trichonephila clavata (assembly GCA_019973975.1). Lineage (NCBI taxonomy): Eukaryota > Metazoa > Arthropoda > Arachnida > Araneae > Nephilidae > Trichonephila > Trichonephila clavata. The sequence goes on along the minus strand of BMAO01020041.1, from coordinate 554,244 downwards.
AATGGTTTGAAATGCTTTTCACATTCTTCGTAGGATTTTGTTGAAGTTTGAATACATTTACATTGTATTACATAGTAAAATTGCATACAGATAGCATAATTAAGCATCGTGAAATTTCAACAAATTTAGTTGATTTCAATAGATCTGAATAGTTAAGTATAGAATATCATACAATTCGTAGATATCTACCGCGGCATTTGTGCATAAATATTACAAGATAAGTAAATTCAAAGCGATTGAATTATTTAAAGGTCATTGTAACATTTATATGGAGATGAGAATTTTCATTTGATACTTTATTAATGTCGCTTTTCAAACCAACACGAGGGTTACTGGTGACGCTTACCATGTTCAACGAGTATGCCATTTAAAAGCTGGCACCCCTCTCTTGAAACTTCCTCACCACATCAAAAGGAGACAAGAAAAAGAGTGAATGAATAACAAGTATTAAACTCACTATTCTTATCATCAAAGAATTCAGCACATCAGAGTTCGATCATCGGTTTGAAAATTCAGCAAATCTATGATATTTATGCATTTTCTGCAATGTATGAGAAATTTATAAGAAATGTGTAACTTTTTCTTATTCTCATGTATTATGAAAAAAAGAACCACTTACTTCTTTATGATGCTCGTATCTGAAAGAGATATATTGTTTTTCTATACCTAACCGTGTGCAAATGTAGTATTAAATAATTTTTATCATTACAAGTAAATATGTAAAGAAACACACATTAAATATATGCAACAAGTATTTATGACAAGGACAACGCCTGAGTTGACATCCCTTTCTTTAAACTTCTACGCCACGCTAACAGGAGAAATTTGAGCCTCAATAGATTTCCCACGCATCAGCCCTTCTACACGGAGTGCTCATAGTAGCACCAGGACACTCGAACTCATGACTCGCTGACTGGTCACTGGTCACTGGCTCGTGACCATGACGACTCAGTTACTACCGCCTCTAATTTATGTGACATTTACTGCTCGAAATGCTTAGCAGTTCTCCTTTCTTGTTTACTTATGTCTGATCTACACTTAGAAATATGAATTTTCTAATATCATTGCCTGAATAGGAATTTTAGAAATATGATTAAATTTGATAAAAATACGTGAATGAAAAGTTTCTGAATTTAAAAAATATATAAACTTTTACGATATTTAACTGCTATAGTTTAATTTATCAAGAAATTTATTTTAGTGTTTGATTAAAGCCAGCTCGTAACAATCTGGGGGCTTATAAAAGAAACTCAGATCAATGATACTTTCAATAATACTTTCAAACTAAATTACTGCGGGAAGTTCAAAACCATTTTTTAATTTAATAAATTTTTTTTCTATCTCATACAAATAATAAAATATTACCCTCTTAAAAAAGGCTCATTAAAAAAGGCACTGCAGACTAGTAACTGTATAAACAAGCCAGCTTCTTTATTAGTTCAAATAAGTTTTTAAAGCCAGATTAACTGATTTTTGTTGACACTAAGAACACTTAAATTAAACTGCGCCAATATTTTAAATAGACTCCCAAGAAGATACCTGGGCATGACGAAGAAAAACCGAGAAAGGTAAATATGGGAAATCTGATCAATAAGGATAAACAAATTCAAATGAGGAAATTTGAGGAAGGAGAAAAGGATTATCTGCACTTCCTCTCTTTGAGTACCATTTTGGCACGTCAGCGGAGGCGAAGTAATTAGATTAAAATTGGGATTAGAAGACATAATATTTAAGTTATGCATTTTCCTTAAATGCATGATTATCTCTTCCGAAAATTTACAGAAAATCAATAACGGTGTTAAAATTCTAGTTTATTATAATTACTTTCACTCAACTGGCTTCATTTAATATAATTAGAAATTCAATATGCTGTTGAACAAGTAAATTTCTTTTCTTGGTATCTTTTTAGCCAGCTTGGAAGCCTAGTCTTCAAAATGAATCATCATTTGGAGATAGCTGTAAATCCTGAACAGAATTAGTAAGTATCACGGGGTTTTGAATATTCTTCTGGGAATTCTTATTTTTAACTACGGCTGGTACAAACATTTACAGTATCTAGTTTATTAAATTAAAATATTCCTATTATGATGACTTTTTTTTAAAATTACGTTGTGTTTAGTTTCTTATTTGAACTAAACCTTCCTAAAACTTCACAAAGGGTAATGACAACAAAGACCTCAACTACTAAATGATGAGAGCCACTGGAATGGGGTATATAACAGGGGTCGGCAACCTTTTAGCTGCGGCGTGCCAAACCAATCTTCTAATATGATTCAGCGTGCCACTTAGTAGGATATTTTTTAAACAATTCAAGTCCTGCAATAATGCATGCAGAGTTAGCGAATAAAGTACAATAATATAGTTACTGATATAGATATTTAGTTTTATTATATATTAATTTTGCATCATTTAAAGATATTTCTTAACATAAAAATAAACAGCATAAAATGTAACTACTTCTTCAACAAAAGTAAAAAAAATCAATTGTACATCTATTATGTATTTTGAACATATTTATTAAAGTAAGATATAGACAACATAAAATAGAAGCATTTCCCTTCATTATAGTTAAATAAAAAGATAAATAAATTTTTTAATTGTAACCTAGTGCTTGTGTGAACCGCTCTATTTTCAAATCGTAAAAAAATCAGGCATATAATATCCGACTTTCAATTAGACACGATTATGTGAGCATTCCGTTGTTAAACAATTTCTTTGCGGATTCGAAATATTTTCACATAAGATTAAAGATTTTTTACTTAGATATGTAGAACCAAAAGCAGAAAGCGGAGTACATGCAATTATCAAACAAGTAATTCTCTTCAGCAATGACTTTCAATAATTTACAAAATAACTGTAAATTTATCTTTCAGATTTTTTTGTAATTCCGTAAATGTCAATAATTAAGATGTTTGTCAAATAAGGTCCATTGCAAATTTGTTAACTTCCATCCCCTCAAAAACTGACAAATTTGTAGAATAGTTCAGAGTGCCACTGAGAGTTGTATCGCGTGCCCTAGGTTGCCAACCTCTGGTAGATGGTTTATTTTGATGTATTGGAACAACCCTTCTTTAATTTTCCTTACTATTTCTTTAGAAAATATTAACATTGAATTGGTTTTTCACCATATTCCTCTAATCTTAAGGGCTTTCATTTCGTTATAATTATTTGCAATCATATAAAATAAAAATTTTAAATTAGATGCAACATATTTTAGGAGTTTCTGTTCTGGATTAAAAGAATTTTTAAACTTTTCGAATCGAGGAAAGTTTAATGCTAGTACATTTTCGGAAAAGCTTGCGTCTCTGTAGATATTTGAAATTTGAATTTGGAATCTGTGAGTTTCAGACTAAAATGATACTTTAAATATCTTCTTCTTTAAGGTAGGTCGTTTAAGTTGTTACATTAATGTTATCATGCATGCTTGTAATAAGGTGGATTCCCGAATGACTCCATATTCTTTATAAAAAGCGTTTTCTGTAACTGAGTCAATTTAATTTCTAGGGGCTGACTAAATAACATATACGCTATAGTCTTTCAAGGGAGAGATTACCTTTAACTCATTTCATTTCCTTATTTTTCACCAAAGAAATGCATAAAAAAGTTGATTCCTATACCTTTTCTAAAAATATTTTACATTATTTATGAAAATGTGATAATTTTTTTCTTTTTGAAATATTTTTACTATTTGAATTGTTATGACTATCCGCAACGAATGGTTCAAGAAATTTTTCACTATTTAAATTTTCCTGAGCATTCCATGTGTATTATAATACATAATCCTATTTTATATAAGTATTATACCATCCATTTCTTTGAAATAAATCGTAGTTAATCACCATAATATGATACTCGTAGACCAGCACAAGGATAACAAAACATAATTCAATCAACTTAAAAATTCGGTCCAACTTTTAACATCAATCATGGTTTATCTAACAGATTATTAAGAATCATGCCTGTATAATTACATCGCGCTTTTTCTCTATAAAAGCTTCAAAACTGGAAATTGCGTATTCATAATAATATAAAACAAGGAAAAAAGCTAAGTTAGATATACATATTGAAACACATTTTTTAGTTCTTACTCTCTATATATACCTTGTTTAAATTTTCAATCGTTAATAAAATACTTTCTATACACCTATTCACGTTCAAATACATTTTTTAAACTTGTAGTGGACGACACTTGATGTTAATACAGTTTCTTCCAATAATAATTCATTCATTAAATTAAAAAAATGGATAAATATTAACAAACCAAAATAATAGTCCAACAGCATATATAGAAAGGAAAATCGTTCGTTGTGTCCCTAAGGCGCAATGGATAGCGCGTCGAACTTCTTAGCCACTGGTCGCTGGTTCGAATCCCACCCGGGATGGCCTAATTTCTGAGAACGTGATTTCGTTTTTACTATACTATTTTATTAGAATAATTAAATTTAATTAATGAATAAATAGTAAAACAAACAAACAAAAATAGTCCAACGCTATATATAGAAAGGAAAATTGCAAAAAAAACACTTTCTATTTTGTCATTTAATATTGTGATTCTGTCATATGTAGATACATATTTATATTATTTGTAACTATTCAATAAAAAAAAATTGGCAGTTATAGAGACTGCCGATATAAGTGAAAACTTAGAACTTTTAGTATAAAATTTGAAATTTCATAATGTTTGAATTAAAATATCAACATCAATCTGGTTTTCACATCTATTGACACTCCGAGCAACAACTAAATGCATGCTTATATGGTTTTATTATTATTCAAATATATTACGGCTGTACAAGATCATGACAAAATATAAACACAATTCAATTGAAATAACAATTCATATACAATCATATTATTTATGGATAGTATTTGTATTGACTTAAATTTCAATGTACTTTATTTTTAACATTATTTTAATTGTTTGCATCATTGTCATCATTAATTTCAACGGTACTTACACTTTTTGTGCTTTCAATTATTTCATCTTGTTCTAAAAAAGATACAATAGGCTTATGGTAACTAAAGTAAGAAAGGAAAAGGTTTGATTCAAATTTATCTAAGTATCACGTAAAAACCGCATCGATCGTCGTTTTATATTTTGTGGTACCGAATTTTCGACATTGGACATATTTAAATTAAGTGTTTCATTTAGAAATTCAATTAGTGGTAGATTTTTAACATCTGCAAAGTTAATATTGAAGTCTCCACTCAAAATCATCGGTACATTATTATATTTTTCGCCAAATCTTTTTTCGAGTATTTCAGAACCTTCTTTTGTAGAAATCATCAAATTTTCGAATAAAAATTGTTGCATCTGTCTCATAGATTTTCCAGGCGAAATATAAACGGCAACCATTAATATGTATTGCCCATTCTCAGAATCGCAACGAGCAATGCACAGTATATACACATTTTAAACTTTTCACTAAATAAATTCAATTTCACTTATAAGATATACACAGCACTATACGTCAGCTGTATAGCTACATATATACGCTATGAGCATGTCAGTGAGGCGAACGCACAAGATTTAACCCATCCAAGAAGTGTCTAAGACGAACAGCACACTGCACGTGCGCCAGTCAGAGCATGTCGGTAACGCGAACCCATAAGATTTTCCCCTACCAAAAAGTGCCCAACGTCGCTAAAGAAGTTTTCACTTCAAAAATGTAACTAAAATAAAAATTTTCTTTGTTGACCTAAGTAGGAGTTGATTTAAAAAATTTTTTTTATTACTTGTTACCGATTATAACTGAAACATCAATTATTATATGAAACCGTTTGGACTGCTTTCATTCATTTAAATATATGGACAAAATTTTATCCAAAGAGAAAAAGCCTACAAGAGCTTACAAATTGTTTTTTTTTTAAAAAAAGATTGTTTGAAAAAATTCTTGGATAAAATGAATTAATCATAAAAAAGAAAGCAACAAAATTTAAAGCCTACTTTTTCTTGGAATGTGAAAGGTTTATCAAGCCAAAAAGAATTGAAAATAGTAATTCGTAGTCGATACTACGTCCTGTGAACGCTTGAAGCAGCAGTCAAGAAGTCTTACCTACACGAACCATCCCTTAGAGGCAAAACGTCTACGCGGAAACAATGCCATTATCAGTTTACCGATAGCACTGGGAATTGATATTCTTTATTGATGATTGCATTCTTTATTTGTTTTCAAAATTCTCCAGCGTAACCGTTATAGGATGATGCGTTATTTTCGATCGACGAGTTGGTTGTTTCTCTTTCAAATGTATATATTTTTTTGTCAATAAGAGAAATGAAGCTTTGTTCACAATTGAGAACAAAGATTTCGGTAAAATGAATGTCCTAAGGGATGTTAAGCCTCTCTGTTTTAGATAATACGCTGACAAATATTTACGAGAATTTTCAATAAACCGTAAAAAATTCGATGAAATATTTAATGTGATAACAAAACATAAAATTTAATAAATGAGCAACATAAATATTTTAGAATGAATAGTAGCAAAGTAAATATAAACCGTTTAAAAAATTGAAGTACACTGAAGTAATATTAAAAAAAGAGTTTTTTTTTTTTTTTGAGGGTTAAAAATTTTGGTAACGAATTAATTCTAAAATATCCTATAATCCGGTGTATAATGAACATAGTTAACACAAAAAATAAGATAAGAATTTAGTAGAGCGTTTTATACGCCGGATGTATAAAAATGCTAACCTTAAAACGAAAGAAAAGATGAGCATAAGAAATTATAAATATACTAGGTTAGATATATTATATTTTTAAATGATCTTTTAATTATGTCACGTTTAATTTCAATCCATACTTTAATTATCCACTCACATACTAATTCTAGACTTCAAGAGATAAGAACATTGCAAATATACATTACAATTTTGTTCGTAAAATAAAGGAGCGTGTTACACAACGAGTACACCTAAAACCTAAATAATGTAGCTTGAAAGTATAGGGCGGCCGCGGTGGCCGAGTGGTCTAGGCATCGGATCATGGCTAGTTTGTCATGGGTTCGATCCTAGTACCACTAAAGATCCGCCGTGTAGGGGAGCAATGCACGTTAAATCTGTCGAGAGCTCAAACGTCCTCCCGTTGGTGTGGTGTGGTAGTTAGGAGAGGGGGGTGCCAGCTCAGGTGTCGTCCGCGTCACTTGACCATGGTTCAAAATTACGCGGACCGTCCCCAAAAAGCCCTCGTGTAGCTGAACAGTGGGACGTTAATATTCTCTCTCTCTCTCTCTCATTCACTCACTTGAAAGTATAGGTGTGGGTTATACGCCGGAATAATATACGGTGCATAATAATATGGATTCAAATAAAAATTTTAAAACATAATAAATGTTTTCAGAAATGGTTGTTTGTTCAAATTATATTTACATTTTGTTTATTTCTATTAAAAATAGTGGAAAAAATAGTTATTTAAAAATTTCCTCACATCTTAAATTTTATCAGAAAAGAAAAATTATTTAATAAGGTATTATATATATTCGCCAACAACTGCATGCATTTTTTTGTTAAAAGAGAGTCAATAAATTCTGTGGGGAGATTAATTCATCCACACACAGAAAATATAAATGATTTTTTTTATTAAAAAATATTACTCGTTTTTCATTTTTTAATTGAGAAATAACATTGAACTATCATTGAAAAAGTTGGTTTTTGAGCCTCATTTACACAATTTTTAAATTTTTTTTGTTAGTTACAGTCAAAGTTAATTTCTATGCAAAGTTCAGCAGTTGAAAGAACTTCAAGTAATAATTCGTATTAGTCCCTTTTTTCTTGAAACAGTATATCATAATGACTTCATAAATGACGTGACATATTGACTATTTATCATTTTTGTTAACATTAATTGATACACAATTCTTATTTTAAAAACAAATTTGGGAATGACTTTAGACGGAAAAAAAAAAGTAAATGACAATAGTTAGAAAACTTGATTGGTGTTATCAATCCAAAGATCTGCATATTAAATGCGTGCTCTCTAATGTTATTTTTAAATATGAATTTAATTTGCAAATAGATTAGTAAGTAAATAAATATTTTACAGAATATTAATGCTATCGCAAGCTTATACGGCGAACAATTTCCCTTCAGTTGAAAGAATTAAATATGAAGTAATCTTTTCTATAGCATGGCATTTTATTTCGTTTTTTCATCTCATGTTTTTGTTTTCAGACAAAATACAAAGTAAGGTACTCGGTTATTTAAAATAGATTTAACGAGATATCTCAAAGTAGAACGATTATTTCAAAAGATTCATAGCATTTTTATCAATGCATTGAAAGAATGTTTAAGCCGAATTTGATACTAAAGCACTTTGATGTTTATTTGCAGAAAATAAAGAAATGCAGAAAATAGTAAATTCCATTGCAGTATGTAACAAAATATTTAAAAAAGAATTCCAATTTTATAAATAGTGTCTAAGTCACAGCTTTCGTATGCACAATGAAAAAATATCTCCCTGAAGAAAACGAAAACAAAATTGAGGAAGAGATCTTATTTCTCCTATTATAATACATATTCAATAACTTCTTTAAAAAATTCCACTCTTCCTACGCTTTCAATCACTTTAGGGAAAACCAATATGACTCCGCTGCCTGGATTCGGTCGAAAGCAAATGCATCAAAAGTCGAGTGAAGGGAAAAAAAGCATTTTTTTTCCCTTACAAATAATACAGATACACTGACATCAGGAACACGAGTTTTGTAACATTTCACTCAGCCTTTCTTATATGTCACTGAATAAAAATAAAATACGAACAAAAATGATTGATAAGATTGGCTATTCAGGAGGAAAAATCTCAAACTTGTATACATATGGATTTTTGTTGAAAAATTAGAGAAAAATACTCCTTTGAAAAAGTGCAAGAAAGGGTATTAGAGTATAAAAGGAACAATAAAAAAGATGCTTCCGAAATTACAGCTAAGCCCTTGTGATTTTCCAAAAACTTAAAGAAACCGAGTTTGGAAAAATCTTTCATTCCCTGAAACATTTTTTGAATTTTGGAGAATAATACCGGGAATGAATGAGAGCGATTCTTTTAAGTATTTTATGACGTTGTCTTCCAGTGATAAATAAAACGAAAGAAAACGAATTGTGCCTGAAGCAAGAAAAAAGATACTTTGTCAAGGGGACTCGGGCATAAATAAACGAACCAATGTAGCGAAAGATGGGTTTGAAAGAACATAAACGATGGACGGCAAATAGGCGCAATAAAGAAGGAGCTTGAAAATAACAAGACGCATGAGGCATATTGTTCCCAATAGGTTGAATTCAAACTACCGCAGTTTCTCTGCATTTCAGGTTGCATATTTCTTTACTTAAGAAAAAGTGACGATACAGACAGTTTGGGGATTGGAGAAATCTGTATTCCAATTACATCTGCTCACACTTATATATATCTTGATACCAAAGGCCTTTATAATTAAGGACTTAATCAATGGATGAGTTGTTTATTAACGTCGTATTTAGAAATAATACGAGAGCTATTAACGAAAGGCCTCTTAATTCTGAACCACGGTCATAATATGAACTGGCATCCCACTCTCCAAACTTTCACACCATTCCGACATGAGATCTTTGACCCCCGACGGATTTAACAAGCATAATATCTTCAGTACGATGGGTGGTCGTGGTAACCTAGTAGTCATGGTCACATACTCGAGGCTAGCGTGTTATGAGTTTGAGCCCTTGTACCATTGAAGACCCGTCGTGTAGAGAAGTTGATGCACTTTAAATTTTTTTTTGAGACTCTAGGTAGACTCCTTGTGTGCCAGCAAGTATAACACAAGGCTTACAAACGTAAGTCAATACTCAATCAATAGTGGCAGGAAGTTTTAAGTACAGGGATACAAGCACAAATGTGAATCAAAAGGTAAAAGAAACAAGAATGGATGCAAATACAATAAACACAGAACAAAATGCAAGATTGCTCACATGCAAAAACGGAGACATTCAGTAATTAAAATTATACAATGGTGAAAGTTTGGAAGCACATGTATGATCAGAATAAGATTTTCAAAATACAAATGCATAAAAAGTATACACACACACAAATACTTAAGAATATACACACAGACATATATATATATGTACGTACTTGCAAATATACACATATACATACACGTACAGTAAAAATTAGCAAACACATACAAAAATAATAATAAATTAATAAAACAAAAATTTTTAATTTACAATCTAAACAATACGAGAAAAAATGCTAATAATATATGCACAAAACGATGTAAAAGAAGACTTGATCTGAACAAAGGCAGAGAAAGGAGGAGGCCACGCTATATTGTTCTTTTGTAAGCAATTCATGAGAGTACGTCTTTTGGAAGAGAATTAAGCACAAGCAAATATTTTAGACAAATGCTTGACATCCTGGACTGTGAGAAGCTAAAAGTCCTCCCATTGTTGTGATGTGGAAGTTTGGAGAGAGAATCAGCACAGGTGTCATCCTCATCGCTTGACCGTGGTTTAAATTCATGAAGTCCATCGCCAGCGACCCTCAGTTTTTTTTATAGTGCGATGTTAATAAAAGCTCACTCACTTATTCTACAAGATTGATCAAGATTCGAGCAGATGGCTCAACAGAAGCAACACCGTGTAGGAATCCACGACAATGACCACCTACCAAGTAGTTTATCAAAGGAAATAAAGTGTACAAATCTTAAATGAGGAAATTATTTTCGATGTATGATCCTCTAAAAAAGAAATCTAAACTATAGTATCGTTCTCTGACTTTCGATTGGACAAAAGCACCAATAGTAGTTTTAATGGCAAAATGTTTCTTATATGCAACTTTTATAATTGATTATAACTTCAAAACAGATACCTTCGATTTTTCTTCATGGTAAAAATTAATCATGTTACAAATTTTTAATGTTCACAATTTTTAATGTTATAAGGCCTTCATAAAAGGAATTATGTATTTTGAGCTGATTTAAAATTCATAGCAGTGCATACCTTTTCATGGCAATCTTTAGTTTTTTCTGAGGACATAAAATACAAATGAAATATTTTTGTAAATAACTTGATCAAAACATGAGGTGATTTATCGACAAAACTGAATAATATGCTTGACGATAACGAAAATATATGTACTTAGTCAATGTCTTGCAATTTTGTGAATAAATGTAAATGAGGATCACTGCTATCTTCTTCAGTATAACATTTCCTCCCACGCATCAATAATTCTATTTCTGATATATAAAAGGAGGTTATGGTAAAAGATTAGCTATCTCTATTCACTTCTATATCCTTTGAATAGTATTCTTAAACAAGGTATTCTAACTAGATATGCTATGTCTCTCTCTTTCTCTATCTGGATTTATTACTATATGTTCAAGAGAGTGTAAATGGATATGAATAAGGTGTTCAAGGGTAGCATACATTTTCTATTAACTATATCCAAGAAATATACTAGAAAACAGTTGCCCTGAAACTTAGTGAACTAGAACAATCCAAGGTATATCTTACGGATACAAAATTAACAGAAGTAAAATGTCTTAGAAATGAAAGGAATTCTTCTATGAATAAAGAATTCCAAAAATTTTGGAATTCATTTCATAGAAGAATTTAGTTAATTAAGGAAAAACGTGAAGTAAGAGTTTGATACAATAAGAGTAACAAGTGAATGGATTGCAAATTGCAATAAAGCTTACATAACTTAAAATTACCTTAAATTTTGAATTCTCATAATATAACATTTGATACATCTAATAATTCTTCGATTAATAATATTACATTACAACACATTAAATTATATGAAAACTATTATTATTTTTCCTTTTAGTGAAAAAATATTTCTCAGAAAACTCATTGAATGCTACAGTTTAAATTTTTTTTTTTTATCAAACTTAAAAAGAGTTTCATTCGCTTGGCATGTTTTTAAGAGAATTAAAGTGCTCTTTCGAAACTGCATAAAAAAGGGGAATCTTGAAAGGATTCTATACAATTGAAGTTTTTAAGAAGTCTTTTCTTCACTGTCCTATCAATTCCTATTTTTATAAAGCAAAAGATTTAAATAATTTTCTCATTTGTCTTATTCATATTTTAAAAACTAGCACACAATTTCCTTTTAAATTTTTTTAAATCGGTATTAAACCTTCTTGCTTTCCTTAAAACAGTTTTTTTTTTTAAAAAAATCCTTTGAAATTATATAGAAATAAAATGTTAAAGATGCGAAAAAGCTTTTCTAGTTAATGTACCATTAAACTCAATTTAAATACTACGTGTTGTCGTTTTGTATTAAGATCCAATGTTTTCTTATATAGAATTGGAGAATAGCTTGGTGCTTTTTTCTGAGTAAAGTTGCTTTCTAAAGCAGTTTTGAGTGAAACAGAGCTGAAAGTAAAACGGAAATTTAAGTGCTCGTAGTGAAAAAAGTATACTCTGTTTGGACATTATTCCGGCTTGCTGAATTTTGGAATTTCTTTAACATAATTTTTTTAAGCGTTTCTATAGCGCGTTTTCATATATATGTTTATAAACAGTTCATTACATACTCTTCACTTATTTATTTTTCGTGTATAAAGTAGAGAAGCATTGCATGCGTAATTTTATTTTTACGCAAAAAATACTTAACATCAGAAATTTTACGAATCAAAATTATTTTTAAAAATTTAACGTATACAGAATTCCTTCACTGTAATTTATATTTTTGTATATTTCCTAAAGTAAATATAATTTACTGTGTAATTTTTTAAAACATTAGTTTTGTTGAAGAAGAAGTCACATTTAGAGAATGATTGATTGTTTATTAGCATCGCATTCAGAATAAACACAAGGACTACTGGCAACGGACCCCGTAATTTTGAACCTTGGTCATGTGATCAAGGGGACACCTGAATTTGAATACTGTGTGCAGAAGTGATTCTAATGGCATTAAAACTCGAACCCGAGGACTAGAGAAATACAACGGCAATCACGAGTTCGCGGCCATGACCACTCGGTTACCATGATCACGTCACATTGAGGAAGAAAATCAGAAATAACTATTTTGTATAATAATGATTGTGTTAGATGAGATTTTCCAAAAGATAAAGCCATATTTATTTAACTTTTTAAAGAAATAAGACCCTTAAATAAAAAAAACACTTCCTACAATTTATTTTACTAATAATATTTAGAATCTCATACATAATCTAATTTAATAAAAAATGACATGGATCAATATTAGATCTTAAGCTAATGCGATGTAATCGGACATATATATATTTCAAAAAATATACACAAATAGTTATTAACCTAAGATAACTATAGTCATAATAGTATAAAGTCTTAGCCACAGAAGTACTAAAGCAAATTCCTGGCCTTATGAACCAGGATTGCAGGTTTAAACAATGTTTTGCCGCCAGCCAACCTTCACCTGTATCGGGACAGGAACACCTGTATCAGGACATCGGGAGGAGCCATAATTACATGGGAAAGCATGGGCGGAAAGCGATAGGTGGAGCTGTACGTGAGCTCGTAAGGTCGGCACATGTGGGTTTCTCATTTCAGACATGGACAGCGTGCGATGAACATGAATCGTTATACGAACACCGAGAGAGTTGGTGGATTCCCACTTCATCTACGGACCAGCCAAAGGAAATGGACTTGTTGCTGTTCGTTTGCATGGGGAAAGATATCCAGAGAGGTGGCAACTGAATCACTAAACGTTCGCTTGGGTGCATCATAACCTGGTGGAACATGAATCTTTCAGAGCCAGGATTGATAACACGCCCGTCAATTTCGAAATGGACTTGGTGGCACAAATATCCATCGCTGCTGCTACGATTCGTGAAACGCTCGGTATTCTCAAACATGCCCGACAATCCATGTCCCGTTGGTATCTTGCGTGCATATATGCCAATGGCAGAAATTTCTAACACCTCCTACAATGCTTTAATGTCATACTTTTAATTCATTAATGTTTTTGTTTCTGTAATAAAGCGTTTTACACTGCATTCTGTATTATAGCTTCTCTTTCTTTGTGTCCCTTTATTTCGTTAACGTTACGTTATGCTTTCCGAAGTAATTATGGCCCCTTAGGATGTCCTTTACCTCCCCCCCCCAGGTCTGTGCACGGCATTCGGGGACACCCTGTATATATAAATAATAAATAATAATATTAACTGAATTGCTATAAATGTAAAAAAGCAAAGCATAAATAGAAGTATAACCAGACAATATAGGTCAAAATTAAGTTAGCTACAGTATTATATAGCAAACTCTTAGTCTTAGGATTTAAGATTGTAGGTTTAAACATTGTTTTCAGGTCAGCCCGCCTTCACCTGTAATTTGCTTTTCCTAATGAGCTGAAGGGAAAAGAAATGAGAAAATAGAGATATCAGACAAATTATTTATCTATTTACACTCAGTAACAAACACGTTTAATGTAAAAAAGTTGGGAAGGTAAAGGTTAAAATAAATCACTTAATTTTTCAATCAATTATATATTAGTAGATAAATTTCATATATATATTTAAACAGAAATAATCATTTCAATATTTATAAGTAACGCAATTAGGAAACACCAAAAAACAGTTAAAAAGCACAATGTGCTAAACTTATAATTTTTAAGTAATAGAAAAAATGTATACGAGTAAACAATGCCTCATGACAGAATAAATCTTAATTTGGACGAATTGCGTCTTTTCTTTCATTCACGATTGCATTACAGTTTCAATCTTTTTCTTATGAATGCTTATTTATTATATAGTTTCTTTTGTAAAAAGAAGAGAACTAAACGACGCGTAAAAGCCTTTATCTGTTGAAATTTCACAGCTTTTGAAAAATCGGCTCCACTAACCCCTCTTTTTTCTGCTAAAGAAGAAAAATCTTTCCACCCTGACAGGTCATGCGATACTTTCGTGACTTCATATTGTATTTACATGAAAAGATCTTCGTGCGATCACGTTTGTTAATGCATGACAAACCCGAGTGAAATGTATTATGCAAACACTTCTGTATTTCGTGTCAAATTAGTGCAGTGAAAAAAAATAAATTTTGCAGAAGTATTTTTTTTTTTGTTGAGCGAAAGTTAAAATAGGTGACACTTAACGGAGGTTAACATTAGAAAGAAATGGTAGATAAATAGAATAAATATAGAAGAAATGTTTAATTATTTTCTTATTATTATATTCATATAGAAGATTTTTCTAAATACAGCTCATGAATTCATTATAAAAAATTAAAATACAGTTTTCAAGTAGTATTATTATAAAAGTAATCAGAAGCAATACTATTGAATTTCTAATAGAATTAAGCTGTGATGAAGAATATTAAAAATATAGTTAATTTTTTTTTTTTTTTGCAGTAGCCTTTACGTGCATACTTTTCGTTGAGTATCATTAAAATTGCAGTTCATTTTTTATTAAATTCCATTATAACTGGTATTAGAGTTTGATAGAAGTAAACATAAGATTCATTAAAAGTTTCATTTATTTACAAGCGGATATTAAAATATTTTTTCTCATTTTATTATAAGAAACTCATAAAATATTTATGGTTCATAAAAATCACCAGGACCCAGAAGGAGGAGACACACTAAGACCCTGGTTTCTTACATAACTTCATTTCATTCTATTTAATGCTGTTTTGAAAGAATATAAATGCAATTTTTATAGTTCCTCGAAAACTTACTATCCTATTTCTCAATTTTACAACGTTTTATCAAAAATATACTCCAAATGATCCTACTTAACCGAGTAAAGCTTTCTAATAATCCTCTGAAAATCTTCAACCTACCCAAAGCTATAATTGAAGTATAACGTGCTTAAAAATGGAAAATTCCAAGAAAGTAGAGAATCATCTTGGAGAGAAAACAAACTTCAACCTAAAGAGTTTGAAATTCGAAACCATTAGTCACAACATTTCGGTTAAGTCAAAATATTTCTCTCTTTGTAATATATTTACTTCAAATCTAGAATTGTAGATTATTTCTCAACATACCGAGTTTTAACTTTAAAAAAAAGATTATACATTTCGTCGATCGCAGGTTCATCCATTTCATCTTTTAAGAACAAACATACATCAGGGGAAAAAAACATTTTACGATTTCAGCTATAGCAGGAATTTTTGCATCCAAAATTGTTTCCAACAGTTCTTTGTGAGGTTACATTTTGGGTGCGTGAGAGAGTAAGTGTTTATTAACGTCGCAGTGTAAAGAAACACGTGGGCTATGGGTGACGGACCTCGTAATTTTGAACCACGGCCAAGTAACGAGGGCAATACCGGAGCTGGTACCCCCTTTTCTGACTTCCGCACCACGCCAGTGAGAGGACTTTTATTTTTAGACCGATTTAAAGTGCATCAGCCCCTCTACACGGTGGGTTTTCTGCCCCACTACAAAGCTGCACAAGGGCTATTGGCGACGGACCTAATTTTGGCCCATGATCATTTAATGAGGACGATGACTGAGAGGACACCCACCTATCTTTTCTTCCACAGCAGACCAACGGAAGGACGCTTGATCCTTGACAGATTTAACGTACAGCGGCACCCTCTACACTTCGGGTTTTCATAGGCTCTAGGCTCGAACTCATGAACTCTAGCCACGAATCTGTGACCTTGACCACTGATCTTGTGATGGATCTATCCGCAACTATATTAATACCCTGGGGACTCTTCTGGGGAAAAATAATTTTATTCAACCCACTTTCGCCAACCAAAAAAGCGTGATTATGTAAATTGAGTATATTATATAAATTCTGTTTTCGAAAGTTTATGAGTTGGCACGTTGGAGTTGGCAAGTAGGAGTTAGCAAAGAGTCTGCGAGTTAGATTGTTAGTTGAAGATTGAAAGATAGTGGAATTATTAAGAGGTCTTGGAGTTGTCCAGGAAAACGGATTGCACCAGTGGATCCAACGACATGGATCAATCCCGATAAAAATCACCTGCAAGATTCCAATCTAGGATCTGAAGCATAAAAAGTACAGGTATCGTGAGCTTGATTAATTAGAAGTTAGTTTATTAGTGGGTGACGCGTAGTTATATTTGAGCGTATTTAAGCTGTCTTAGATTCAGTTGAGGGTCCGTAGTAGTATCCCCGTATTATAGAATTTAACCTCCGTGCTCTACTATTTAAACTCCTATCTTAATTAGATTGTTATTGTGTCTGATTGATATTTTGGTAACAATAAAATAATTAGATTGAAATCATGTCTGTTGATCATTAAGTTTCTCCCAAACACCTAGCCGGGTTTACAGGTAGACAAGGGGTTTCAGAGTCAAGCAGGAACCAAAAGGTATTACAATCTTATGTGTCACTGGGACTCGAACTCATGACACACCGTTCATGAGTCAGTGACCATGACTACTAGACTACCGTGGCCACTGCCTTTTGGATTGTAAAAAGCAAATATTTTACTTTGGCGTTACTGTTATAACTAAGTTTAACATTCAGTAGAAATATGCAGATGAATCTCATCGGGATTGAAATTCATAATTTGCATTCTAACATTATGAAGACGGTCAAAGCGAATTAATATATAGCTCTTGAAAGTAACGTCCTATTTCTCAACTTTGTAATACTTCTCAAAAATGTCCTTTAAATGCTAATTCTTAAATGGAATATAAAATACAAATTATTTTATATTATACGAATTAAATATCATTATTACTACAAAGATCTGAAACTTTTAAATTGTTGTAGTGAATAATTTAACTACAAGGGGGAAAGGGAAGAATTCAAAAGAATGATCATTAGCATATAGTCGTAGGAAATAGCATTCTGAATTTGAGAGGAAGTTAGACGTATATACCTGACTTTCACATAAACAGTTTTACTATCCGGGGTGAAACAAATCCGCTTCCTGGGTATAGACGAGGAAAATTAACCGAATAAGAGTATTAGGCTCTAAAGATAATTGAGTTTGCCTTGTTAGAACAAAGTCATCCCAATTTAGGCTCATTAAGTTTCATTATAAAGATGGGAAATTTCATAATTACGGCAAATTTTAGTTCGAACGAAAAGTGTTTAAGACTTTTTTAAAGTAATTTTAGGACGGAATAAGTGTAATTACGTCAAACACTTTGTTAACGGAAGAACACGAGATTTTTAAAAGAATTTAAACCAAATGCTTATCTTTGGTGAAAATCTTTTAATATTAGCACATAATTTTAATTGAATTTTGTAAGATAGTATATTGAATTTTAACTGGCAGCATTATATTTATATGCATTTCACTTCTCTTTTAAATAAAAAAAGAGTAACACGATTAAAAATGTATTTCATATTTAATTTTTTATTGTTATTCAAGTCTTTATTAGAAATAAAATATTCATGCTTCTTAATCTCAATACAAAACAGTGTTGTTTGTAAAAGTATTCCCAAACCGTATTAATTTAATAATATTATTAAAAGAATATTGAAAATTATACTTCTAATTTGCCCACTATAACCATACATTATTGAGATGATCAGAAGAAAAGCACAACATGTTGAGAAATTTAAAATTTAAAGATAAGGTGTGTAATAAAAAAAATTCCGGAATTTCAAATATTTTCGAAGTCATTTTTTTAGACATTTTAGTTTATAAATTTACACATTTTGAAAAGTCAAAGGAAAATTTAAATTTCTTAATATAAAGCAAGTACAGCTTTTCAATTTAAAGTATGGATAATAAGTGAAGTAAAAAGTTTCAGTTTGGTTCCTAATTCTTGTCATTGATCCATATGTTTCCTAAAATTTGATAAATACATCTATTAATGTATTTATAATCAGATTTAATGTGATGTATTTAGATTTGATTTCGTTTAATTAACATCATTTTGAACAAATATGAAAGCTATTGGCAACGGACCTCTTAATTTTGAATCCCTGTCAAGTGACGAGTTAAGATTACGTAAAATGGTAATTGATCTAATTTTCAATAACGTCACTGAGGACTTGAAAACCAATTCCATTTTACATACGATAGCCTCGTTATTCAGCAAAATACGTCTTTTAATGAATAAGGTTTCGAGCCAGCGGCTCGACTTGAACAACATCGGGCAAACTCACACCTATGATCATTGTTTTCTTATATAAAAATCTAAAAGAAACAGAATTGTGTTCATTGATACTTTTAGTAGAATAAAACGTGTGGCTTGTTCATTTTTCACTAGAGAATCTTCTGACATAAATTAGCATTAAATGGTCATATTTCATTCTTTCTGATGCGGGTTTATCTAACAAAAAAAAAGCGTAGCTTTCCCCTCCCTGTTGAGGAGAGACGAATATTAAATACAGAAGGAAAAAAAATGAGATCTAATTTTTCTAAGTCTTAAATAATTTTAGCATTTTTTACTGAATTTTCTCCCTCTTTTTCTTCTTCCAGCTTTGTACTTAAATATCTTCGAAAAAAGTAAAGCATTAAAATGATTTAAAAAGAACCATTTTTACTACCAAAACGATATCTCCAAACCGATAATGAATACTTTCTTGAACGCTCCAATCCATTTAGCTAAAAAAAGATCTTTTTTGCATCGTTAAAGCACCTCTTTAAAATGCAGCATACCTTTCACTGTATAAGCTCCCTTCCACCGCGAATTTACCTCAGGAAAGCAAAAGAAAAAAAGGGAAAATTCCATTCTTATTTTATCGCTGTTTTGTTCGACTGTATCTATTGCAAGGGATATTTTATTTATCAACGTAAATTAAATGATGGCACAAAATATACAGAAATAACGGTTCATGCTCAACCAACCGTCAATGAATTTTTCCTCTTTTTTCCGTAAAGAATTTATCTCAATAACTGAACCTGAGTGGTTCAGATAAGCAAAAATTTATTGTTGAATTAGTGTTCAAGTATTTGTGATAAATGTGGTACTACCTTATTCAAATTAGAGATAAGGAAAATTGCTCGATGAAAAACTTAATATAAATTGTAATACTTTTAAAGAGTTTTTTAAGAAAAATGTCGCTTGTAACTTTTGTTTACTCTAGACAGATCACACTTTAAACCATCCACTTTTACGAATTTTGTTTAATCTATCAACCCCAGGTTTAAGAAACGTGGCAGTCATAGTATGATAACAATCAAAAAGGATAATTAATCATTTAAAACCTAATGGGAAGTTTTAATCTGTATATTTATATTCTTTTAAAAGATTAAAAAGTTAACAGTCGTTTTATTTAGTTGTTGTGATTGATATTAAGTGATTTTTAAATCAAAATATTGGTAAGACAAATCTGAATTGGGATACATTAGAATAAACACTGAACTTTTTGAATGAATAAGGCAATGATATATTAAATTACTGCTTGCTATTTTATAAAACTCTGCATCTCGTCATAATTTCTTATATATATCATTTTATTTTTAAATTATTATTTTTATTTTTTCGCTATATATATATACTTAACTCTGGAAAAAAACATGTGTCAGATGATAGGTTTTAATTGCCATGTATACATATATTTAATAAACACTTTTTAGACTGAGGATCTTTTAATTCAGAGAATGCAAGTTAATAACATAGCCATAAATCATATTTTGAATAAGTCCCACATAAAGAAACTTTGTGATTATATTTTTAACGAAATACGCTGCATACATATCCACTTAGTCAAATGAGCGAAACATTTATTTTTTTCTTTTGTGTTCATTTGATTCTTTATGATACCACACACAAATAAAAACTTCGGTTTTTCAACATCCTTAACCAGAGTTGAATTTAAGTTTACAGAACTCTAACCGATTTTTGGTAAAAGTAAGTGAATCAGTGAGAAAACAGGAATGCTTTCATATGCATAAAGCAAAATAAATATTGCTAGAAACAAAAGCTTTTTGATATTTTCCTTATCTTATGCAGGTTATACATTATGAATAAATTGTAAACTATATCTATTCTAATGTCTCCTTGGAAATAAAAGCATTCTCTATTTCTACAGTGCTTTTAAAATACGTATCCTGATATATTTTTCGAAATAAAATCAGAGCTAGGGGACTTTATTTTTAGTTTTGTAAGGAAGACTCCTTAACAAATGGTGAAAGCTTTCTATACACTTACTGCTTTCGTTGAGTATAAATGAAAATTAGAATAAAGAACCTCAAATAAAAGCACGCATATTACAATAAGGCTTTTTATGACGAAAAAAAGATGACTAACGTATATTATACTTTTGCTGGACAATAATGAGCAACAGCAATAAAAAGGGGACCAAGAATTTTATTTCTACAAATGATATGAAATAGATAATTTTATATCATTATCTAATTTCAATGGCTTCATTTTCTCAATAAAAATCATTGGAAGAAGTCATCAGGAAGAAAACTTAGAATACAATGAAAATTCATTTTTAAATGCGAAAAAAGGAAATTTTAAGCCCACATTTCAAATTCTGAATATTTTAATACTGAATCCCAATAATTCCAGTTTTACAAATACTTTTTCTCCTTTGTCAAATAAAAGAGTTTCAAAATCTGACAATAATGTTCGGTGAATAGTCCTGTAACATTAACGTAGATGAAATATTAATGAAAGTTACCTTACTATCTACTGTCCTTCGCAATAGTCACTTCCCATAACTATGCACCACTGAGATCTGCTATACATGTCCTGGAAATTATGTAAGAAGTTTTCTTTTGAGATGAAGTTCAAAAGCCTCGTCACGTTTCGTCGGATGTCAGAAATATTGTCAAATCTCGTTCCTTTCAAAGTGAGTTTGAGTCGTGGGAATAGGAAGAAGTCTGGAGGATTAAAATCTGACGAGAATGGTGGATGTTCAATCTGAACCCCCTTCTTTCCCCCTTTTTTGCCAGAAGCTGCTTGACGATATTGGCTGTGAGAGGGCAAGCATTGTCGTGAATAAAAAACCAAGAACCTTGTCGTGCGTACTGGGGTTGTACCCTGCGTAGACGTTTTATGAAATGTGTCAAGATTTCAATGTACTTTGCAGCATTCATCGTTCAGCTATCATGCGCACAATTAATCAATGACCTTTCGTGATAAATTTGTTTCACTTTCTTAATGTTTTCGTCATTGACGGAGGTCACCGGTCTTTCGCTACGGGGGTTGTCAGAAACACTTTCCCGGTTTTCTCGAAAACGGTCGAACCACTCGTACACACACTTCATGGACAGTGCTTGATCTTCATAAACACGTAATCGAATTGTCATGAGGCATCGAATAAGTTTCTGTCGGTGTTTTGCCAAGTTTAAAACAAAATTTTAAAATTGAGCTTTTATTCGTTCATTTTCCTGTTCTCAGTTAAGAACCAACGTACTAAACAAGCCCTTAGTAAAACAAGTCTTACTAAGTCTTACAAACAACGCTCAACTGAACAACGGTGTGGGTAGATGATGAACACCTGCTGTTACTTATGTGCAGCGTTTTGTTTCGCCAGTGATGCCAGATTGGCCGTTCTGACTTCATTCACCGAACTTTATTGCCAGAGGTTTATATATCAATGCATGATACTTCCTTATGTATAGTTTTTAAATGCTTATTACATGCATATATTTCTGATATTGTTACAAATGAAATTACGTATAGAGCAAAATTTTTATCTGAAGCGTTTGATAGCAATCAATATCAGATATATCTGAAATCAAGACGAAGTAAAGATGCAAAGTATCATTTGGGGAAATTTTCGTAAAAATTCATTTCAAAATTTTGTTATTTTCGCATCTAAGTGTTTCTTTTCTTACTTGAATTAAAAAAATATTAAAAAATAACAATAAAAAGTATTTTTTATGAGAAAAATACTTTAAATTATCAACTGTATATCACAAGACTTACTGAGCACTTTTTTTCCAGACACATATATTTAAATCCTTTAATTCAAACGAACATTTCGGAGCACTATTTTTTCCTATTATTACAATGCAAACACAATTTACGAAAAAATGTAGAGATAATTCTCTGGTAATTTAAGTTCTTAAAATAAGTTGGAATTTCTTTTTCGTAGAAAACTTTTAATAATGAAGTTCCCACAAATTAAGATTAGACAAACATCAAACAGAATAAGGTAGTATAATAATTTTAAATGGAATAATAATTTCACGATACAATTTATGTTATAAATAATACTTAAAGGTAAAACTTTTATCTCCACAATGTTTCTAAAAATTCCATAAAAACTATCAGTAACATCAGTACTTCATTAAAAACACAAGTATAGGTATTTTAATATTTTCTATGCGGATTCTAGAAAACAATTTCTATGAAATGTAGATAGGATTTCATTCTTAGTGCCCACTGCATTCTTATAACTCTTACATGCGCTGAATTTTTGACAAAAATAATGCACGAGACGGAAATAATTACAAATATTTTAGACAAACCTCACTAAACTATAATTATTAAAAGCTATGGTACATATAAATAATATTAAACACTTTTTCAAATATATAAAGGGTGTAAAAAGTTTAAAAAAATAGGTGGTACATATTTTGTACCACACCATGCATCAAGCAACATGATATAGTTCCGGAAACATGATTTTTTCTTCCCAGGCACAATGGAACTTTAGAGTCAACACATTCATTCTGTATGAACTTGGATTGCTTTGAACTTGGGAAAATAAATAAATACACTTCTTCATCTTAATTGTTATTCATCCTACATATTAAAACATTTTCAGTTTTTACTAATCTAATGTTGAAGCTTAATTTTAGTTTAGTCCTAATTTACCTAATATTAGTTTTAATTTTCAATATCCTATTCAATACATTATTTTATTTTACTTAGTTTTTATTTAGTTAAAATATATAATAAGAGTACTAGTTTTACTTATTTTTTCATGAACACGAGCTGTAGCTCATTCACGATATTTGTGTAATTTTTATTTACTATTATTTTATAAATATTATTATTATTTTTAAAAAAATGCAACTTAACAAATTTATCTGGCTCAATAAACATGTCTATCATTGCGAAAAAATAAGCGGAATGCATTTTGTATTTGTATAGAAGATGGCTTTCAATAGGGTGGTGGTACATTTTTTAGACTCTTATATTTTCAGACTAGTAATGCACATGTGAGGTAGTAATTATTGTAAAATTGACCTATTTAGTTACATAATATATGTACTTACATGATTTGTATTAATTACCCCAAGAATCACACACTTTAATTTACACTTAAAAATACACAACACAGTTAATTCCAAAAAATACCACTCAACAGACTAACAGCTGATCAAAGAATGAATTACTGCAAAAACCCATTGCATACAATTAGCTTCTGACATGTACTGGAAATTTGCGTAACTGCTAGGAGTTGACTTCTGTGGTGTTCAGAGAATGTACCACCTAGCATCAATATCTGAGGTATCAATAAATGGTACGTTTTATGTACCACCCCACAATAAACGAATAAGAACTAGTGATACAACATATATACCAACAAGCATGAAAGAGATAAAACAACTAATTATGTTTAATATCTAAATGCTATTTTTTACATTTATCACATGAGTAATTTATTATGTAGTAAGTACTTTTTACTTTACACATTAATTTTATTTAGGGAAAAAAATCCAACCATTGTATTATATTTTTATTCTTTCTACAAATGCTTGAAATAAATATTTTTCTAATTAAAATAGCTTATAAATTTAATTTGAGTTGATAAGAGTAGATTTAATAATCTGTATTTCGGTTACCTCACTCTCATATATCTAAGGGTTCTCGAAATTAAGTTTTAAGGAATTTCCTTGAGACAATTCATAAAAAAAAATAGAAGAAATATATAACTTTAACAAAAAAAAAATTTACAAGCGAAAAAACGAATATCAGTTTATTAACTAGAAATGAGTTCAGGAGAATGCATAAAAACTAAGCAAAAATATGTTTTTCAATATCAAAAGAGCACATAGAAAATCAATTTTACTCAGAAAAGAAAAGTACTTTTATGAAATAACAAAATAATCTATACGTTTCCACCGGGAATCCCCGAAGTTTCAGAAAGACAAAAAAAAAATATATATATATATAATGAAGTATGTACCATCAATTCAGAAGAAAAAAAGAACCCCCTATAACTCCGTGAAAAAATAAACTGCTAACCGAAAGAAATTGTGGAAAAGAAAATATATAGAGAACATCGGATAACCGGAAAGCGATTACCGTGAAAAGAGCTCCAGGAAAGAACTCGCAACTTTACAGCTAGAGAAAAAAATAGTCTCATGATTTAACTCTCAAGCGGTATGAAACCAAACAGGTTCAGATGGTACATAGTATGTATTTGTTACCAGAAAAACATCCATAATCCAAAATGTGATGTTTTAAAGAAAGATTACACAGATATTTATAAGTCACTGCATTTGAAATACTTTCAAACACATTCATGTTTTACAAGAGGTTCTTTCACAAGTAAACATTTGCAAACCTAGAATAATAAAAATATGTTTTTCAATATCAAAAGAGTACATAAAAACTCTCTCCAAAACACTTTTAAGCAGAAATTTTTAAGTCCCTTCTATTTCAAGGATTTTCATAACGTAAGAGTTGTTAAAAAGGTTCTCAGACAGAGATACATTTTATGTTTTACGTAAAAGTTTGATAAGGTGAAATAATTTATGACGATTACCACTAGTTTTAAAATACATGTTGTATTTGAAACTCTGCTTTTCCATTGAATCCAAGTAATGTAATTTTTGGTTGCTACTGATTCTCGTTGTGTAGAGAGGTTGATGTATGTTGAATTTGTAGCAGCTCACATTGGTATGGTGGGGAAATTTGAAAAATGCTTTTTCAACTCATGTATCGCCACTTTATCGGGGTTGATATTGCGAAATTTATCATCAATAGCTTTCTCTTCAAAATCCGACGCTAATAAATAATCAATCAGTGTAGAGGCTTATTGGCAACAAAAAGCTCCTCTTTGACATATTTATTTCCATAGTTTAATGTTGTTTATTTCGCAAATATTGCTTTTCGCATAATTCAACTTGATGACCTTTGCGTCTCGCAAGAGCGTTAAAGAGGGAATCAGCGAAAGTGGGGATCATGTATATTATTAGTGATATTACTGTTCATTTTCTGTGAAAGTAGCCCCTAAATCAGGTTCAGTATTAATTGCTTACCCCTTTCTTGTAATTATATTCAGAAAACCTCAAAAATAACATTGAAGAAATTTTTAAAGCACTCAATTCTAATCAATAGAATATCTATTAACTTGAGATCAATGCCGCACTCTTATAGATATCTTTTGCTATATATATATTTATTTGTATTAGCTACGTTTTCAACTATCAAACATTAATCAAAATAAGAATTTTCCCCCCTTTATCTATCTTGATATATTTACCATTTAAATAAAATAAATTTTATTTAGAAAAACAAGATGAGTATTTGTCTCTCTTAAAACATATTTAAAGTGAGGTATATTTTTAAAAGGTGTATTTTTTTATGAATATACTTTGGGAAGGCAATACTTATATTTTTGTTAAAGTTGCAAAAGTATTTGTTATAGTGATGGGACTTAGCCTGTTTGGTGCGGCCAGTATCTAATTTTTGATCCAGTTAAGTCAAACCAATTATTTAAATGGTACTTATGGTTACGGATCTTTCTATGGTGTCCTAAAGCCTGTATACTTAATGCCCTCATTCTGATGTGAACCGGTTATTAAATTATTTGTTACCTAAACTTAGAAACTTCGCATACATTATAAGCTGAAAGAACCAAATTACCTTTTACAGTATACAAGTGTGTAAAACGTCATGTTAAATGATTAACATATTTCTTTACATTGATAAAAATACGAATACAGTGATTTCTTTGATTTTTATATTAAATCTAATTTTACGGAAGCGTCTCTAGTGCCACTCCTTAGGTTACCAGTTATTACTCAAATTAAAATTAAACCCTTCTTTTGAATATATAGAATATTCTCTTACTTAATATAGATTGAAAGTAAGAAGTATATTTCAACAATGTTAAAAATATTTTTAAAAAACTACTTCTTTGTATCGCTACAACTAAGAATAAAACCGAATAACATCTCCAAAATAAAATATTCTGGGCTTGACGAATGGTCCTTGAGGATATATAAACCATTTTATATGATACAATGAATTATTAAACTTTCCCAGGGGGTGAGGAATTTCGGGGCAATTACTGAAATATATTCATTAATGAGCAACCGATTCAACTTTCTTCGCATTTACTAAAGGTCTTAAACATCAGGTGTGCTATTACTCAATGTTACACTTAATGAGAAGACGTAATCTTTACCGAATAAGTCCTTTCTAAGCAACATAGCAAGGTTCATTCATTAATGATTATTCAGAAAACAGCTGAGATGTTACGCAGTTGCTTGTAGCTCTTATAATTTTCAAGTGTTGTATCTAATTCACAAGCGAAGGAACACGGCATTTGGATTCAAGTTCAAAGGTGCATGTAAGATAGGGAATTGTAAAGGGAGTTACAGCTCCTAGTGTTATTTGAAGAGCAATACGTAATTATAAGGGCAAGAACTTAAAAATTTTCTGGTTCGAATGATATTACCCAACGACCGAATTGGAATAACTTGGGACTTACTTTATAAATCAAAACCACTCAGAAAACGCTAAAAATGTACAAATAGAAATTTTAATTGAAGCAAAACAAATAAAAGTTTAATTTTAAGTTCGTAAATTCAAACAGTCACTTTCATTTGCTTAAAAAAATTAAATTTAACTCTACGGTTTTTTTAAACTAGCCTCAATTTTTTAGTTCTTTTTTTGTGAAAGACATTTAACAGTGAGTGAACCTCTCTTTACTTCAATTACATTAAATTAAAGCTTTAACTAATGAACAAAGGATATGTATTTATGTTATTTCGTGTTTATCTTACTGATTTAACTACATAAAGAAGTGTTTCTGAAAAAAAGGATTTGGTAATGAAAAAATATTTGAAAGTAAAGCCCAATCAAGAAGAAAAAGTAAATATTTTTTCTATTTCAAAACACCTGGGGATACGAAAAAAGATCAGAAGAATCATTTATTTTTTTAATTATATGCCGCATTTAAAGATAACCCATGAGACTGAAATCCTACTACAAGAAGTATATAAAAAAGAAACTGGATGTGTCATGTAAATAAAAATGTTACTTAGAAAAAACATACATACAAAAATATTTTATTACCTATTGTTTTTAAATATCTCCCTCCGGTATATAAAATCTATTCATCCAGGATGATTTCATTCATACATCTTATAAGTATTCAAAAATTCCGAACAAAAAGGATTTTTCATCACATACAGGAAACTTTTTATAAAAATTTAAACTCATAATGAATTCTTTTAAGTGAGGCAGAAAGTTAATAGTTATTAACTGAATAATATTTCCCTTGTATTTAGGAAAAGAAACCTGTGAGAAAATTAAAGCAGCTTGACGCATCATTTGTTGCTGAACAGTCCGTTGGTTAGTCTACAGCTGAATATAGACAATAATAACTTTTATCACAGTATACTCATTGCTTAGTTTTCTTATTTGCGAAAACTTATTATTTTGATGGTCACGTCATTTGATCTTCTGAAGAAATTGTTTGGATTATTAAATGTATTACAACTTTCTAACCTGACCACAATATGCATGGGTCACATTTCAATTCAGATACGACTCATGAATTGACGAATTATACCCGAGTTAGGCAAGAGAAAAAGCTTCTGCTTTTTAACTGATGCTTCCGTTATATTTTGATACTTAAAAAATAAGGAAAAGGAGAAAGAAACATCTCTGCAATAACCTTAATGTACTAGATTTTAGTTATGCGCTGTTGAGGGAGGGTAATATGAATATTTAAAACGACTTTTGCACTGATTTAACTCAAGTTTTTTTCTTCTGCGCGAGTAACATTTTCCCTAAGAATATTCACTAAAAAGGTGAGATGAAACGAAAGTACTTTTCGCGTTAAAATTTAATGATCCTTAAACTGTTTAAAACTATCTTGTATTTTAGACAAGAATACTTTTTTTATATACCTCGGTAAATGTTTTTCCCCACTTTTAAATAAAATTGCGTATATCATTTTGAAGAATTAAGTACAACTTTTTAAAAAGCTATGTAATAATTAGAGCAAATTCTTAACCAAAACTCTAATTAGCTTTAATGGTTAAAGAAAACTCTGCTAAAGTATCCTTCATTTTAATAAGCGTATCATTTGTAGCATTAGAAATAAAATGGATGAAATATGTAATGGAAAACATGATTTACGATCAAAATATTTATGGATACGAATGCCTCAAATATCCATATTGCTCACAGGCTGGTATCATCTTCAGTTAAAAGAGGAACAATTACAAAAAAGGGACCTAATAGAGTGCCGAAACAATTCTAACACGCTGAAAATTCATGGATATTTTATTTGAATAAGAAATTCCATTCATTTATTAAGATGGAATTGTTTATCTAATACAGGAAATATAGTTTTATCAATGATTTCATTTGTTATATCACTTACTACAACAGGATATCTCGGTAGAATAACTATGAATTAACCACATTAAGGCTGAATTATGGTGACTATACATCCGATATTTTAATATCTATATTTCTACACATGAGCCGGCTGGGTGGCGTAGTTGGTTTGTCAATGGCCTTGTACGCCTAAGGTTGCGGGTTCGGCCCCGGCCCAAATAAATGGAATTTCATAATGCAGAAAATCAACAGCGTCCGTGTCGTTTGATTATACGGCATGTTAAATATCCCTAGAGTGCTTGTGTGGCTTGAATGCTCTCGGCAAAATTAAGTTCATTGTACCATTTCGCATCTTCAGAACTCTGGGCCCTCTGGAGAGGAAACTGGGCTTCAAAATGATATTGCGGCGATTGGTATTCCATCTATATTGTGCCGCAAATTAAAATGATACCAACTCCAGGGGAATGTACTATGTCTGGAATATTAAATACCAATCCGCAGCCCCATAGGAAATAGAAGAAAATATAAGGTACTGAAACTAACTTCTCAGCTGACCTCTTTCTTCCACACGACTTCCTTCGAAAAAATAGTCTCTGTATTTCAACTATCAGATTGCAACTTTGCCACTGAACTGCTGTGGCATCCTATTTATATTTTTAAAGATAATAATAGTTTTAATTTTTAAATCATGCATTTCAGATTTTTTTTTTTTTTTTTTTTTGCTGGTAATTTAAAAATATTTAAATCTATTGAAAAAAATGAAGTCCTAGTTAAATTCCAAAACAGTTGAACTAGCTGCTAATTGTTTCTCTGTATACTCAAGAATGCATCCCATCAGCTTGCAACACCTGTACTTGTTAAGCACAGTGTGTAGAAACAATCAATAGAACAGAAGTAGACATGGAACAAGTTGCTATGCTTTTCCTCACAATGTGTTACTCGTCGATAATGGCTTCTGCATAATTGCTTGTTCTTATGCAGAGAAAGAATCTGATTCCCATGCAATACGACCCAGACAGGATGCGATTCTCTTTTTGCAGATACAAGTGTTAAATTATGCAGCTTTATCTGTAGTTCTCTAATACGAAATGAGGTTCATAGTTACATATACCCTTTTTTTGAATTTTCTATAGTGACAATTTTTTTTCATTCTTGTTGTATTGTAAAAAAGTTATAAAGCTTAATTCAAGAATATGAATAACAAATTGACTTATTTTCTCAAAAATATGAAATGCCGTTATTATTTGAAAATTATTCTTAACGGATGTAATTACTATTGAAATATAATTATAACTGTATTTAACATTTTTGAATTCTCTGGAGAGTGTAATAAAACTTCCCGAAGTTTAAAATGATCGAGACTGTTTATATTGTATATATAGTTTACTGATTCCCTAAAATTTTAAGAACGAAAATTACGAACAGAAAAATACAACTATAGATTAAAAATGAAATTCCTTGTTTCCTTCAACAATCGCTCATTGGTTAAAACATATTTAAATATATTAAAAAAGAAAGGTTCACAATAGAGCAGCACTTCAGATATGCCAATTTATCCGAATAGTTCAACTTTTAATTTCCCACTAAACCAGTTGTAAAATAAAGTGTGAAATTTATAATTACATTTAAGCTAAGAAATAAGATTTTGTTTTCAGTAAATTTCCTAATATCTAAAGAGAGAGAGAGTTTTCCCTTTTTATAGCAGCCTGCAAATAAAACTTAAGTAATAAATCTTTAACACATAGAACGCGAGAATTTTCTGTTATTCATTATTTTAATTCCAGTTTAAGAATATATGTTCAAACCTTTCGAGATAAATTCATTAATTTTTTTTAAATGAGAAAAAATATTTTTTATATTTCATATACAACATATTTTAAAACAATTTTCAGGTAAAATTAGCATTGAAAAATATCTTTAATAAAAATTTACGATTTTTTTTAATTTAATAAGGTGAACATTTATTAATATTTTTTTTTCTTAAACAGATGTATTAAAAATAATTAAATAAACAAATTGTATTAAAAATATTTCGTGTATTGACAATTATAGAAATTTTTAAAGCAGAATGTTCCTTGATTATTGGTCAAATCAATAAATTCATTTTACTCTAAACAAGAATCTTTTGCAAAGGTATTGATACAGTTGGAAGAATAATTTAAGTATAAATAAAAAAGTAATAATAAAAAAAAAATTTGAAGCACAACTACCATGAAAAGAATATTTTGCCTTGTTTGTAGTTACAGAACAACAAACTTGACACTGAAATAAATAAAAGTAAAGTCATTCACGATAAAACGCTTTCATTACAAAATGCATTTTCCCTGCTAGAATTCTCCAGTTGTATAATAACAATTTATTCTCTAAATGAGCATAACAATGATAAACGCAAATGAAACAACAAACCCAAACTGTGTTTGAAAGCCTTCAAAATGAAGAAGAGCCTCATTAATTTGTAATTAGAATAAATTTCTCACACTTTACTTTAGGGAAGAGTCACAAATTTTTATTGGAGAAATTTCGATAGAATTAATTGTCGTGGGAAGTAAAGAGAAAGTAAGAAAATATAAAACTTAGCTCCAAACACTAAAAATTATTTTTAAAATAACAATTGGAAGTAATTAATGTTTGCGTGCAACAATTCTGGAAAGAGCCGCATAAATATTCTTTTCATGCATACTTATGTTTTCAAAATTTCAAGAAAAGAAAATAGCACTTAATTTGAATATTAGATTGTTTAATTTAATTGCGGTATAAATATTTTCCGTTATTCATATTCGACTTAAGATTCAAGAATTGAAAAAGCAAAAATCGATTCACATTGCATCAAATGAATATTATCTATAGAAGAATTTTTATTAGCGTATGTAATGAGAAAATAAACTTTTCCTCTTAATCATAATTCATCATTTAAATAATGTTTTTACATTAGTTTATGTTATTAACATCATTAAACAATTTATCAGAATAATTATAAGGAATACCTGTCTTTGAATTAAAAAATTTATAAGAAAAATAAAATAACACTTGCATGACGTGTTTATATACATTTAAATATTAGTTAATATATTTATTTTAGTCGTTGTACAAAAACTCATGCATGTTCAACATAAATTTCTATAAATCAACAAACAAAAATCCATTTAAATTGCATCAAATGAATATTAATTAAAGAGAATGAGCAAATAAATTTTTCTATATTGTCATAATTTATCGTTAAAATAATATTTTGAAGTTATTTTAAATTTTAACAAGGTTGCATTGTATAAGCCATTTGCAGAAAAGTTATATGCAATGCTTGTTTTTAAATCAACAAATTCTGTGCAAAAAAAGGAAACGCTTTGATATAGGAAATCAGTTATTATTACAGCATAAATCCAAGTTAAAATGAAAAATATGTTTATAACTAAATTCGTATGACAAATACTCGATAAGCTCAACCATAAATATTTATTTTATCTCCATCACAGTTTTTTTTCTACTAATGACAAAAAAAAGTCGAACAGTAATTTAGAGGGAACTGCAATTTCCAGAGAATGGAAAATTTAAATAAGTATGTTATATAAATCATGATTTCCGCGAGCTTCGTCCAATTCGTTGTTCAGATCGTGCAATCTTCCGATAAGCCGGTAGAAAAATCCAATTTTAAGTTGATTACAGGATAGAAAAGTTTTATTTGAGATGTAGTGAGAATCTGAGCAAGTGTGTATCGGATATTATTCCTAGCGCAAGTTGGGGGATTAAAATAAATCTAATATAAATACGGAATAAGTTTTTATAAAAAGTATTTTCACACATATTTTCTCCCGTAAAAAGAAAAAAAGGGGTTCTGCTGCTTTACTATTCCATGCAAGAAATGTTTTTGAATTATACTAGTAAAAATAAGCTTGTGTCTTGCGAAAGCTGGGAAAGAATTTATCGGCACGCTTCTTACTTCAAATAACTAATTTTTTTCGGAGTAAACGTAAATTTATTGGAATTGATTTAGTAACGTGCTAGCTATGTTCAAAAAAATGTTTTCTCCTTACATATTCCAAAATAATGTTTTCAAATCCGGAAAAGTTTGAAAAAAATAATCAATAAAAATCATAAATTATATCTTAAATTTCCATAAATCTAACACAAAGTTAAACAATATTAAAAAATATTACAAGATAATGCAGAAGTTATACTATAAATTATAGTTAAAAGGCTAGAGTAAAGTTGAGTAACTCTTAAACCTCGGAACTAAGAAGTGTAGAGTCAAAGATTGTTTTAAGATGCATACCTTCCCTTAAATTTGTCTACATAACTAGCTTTCAAAGAAGAGAAAAGATTCTTTGAAAAGCATTTGAATGATATTATAAATAATTTCCAAAAAATACCAAACTTAAACACTATTGTAATAGATCCAACTCACAAAAGTAATAAAATAACCAAAAATATCAGTGAAAAATTATAAGAAATACCAGTGTAAACAGCAAATTCATCCGTAAAAACTCGCCAAATGGCAAAAAGAAAGGACACAAGGGAAAAATTCTTCAAAAAAAAAAACCCTTCAAAAAACCCATTTTAATTTAACTCCGGAAACATGAACTCTATATAAAAATTTAAATATCTTTAAATAGAAATAAAGAAATATTTATAATTAAAAACAAGAGGCTTACTGAATTTAAAAATTATTAAATGAAACAACCGATGACACCATATATATGAAAGTTAAATTATCATAATTATTATCATAAAATTTATGAATTATTTTAATAATTAGCATACTTAGTCTCTAATTAATTATGAATACATTTTAATTTTGTGAATGAAAAATTAATCACACACACACACACACAGGTATTGAAGCAAGTGAAAAATTCCCCATAAAAAGATTACATGTTTTTTTCTAATTAAAAAATTCAGTTTACTTCAAGGTCTATTTTACATAAGACATGTAATGAAAAAACTTAATTCAAAAACAAGATAGAATCGCAGTATCTGAAAAAATTGTTATAGTAAGGAAATCTTATAATTTCTTTTTTGAAGATGTTTTTATTTTTCTAATATAAATATTCTATTAATTTTCATGTGTACAGTTTAGTGAAAAAAATAAGGATCATTCCTCTATTAAATGGATACAAGTTTTAATGTATTGTTAATATTCAGAAACATTAATTATTCCAGCGATAAAAAACTAGAAAGCTTTACTCCTGCAACATAGTAAGTTATCTAACGTCACATCACAGAAAATTTGTCTAAGTAATGATTTATTGTATGAGATATTTTTTGGGGGTTGCTAGCTTAAGGAAAACAAACTAATATATATATATTTAAAAATATCATTATATTATTCAAATAAAATAATGAAAAATAGTCTTTTAGCCAAATGCATTCCTTTTAATTTCTTGATATAATATGATTTTAAACCTTGAATAATTTTTCAATCTTACGTCCTTATGCATAGACACATAAATTTTATACAAAATAAATCCACATCTTTAATGCAAGATGCAAACAATTTTGGAAATTGGCCATTTTGAAAAGTATACTTTCTCAATGTTTGGTTAACGATTGTCTAGTCAAACACAAAATTGGACCCATACCAATTCCTAACTTTCTGAATTTCAGTTTAAATAGCGTGGGAGTTGTGCTAAATGGGATGCATTCCTAGAAGCTCTTGAATCGAACTGTTTTCACACGACAGAACTACTAATATGATAGCTTGAAGATCGTTTTAATTTCTGTTGCAAAATGCTAGATAACTATTAAGTTTCTCTCTTATAAATCTTTTTCATATATTATTTAAACTATTACTAATAATCATGATCTTGCAGCATCAAATTTTCAAATTATGAGCAAGTAAAATGTTTATAATTTTAATTCATTTGTATACATAATGGTAGTTATAATAAATTCTATAATATATATTAATTATCTTTAGTAAGCTTAAAACTCTTTATAAAATAAAATTAAAACCATTCTCACAAATTCATTTTTAAAATTAAAAGCTATAGATTAAGTGGGAGAAATATGAGTTTAGTGTTACATTTTTTTATGCAAGTAAGAAATTTTTAAATAGTTTTCAAAAACAATTTAATTGGTTTAAATGTGATACTGATAAAAATATTTCTTGGGAGAAATTAGATCACTAAATAGAAGTAAATCAGTTAAGCTTATTTTTAGCATAGAAACAATTACTGCGAAATTTATGTTCCGCAAATATCTATTTATGGTATTTGACTAGTTACAACAACCCTTTTTTAAAAGTATTGCAAGAAATCTATCTTTAAACGTTTATTTTTATTTGATTCTGGAGAAAAAATTATAAAACTGATAAAAAAAAAAACAACTTTCAATTTGTTTTTGTAGTAAAAAAATGGGCAATTTTAGTTTTAAATTAGGCGTCAAAATTACAGAGCGCGATTAAGCGAAAGTATGAAAAAAGCTTGTATTGGACTGGCTCAACGGTGCTGAGAGAGCAAGGGTTATGAAGTGTTGCAATGCATATTGTATATTACTCACTACCACTACTCTTTTATCAATTATCATCGGTTTTGGTAATTTATATTGAAGAAAAATAATATTATTTTATTTCTAAAATCACCTAACCAAAATAAGTCTTCCATTTTTTTCAAAAATCTACCCTTTTGTAACAATATCAAATTTTGTGAAATTATTTTTTTTAATAAAAAATTATTTTTCTTCTAATCTTCTACCACAGAACATCTTTTCCATATAGGTAGGTTTCGATTAGTAATAATTTTTTCTCCATATAACCGGGACGTATAAATAACCATATAATAAAAAAGGTTAATTTAAGCTATAAATCAAAATTACAAATAAAAATAATAATTCTATGACATTTCATTTCTGTAGAACTCATATTAATTCATGTTTAATATAACAATGTTCGAGTATACGCAGATCAGTGTTCGAGGTAAGCAGATCAGAAATTGATATCTGCAGATTCTCTATCACTAGACGGTTTCTCAATCCTTAATGAGCATAACATCGAAATGCAATGTCGCATACAATCATATATTGACTACCGATATGAAAACACGACTGGACAAGGAAGGAGAAGTCCTGTTGACTGGCAGTCTCATTAGATACTGCCACATACCACTAGTTTCCCTTGTCGACATAGAGCATCACAACTCCTAAGAGAGGTACTATGTAGAATAATCCAGAATTGAAACGC
Source organism: Trichonephila clavata (assembly GCA_019973975.1). Lineage (NCBI taxonomy): Eukaryota > Metazoa > Arthropoda > Arachnida > Araneae > Nephilidae > Trichonephila > Trichonephila clavata. The sequence goes on along the minus strand of BMAO01020041.1, from coordinate 517,759 downwards.
ATATTGCATTGGCAACACATTTCTCTAACGTTGATTTCTTATTTCTAATGCCATAAATGGATAGTGGTATTATAAAGTTACGCGTTATTAGCTTCGATAAGAATTTAATTATTTATAAATCCTTTATTATCATCCATGAGTTTTCATTATATTTCAGTATTTTATGGAAACAAGATACCTAATCCAAAATGTAAGGAATAAAAGGTACATTCAGTTAACGTTTCTTCACTTATTTAAATATTTCTCTCTCTTCTCACTACATATATAATAATAATTTAAATTATTTAATAAAAGTAATATAATGATTTTTTCTGCTTTATATAAAATAAAGTGCATTTTAAATTACTTTTTTAAATCTGTATTAGGGTAATTATGACAACTCAAACCTCTTTGGAAGGAATGTTTTCAGGATTTCTCTAAGATTTAGCCAACTTAGGATGATTCCTCTGTATAATCATACATGATGCAGAAATACGTCTTAATAAGTAATTTTCCATGTAACTTATAATACTTTTAATATGCTAACTAATGTCATTCATAATATAAAAAACATTCTGCTTATCTAAGATTTACATACGAGTTTCAGAATACATTAACCAATGTTATTTTCTTCCTGGTAATTAAAAAAAAATTCTAACTGTCAAATACAACTAGTTTACAGAGGAATAATAGAATCAGTTTTGAAATATTTTTGTAAATATAAGCACAAAGAAATTAAAACCAAATGTTTCTTATGAAAATATTTTTTAAAAATAACTTCGATTGCAAAAGAAACATTATCTCTTAACATGGGAATAGAATAAACATTTAAAAAAGCTTACAGATTACCCATAACAATAAAGATTTCCCTAAAAGAAAATTCAGCCTGTTCCGTCATTAAATCTGAAAAGAGATTCTCTTAAACCAACTGTTGTATGTATGAACAGATTTCATGTTAGATTATTGTTAGTCAATATTTCAACGCGCAGACTTTTCAATAGTAGTAAGAAAAACAATATTTTTAGAAAAGAGAGAGAGATAAATTTTTTTCTTTAAAGTTATTGAAAGTTCCTTTTGTGAAATATCTAAAAGTAATGAAAAGACGAAAACGGTTTCGTTTTTATCCAAAAGCTATTCTTCAAAGATCATTTCTGAACAAAGCGGAAACTTTTGTGTTCAAGAAAATGCATTATGCAGCACATTTTTATTAGAAGGAAACTCTTTCAATAAAATTTTGTATTGAAGTATTACATTTATTATAACATTATAATTTTTGTTTCACTCAATATTTTCCCATTTTAAACAAGAGCATACAAAATTATTTATCAGATTAAAATTTTGTTAAGTATGTCATTAAAGCACATTCTTCAAATTGTGTTTTCCCTTCTATTCAACTTATAAATATCTTCTTCGAATAAGATTTGCTTTTTAATAATATTTATTACAAATATTTCACAGATGAAACTGGAAATAAAATGGAATAGGATTTTTGAAAACTAATAAAATCAGTATGATTGAGAAAATGTTTAGAATATCTATTATGGATTTAAGCTTTAAAAATTTATGTTTCATTATGTTTTATTATTTACGTTTTTTTATTTAAGTTTATTTTCTTACTTCAGGTTTTACCCTTATTGTCTTAATCTTACTCAATGCAAATGAAATTTTATAATAATCAAAATCATACGTTTCCAAAGTTGATCCTACTGACTCTTGGGAGTCTTTGTAACTGCTGAGGGGGTTTGTGGCAAATTAAAATTAATTTTCGGGTGAATGGACAACCTTAGGTGTTATAATAGTTAAAATAGTCATGATTTTTTCACGAGTTAAAAAACTTTAAGAAAAATATTATAGATAGGCTTACAAAATAAGAGGAGAGATCCAAAAAAAAAGCTTACAAGCAGAAGTATTTGGAAAGTAGTAATCATGGATGGGAATATTATTACTCAGAGCGGATACAGATGACGCTTGTTGTCTTACACGGAGCACCGATAGTGTTAGTACTCAGACCTGAAAGAGCGGACAGCAGTGGCAAAACGTCTAGAGAAGCGGTCTCGTACACAGGTGCGAATCGTGATACAATTCTTAGGGGCCAAGAATGTGTCTCCATCTGACATTCACAGGCAAATCGTGGAAGTGTACGGGGAGAAGCAATGAGTAGACAACAGGTAGCGAAATGGTGTCATTCTTTTAAAGCCGTCAGAGAGCAAGCGGAAAACTGCAATATGGAAGCAAGTGGCACCCCATAGCTCTCCAAACTCATGAATTGCTGCGAAAGTTTAGGTGGGAGGTCTGGAGTCACCCCTCCATACAGCCCGATTGAGCTCCCAGTGACTATTTCCTTTTTCCGACATTGAAGAAACACTTAACCGAAACAAGGTTCAGTGATGTTCAAACAGCTGCCGAGAACTGGCTCAATGGCCAGGGACATGATTATTACCAAGACCGTTTAAACAAATGGATCCAGCGGTCTGATAAATGACAAAACAGATTGGGTGATTATGTAGAAAAGTGACCACCACATTTTTTTTCTTAATTCCGATTTGTATCTTGTTTCTATCGTTAATGAATAATTTTTCATTCTTTTGTAAACTTTTTTTTGGATCACCCCCCGTTGAAGTAATAAAAGTGTCACACTGTAGAAGTCGGTCCAAACGCTGGTTTGGCCATCTAGGAGGTTTAAATAGGAACGAAATCTAGCTGCTACATACAATAACTTGTTTAAAATATGCAGTATAAAAAGAGTCATGCATCTACTCAATATTTTAGTTTTGTTTCGTGTATAATCTTGAAATTGAATGAGACTGCAACACATTTTTCTTAGTTTTGAACCAAAAGCAATACTATTCTTTGAATTGTTAAGCAGGTAAAGTACGTGACCTAAGTATTTTTGAATGCAATTTATATTTTGTACATAAATTTATTAACCAACATTATACTTTTGTTCAAGTTCATTTATAAAATAGTCTTATAATATAATGTAGTATAGCAATATCATTTTCATTTGCATTTGCCATTTTCAGGAGATCCAAGTTAAATTTGTAATTTTTCTATTATGCATTGAAATAGAGATATTTCACTCTGGGGTTCATGGCTAAATTTATGATATAAAATGGGCTTCATGGGCACAGTAAGTTTGGGAACCACTAATTTAGATGAACAATAAATCTTTAGAGGTAAAATAAATTACTCACATTTTAAATTAAATCCCAACATCAATAAACATTCCAATAAAAGAGAGAAAAACCTTTTAATCATCATCATAAGATATATAACAGCCTCATTAAATTATTTGAGAAAATAACTATTATCACTTTTTAATATTAATGTCAATGGAATAAAATTAATGAATAACAGCCATATCCTTACGAGCATTACTTTCCCGAAAAATCATTTTTATAGTGAACTTGAGTTCCCAAAAATCCTTTAATATTTCAGATTTTAACATTTAAGAATAAATTAGAATATTGGTTGTGCGTAAATCTGTCAATAACGATCTCTCCTTTCTTGCCTGGAATAATATCTGTCTCAAGACAACTCTATATCAATTTTTCATTTTAAATAAATCCATAAAAATGAATGCATTTTATAAAAAAAATCATAAGAGAGGAGATAATTAATGAACTGCTTGACGCTCAGGAAGTTTGAACTTTAACTACAAAGAAAGCCTTAGAGATCAATTGTCTACGTATAAAAGACAGCTCGCATTAATTACGTAAAAGTTAAACCACTAACTTCATTAAAGCATTTGACTACTATATATTAGATGCGTTAATTCTTTATAATCTCTCGTGACCCAGGAAATCTTCGCAAATACTTCTCAATTGTCCGAATGAAGAGATGCTTTTCTATTCTGGTAATAAATTCAAAAAAGATTCATTCCATTTTGCAATGCTTTTACGTAGAGAAAGAGAGTGAAATATATATATATATTGTAAGAGTATTTTATTCCCCTTCATATATGAAATACAAAGATGTATTTACTTTGTGAACTGTAATCGTGACAATTAAAAATCGGAATATTGATCATATCTTTTATTTTAACAACAAATGAGAAAATTGTGTATCTTCTATGCTCAAGTATTCAGAAACAAGAGAGGGAATTACCTTTTTCAATTTCTATAATATTAGTTCACTCTCTCCCTATATATATTTATTTCATCCACTGAAGTTCAAATACGTTTTCTAAACTTGTTGTGGATGGCACTTGATGTTAATACAGTTTTTTCAAATATTGATTCATTATAATTAAATTTTGTTTTTAAATTTATTCTGCGTTACTTCTGACGAAGTTAGATTTATCTCCAACAGATGGTGCCAGTAAATTTTTCCAACGAAGTAGGAATTGACTTAATTTTCTTTTTCATATTACTTGCTTCTACATTTAAATACGCAAGGAAAAAACACGGAAATATGTAACAAAAAATATAAGTGAAGGGAAATATGTTCAAGTGAAGGGAAATATTAGCCACTTTTAAAAACTACGTTAGTATTGAAGGGGAAGTTTCCACCACTGAAGGAAGCATGTATAAGCAATCCATTTTTTTTTACTAGGAATCGCCAATAAATCTGTCAAAATATAGGTTTTAATCATTTAATAGTAAATGAAATGAAACTAGAGCGTTTCCGAAATAAGGTATTTGTAATTACGATCTAGATACCATAAATAAATAAGATCCGAATTTTGTGTAAATGTTAATCTAAGTTATTATATTCCACACCCCCCCCCCCGGCATATGTAAATAAAATATTTGTATCTTACTCCTCTTTTCTTTTGTCACAACTACATTCAAAAAGATGAATACATTACATATTTATATATGTATATTAATTAAAATTAGGTTAATGCATTAAATATGAATAATAGAAACAAATATGTATTTATTTATTTAACACTAATATTCTTGCTTTTGTAGAGCTGCTTATTAAATTAACATAGCAATTATTGCGTTTGCATTATTTTTCAACGCAATTATTTCTAATAAAAACAATTTTGATAAAAATATATCAATATTTATCAGCCTCTCAATCTCCATTTAATACAGTTATTCAGCAAAACATTAAACATTTTCATAGATGCAAATATTTAAATGACCCACATATAAGATGACATCACTAAATTCATCGAGTTGTTTATAATCCAGCTGTTTAACTGCATTAATATTTCATTTTGCTAGGAGCTTAATACTTTTCATGTTTATATTGTAGACATGCATTTACATAAATAGTGTATTCGGAAAACGTTATGTATTAACATCTGTAAAAACTTTTTATGTGATAAGTTTTAAATATTTTCAAAACTCAAATATTGCAACAGTTTTTTCGTTTTTAAATGACATGATATTTTGCATATGTCATGTAAATAACAATTTTATAGGTTACAAGAAACTATTTTATTCGCTGTGTTATTATGATGAAACGTAATTTTCTTTCTAAATATTACAGGTCGCTTTGTGCATTTTCCGGTCGGATAAGAATTATCTTCCTGAGAAATCCACATTAGGTGAGGGCAACACTGAATAAGAAGATAATCGAAATATCTTTATTGAGAACCGGTCTGGTTGGATGGATGAAGTAGATTCCCGAGTTTCCCAGAAGCGGGGCGAATGTATCTAGAATAGTCACCAGGAACGAAAAGGCCGAATTGAATGACATTCATATTTTTTTAAAATATAAGGGTTATATATTTCAGGAAACTAGGTAGTACAGAAAAATAAGAAGTGTGGGTGATGACAAATATGCATTCAAAAAAGAGAATGAAACAAAAAATCTTTTGAACAAAATAAAAGATGGAAAAATATGTGAACTTTGGCTTCCCCATCTTGACAAATATATTTCATCTCACACTTTTAACTTTAGTTTCTAAATGTATACATTTCAAAGTTTACTTTGACATAAATTTCTACAAAAATTAATATGAAATCCTGAGTTAGGATTTATCAATATTTCATATTTTTTAATCGCTCCTAAATAATGTATTTAATTTTCTCCAACAACTGCTTTAGTGCATACGAATTTAATCCAAAAGTTTCTAAACTCATAATTAAATGGAAATCATTAGTTTTTTAGTCATTATCTCATAACAAGCGTATATTTGAGTACACTTTCCTTCTCTCAAATGCCATTGACTATTTATCTTAATTCATAAGATTGCTTGAACTTTACGAACTAAATAATATCCTTCTCATAAGAGTATTTTGTTAATACTTTTCTATTTACATGTTAATAAATAGGGAAGTTTAAGTTATTCACACAGTACATGTTATATAAATTTACTGAGACTACGTAATAATTTGGGGAAGACATAATTTTTTTTTCTCTTAATGTAATTCCAGAAGAATAAATGCCCTTATCTAGATTGCCTTATTTCACTTATGGATAACAAGCATGGTTGAATAAACCGCGCAATTTCTTGAATTTTCATTCAAATTGATGGCAAAATAGATTATTGTAAGGGAATAATTGGATTAGTTCTCATAGGAGAATCGGATTCCAAATCTGAGATAATGTCATCTTGTCTAATTAATTAATATTTGGTGTGTGTATTGCAAATTAAAGTGAAATTACTATTTGGAAACTTGATTCAGCCAATTGAACTTTCGGAAAGGGATCAATTGATATAATGGTAATCACGGTAGTTAACATCGGCCTATTGTTTGATGATTTTCACCCAAAGGATAATATATATCATACATATGGAATAATTGTCGATGAATGAAGAAAATAATTGCAAATGAACACGATGCAAATGGAAAAAAAAAACTTGAATTTACAAGGTGAAATTAAAAAGCGAAGCTTACAGTCAAAAAATTATTGAACAACATCACATAAATCTTCTTTGTAAATACAAAAATGATTTTAAGAAATATCTTATTTTATCATTTCCCCCCAAGTATGTATTATTCTTATGTTATATTCTTTTACAATTCCTTTGGTTTTGATTAATGTGCATAAAACATACCTAAATTCATTTAATAATTTTTTTCTTCAACAATTAAAAAGTTTGTCAATTTTATAAATATACTTTGATAGTCCTTAACGTATAAGCATTGAAAAAACAATACAATTATCAGCAGTTTTAGTTAAGACAGATCAAATAGAATTTTTTTGCAAGGAAAATTGTTTATCATATTAATTGGAAAAACAGAATGAATTTGAGAGAAATTAAAAAAGTTGAATTTATTTAAAATCATATGAAAATTCGAAATAGTTATTAAATAATTAAAAAATTGCCTTAAAAACAAGTTCTGAATGCTACATACTTAACTGGATGCAATTAATAATTTTTCTAGATTTTTAGAACTAAAAGCTTGAAAATAATAATAACATAATAAAAATCAACCAATCAGATTTCTTGTAGTTCATGTATCAAAAAAAATTTTTTTTGCTTGTTTGATTTGAATTATTGCAGCACCAAGTAATACACGAAGACCAATGACGTACACAAGGGGGTTCACGGGGGACGGAACCCCCCTTGATTTTTTTCAATTGATTATAACCTTATATATATATATATAGTACGTAAAATTTAATTAAATATTTGTTATTAATAATTTATTTCCTTAATTAATGCAAATTAATTTATTCAATAATTTATTTTTTACTGTTTCTGTTCCGACAATTGACAAAATCAAAAGAATATACTCAGGGGCATATGCGAGAATGATGGGCTTTCGACCCTGGACTGCGCCTCCCCCTTGAAAAATTCTTGTGTGCGCCACTGATGAGGACTGATTTTATTATTCTAAACCGGTCAAATAAATAAATAGAGGGAAAATCTTATTTAGATTTTACTGCTAATTATTCTAGTCTAATTATAACTGTATACAAAGCATAAAAATAGCAAATTAAAAAAGTTGGGAAATGTTTTTAAAATGTTTAGTGATCGAAATCCTAATAATAATGATAATGGTAGAATTAATTAATTACTCATCATTTTAAAGATGAACAATCCAAGTTCATTTTCATCTATCAATGGTGAACAATATGATGTGTACATTACGTAAACATTGAGCCTTAATTACTTTTCTTTATACAAATATTTAACTAACAACAAAGAAATCCATTTCCTTTTACTAGCAAAAAATTAGTAACAGAATAGAGACTAATGACTAGTAATGTAAACTTTTAAATGATCCGATTCCCCGCATTAGACTTCATGTTTAATCCTGACCGTTAAATTATTTCCAACCATCCTGATGTAAGTAAATCCCTGAATTATTTATTTTTTAATATTATATGTCATTTAAAAGAGCGGTGATTAAGGCTGTTGATTGAAAATTGTGATTGTAAGTTTTCAATAAATACGACCACTTTACTGCCAGATTTCATTTCTATTCATGATTTATACATGTTGTGAAAACTGACTTAATTATGCTGTTGCGACGGATATTTTGACAATTATGCGATCTAAATGCTAACTGGAACGTATTATTCAGTGCTTAACTAAGTTTTTACAGACAATTTGTTGGTATGGAAAGCTTAATTTACATCAGTTGTTATAAATTGTATCATTTTTGAAAAAAAAAGTGTGATATTTTCCAGAGATTAACTTCGCCTTTTCTTTTATACCTAAGAAAGGAATAATTCAGGAGAGAAAAATTATTTTTTGGAAAAACTGTCATTTCCATGAAATGAAAGGAACAAGATTTTCTATTTTAAAACCAAGCCTTCATAAAAAATTCATCATCCATAGTTTATTTCTCAACAATGATTCACAGAAAGTTATTTAAAGACTTTCATCATGACAAATATAATTTTTTAAGTAAACAATAAAGAAAAAAATTACTGTTTTGACTCTCAGATGAATTGCATAAAATATGTGTAAAAACCCAACGCAAAGAATTTGCTAATTATGTAAATTTTGAGAAAGATTTCTTAAAACTTTTTAACTCTGTTTACAGAAAGAGAATGGGATACAAAATATAAGTTTCTATAAATATTTTTCTTTATAATCTAGTTCCAAAAAAGAATTATAGTTCTATTTTTGCAAATTTTATTCATGTAAAGTACCATTTTTCTCGATGAATAATGTAATTTTTTCAAATAATTATACTAAACAAAAACTACCATTTAAGCTTCTTTGAGCATGGCAATCCTATACACAACTAGGCATTAACCATCAAAGCAAAAAATGCTCCCATTGTTACCCGACTTTATCTTATCCCCCTTTTCCCAATATACGCCATTGCTCAAATGTTTCCAGCAACGCACAGAACAATGTACTCCATTACGAAGTCGTGTGTTCTATCCGAGGAGGTTACAACAACTGTCAGCGATCTGGAAGACAAAAACATGGGGTAGTATCGTTGAAGCGACAAGGAACAAAAGTGGCGACAAGTTTCTCGGCCGATGCCTGCTCGGAAAGTGCTTTCCAGGAGTCCTCTCATTCAGAGGGTTTATCCTTCGAATAATGCCACATTTGAGCCACTAAAAGAACGTTAAAAGCTGCTCTAATCTGATTGAAACATAAAAAAGTTTTATATGTAACACCAGCGTATTTTCTTAAAATTGTTCTGAAAGAATAACTAAATCCATTCATTCTAAATTCATTCACGTAAGATAATTTCTACCTCGAAATATTTTGGACGTGGAAGGTACTTTTCGGAACGAGGGGGTTTATGAGTTACAAACAAAACTTTTTAAAGTAGAAGAGACGAAGTAAGAAAAGAATCTCAAAGTAGCATCTCCTACCGAGATTTGGTCTTCCTTATTTTCAATCTAGCCTTTTTATACATTCGCAGAGATATGTTTTTAAACATTTATGATAAAGTAAAAACGCTTAAGAAAATTCATTAAAACTTAATGTTTTTACATCCAATTTTTAATATGTTGACAATATTTCACTATACATTTCAATTTGACGATTGTAATTTATATCGCCTGTATTTAACTGCCAAAGGAAATCCATATAAAAATCTCGTTAAATATATTTTACACGTATAAATGAATACCAGAAAAAAGACAGCTTTCAATTACATAAATCACATTCCTTAATAATTTTTCCAGCATCATTTAAAAGTTAATTTTCGAGACATAAAAAGTTAATTTTCAAAATTCTTTGCAAAATAGGTATCTATTTATAATTTTTCCCCAAAAAATTCTATAGAATGGATGAAGATTCATTTAAATACTAGCTTATAGTTAAATAGTTGTCTCCTGTCATTAACTGTATTCTTACTAATCGCTAAAATATTATAAGAAAGTTAATTTAAATAATGTTCATCAACGTATGGGTTAATCCTTTAAACGTTCATTTTTTTTTTTTTACCTAAAATGCTTCAAAAAAAAGACATCATTTCTTTTTATTGTCTATAACTAAACACCATACCAATCTCCACCTTCACCACAAAAAATGCTGGATGAAAAGCATTTTAGTACCATAGACAAACTGCATCATCTTTTCAAAATACTAGCACTAAATAATACACCATAAGCAATTAAAATAAGTGCAAATAAAAAAAAAGATAATATCAGAGCGCCCGTACAGCGTACGGGCAAACCAGTTGCGACCAACTTTCAGTAGCCCGCACATTGTACGGGTAAACCATTTAAGGGGCTAAAATTCACTGGATGGTTTCCTTCAACTATTTATAAGACTAACAATATTACTAACAGTTTAGTGAAACAAAAAAAGCAATCAAATTGTTTAATTTCAGAAAGAAATCAATAGAAACAAATTTTAGAATAAAGTTATAGCTAAGAAATCTAAATCTGTACTGAATTTAGAGAAAAGTAGCAATGGGCGTTGCTAAAAGTCTACTAAAATAAAGATACTTTTTTCGCTCGAAGTGTTTCATTGTATGAGTTTTTTGAAGTACGAAATAGAGTCTTCCTACTCCATACATACGTCTTAAGAACATTAAAAACTCTTCCTAGTCATTATAATTATAGTGAAAAGAAAGTTAACGACATCATTACCGGGTAGGAGGGACAAAGTTTCTCAGTTCATGTAAAATGATCTTATAATTAACTCTCACTAAAAGAACACATTTCACTTTGAGAGAACAATTTTAAAAAAATCTTTAGTCATCTATTTTTTTTTATTATTATTATCAAAATTGCAATCAACGAGTAAACAAATAACGATAAGATGAGAAGTTTAATGATTATTATTTAAAGAACACATAAATATCAGATCAAAAATTCTGTAATCAAATGCTTCAAATAAAGTTATTCAATAAGAGAAAGAGCAAATAAAGCTTTAGTTCTCTGAAAACTGAAGGAAAGCTCTTTAATAACGAATGATGAAGAGTAGTTTCAGAAAAAAGAAACATACAATTCTTAATGTCCTTCCCTTTTTCTTTTTTATGTTCAGAGGTATTTTATACCCCCAAAATACCACATTTAATCGGAAGATAAAAAAATAAATATAAATATAATTTTTTAGAAAAAAATACTGGAATATCAACCCAAATATAAAAACCTTTTTTTTTAAAAAAAAATTACATTTTAAGAAAATTTTTAAATCCGTGAGTGTGGGAAACTGTGTTATTAAGTACTGAATTATTTTAGCAGGATTCAATTTAACATAACTTAAAACTGAAAATAATATAAAATATAATTAAGTAATTCATCATCCCATACAAGAATATTTGATAATTTTACTAACGATGAATTTCTAATTTTGCAATACAATATTTAAATATTTTTTTACAAATGCTGTTAATTGTTTTCAGTACAAAAGGGAAAAATAAAGCCAATTTATATATAAATATATATATATATATATATATATATTGTGAATGGCCCCTTTACCAGACCATCAATAACTCGTTAGGTATCTTTAAAACAGCTTTGATTCTTCTTGTCAGGCACTAGTGGAATCTGAGGTCATTTTTGAGGAATCGCCCTTTATAACAGCATGAGATTGGATAGATGTGGATCTATAAGGAAGAGAGTTCTTTCAACTTCCTCCCGCAAATGTTCTATAGGATTGAGATCAGGGGATTGAGGGAGCCATCTCAGCAAAATGAAATCTCCATCATGTTCCTCAAACCAATTCTGTTATATACCAAAAACATGTCAGGATTTAATCCTGTTGAAAAAAAAATACTATTGGGATAAATCATCAGCATTACAAGATGCGCTCAATCAACCACAATGTTTAGGTATGTAAATTTTTCAAACATCCATGAGCACGAAATATAGGAACCAAAGTTTGCCAGGAAAACATTACTCAAATAATCACATTGCCTCTACTAGTTTGAAGTGTATTTATTTATTCATGTTTTAATGCTACTTACTACAACATCTAACTAATCTATCTGCATGATGCAACTTATAATGGGATCCATTAGACTATACATTCCATTTTTTTTTCAATTGTCACCTATCCATCCCTTACATCTATAAATGAATTTGAGAAGTTTTATCTTGTTTGCGTTGCAGATAGCAACGGTATCTTTAGCATCCACATCAACCCATACGATACACTCAGAGATACTTTGATTAAGATCTGCAGCAATTTGCTGCTCTGTAACCATTCTGGTTTTTTTCTCCCCACAAACAGTGAGATTTTGCATTCCGCTATATCGTTTCCCACTGGATGGCGACCATAATTTGCTACTACAGAACGTTTTATGTTTCCGTTAATGTGTAATTTTTTCTGTTTGTGTCTAAACGTGGCACTCCCACTCATGTATTTCTGTATGAAAATTGTTTGTTTTATAGTGAGCTTTATCATTCCTTAAGTGTGTCCAATCATTTCAGAATCACTCTGTAGGTATATATCATACAATATCCAGAATAAACATTTCTATCATTCAACGTTTAGTTCCTCGTTAACTCTTTTAAACTTGTTCAATGTTCATTCAAAATTGTTACAGTTAACATTTCAAATGAATAACGTATTTTTACAATATTATCACACTTTATTATTGTATCAAAGTGAATGACATATTATAATTAATTTCTTTATAATGCCCTTGTTTATTCTTGTTCATCAAATTACTCCCCAAAGATGAGGCTTTTGAAACCACCGAAAAATAAGAGAAATAAAAAAGTGGATAAACTTTAAATCAAAATAGATCCCAAAGCCAACTTTAATATAGAGGAGGGGAAATTTAGTTTTAGAAGTATTAGCAGAGTCAGTCTTTTGCTTAACATTCCACAGGCTTGATAAACTTTTACTGCAGAGGTGCTCTTAAAAATTTAACAAATATGGCAGTTTCGTTAATTCTTGCTCTTTTCGAGCTCTTATTATTATTCAAAGCACAAAATCAAATCAAATAACTTCATCCCCCTCCATATATGTATTCATAAGCAATTCATCCATGCTTTTTTGTGTCAGGTACTCAGCCATATTTTTTCAAACTAATCTAGCCCTAAGCACTGTGATGCAATAGATTATTTACATAAAACTGCCAGGTGGTCATAATAAAGTCACCTCACCCGCATATATATAATCATGGTGTTTATGTATTATTACAGAAAGTTAAGGTGCATTTTACTAATATCAAGCCCAGCTTTAGGGTGCAAGAAAATTAAAACATTTTTGATAAATACATTTAATCAGAAGGAAAAGGTGTTCTTTAAAATAGTTTGCAGTAACTATTTAATAAGATTTTCTAAAATGTAGAAGCACATAAAGTAATGAAAATGCGATTCAATTTATCTATAGAATCCATCAAAATAAAGAAACATTCTTAAAATATGTCTTTGGAAAAAATTGTAGTTTTTCAAATCTACTAAAGTATTATAAGTAACTTAAGATATTTTTAAAGCTATAAGAAATATTTCTCCGTGAGTTAATATTATTTCATACGGTATTTATTTAACTGAAAGCTAGCAATAGGATTTTAAAATAAAAGTTATGTTAGGAAAATAGCTGTAAGAGTTATTTTACTTCCTTTTAAAATCTCTAATTTTAGACAGAGTTTGCATTAAACTATATATTACCTTTTAATTTGTTGAAATCATTTACATAATGGGAATTTTTGAATTTCTTAATCAAATGAAGAATCTATAGCATGATTGATGCATCTATTAATTAAATCATTTCATTTAAATATATTGATATTTTCTGATGTCAGTTGTTTTCGAACCATTGGTGATTAGATGTTTGGATTTCATTCATTAAGGGCACTCAAGGGGTTAAAAAGAAATAAAGTAAAATAATCAAATAAAATGAGGCTGAGATCAATTAATCAATCGCAAATTTACTGCTACTTGATTCTGTAGTTTCTGCTCGTTAGAGTCGTGTAATAAGTTTTGGAAGAAAACACGCACTGCATTTCTAAATTAATTTTGAAAGTAGTTTCCGGTTCCATTTTCACAAATAATAACTGAAGTGAAACAAGTTTGCATGAATGAATCAAGTGTATGAAAATTATAAGAATAGTGTGTTAGTTCAGTAAAATATTCAAATAAAAATAACGTCAACAGAAGAAGCATTGAATAGAATGTTAGTATTAATGTTGGGCAACCCAGACGGAAACAGTTTCTTTAATTTACTGTGCAGACATGCATAATTCCCAACAGAATTGGGGAAATAATACAGTTAAATGAATCACAGTTGAAGTACAAACATTTAAATAACATAAAAAGATAAATTCTCTTTAGACCTTATCAAAGAAAGAGCTCTTAAATAATTTTTTGAAGTTATTCAAGATTACAAAGTTTTCTTTTGCTTTCAGAGCCAAGGATAATTAGTTTTAAACATTTTTGCAAGTACATATATATAGACTTTTTGACAAAACCAACAGACACCAACAGACTATCTCTTTATTTCTAGTTATAGCATTATTACCATATATTATGTAACCAAATTTTTAAAAATAATAATTCGGAATAGAGCTATAAGCTAAGTTTAAATGAGCTCTAAATGAAAAAAATTATTATTCAAAAGTAATTAAATTTAAAAAATTCCATCTACAATGTATGGTGTTGTGAAATATATAAACACTTAGATTTAAATATGCCCATGCATAATAAAGTGAATTGTATAAGATGTAAGAATCAGGAAATATTGAAAATATATCTCAAATACTTTGTAAAATTATTTTATTTTGTCTCAATAATAAAAATCTTTTCATTAATTTTAAATCCAGAGATCTCAAATAAGTTTTGCTTGTATTAAAATTAAACATAAATTCACAAAAAAAAGTATTAGTTGTTAAAAACACAGTCTACTTTTGAAATGTTCTAAAATATCTTAGAATGGCAGAAATATTTATCTACAAAATATTTTTAAGATTTTCATTTCATACTATTCATTCTACATCGTAAATATCATTCAAAAAGTCTTTCCGTTAATGGATCTCAAAAATCATTTTTCAGGTTCCAACTTTTTAATGATGTAGAAGGGTATTTACTTTAACTTCTTGAAAACTTTTTGATTTTCAAGGATCAAACTCCATTTTAAGTCAGATATTTCTTTAAAATTTACTTTTCAAAAATCGATTTCAACATTTTCGAAAATATTATTTGCTGGATACATATATTAAGGATTGATTCATTATAAAATATGCAGCAGTAAGGCTCATTGGTAATTCTCGAAAATTATTTCAAGCTTGTTTTCGAAAGCAAATATAACTTTTGCAATTTTTTTTAACATTTATACTAACATTTAATGATTTATTAGTAATTGAATTGGTTTTTATATTGATTATCCTTGTAGGCAAGCCATGAACGAGGAAATATGTCACTTGAAACCAATGACCTTTATTACTCTAAATTCTATTCGAACCTAAGCTCATTATTTTACGTTGCAGTTACCTACCTATCAATATCATACGTTAAGTCCATGAAAAGAAATATTTATCCAATAAATCGAAAAGCCTTTTATAACTTTGAACTCAGTGTTGTAAAACCACTGAATTGCAAAATGACTCACATTTCAATCTGACATATTACGAGACTTAGTTTTTAATTTATCAAAGTATCAATCTTATTTATTGAGTTTTATGCAACAGAACAAATAAATATCGCCCTCAATAAAATAATTACAATTTATCACACATTTTTAAATGGATAATTCATCACAATATTTCTTGCATTTTTGTTCTTTTATTGGACTTAAATTTATAATGGAGCAAGCTTTTTAAGAATGAGATAAATAACTCTGAGAAATTGAAATCAATTTTCTGTTGTAGGAGAAAAATATATTTAGCATAACTCTTTCCAGAAGGTTTTTAATCCTTTAATTACTCAAGAAAAAAATTATAATTTCCAAATTTAAACTACAAAAAAATATATAAAAATAGTTACACGTCTATGGTTTTACAAAAAATTCCACACCTAATCAGTATATTTTGGTGATTAGAGCTTATAAATTTCCCGGAACAAATCAGGCTGCCGGGAAATTTTTGTGAGAGGTATTCATTCCCTTTAAAAATGCTTTTATATCAATAACACATATTGGAATACATTATGCTGCTATGTTTTCATCTCATTATAAATTCAGAGGTCCAAGACACTCCATAATGAATGTGGCAATAAATATAGTTTCTAAAGTTTCATCATGAATATGCCTAAATGTAACCTTCAAAGTTTCCATCACTAAATCTATAAATAATTTTAGTATATATGAATCGAGAAAATTAACGCACACTAAGAGTCATAATTTATAACTATTAAAAGCAAATTAAATTTCAGCAAGTATTTTTAAATATTTTAAACCCAGGAACTTAATTTTCTGAAACTAAGTCACGGTTTCTGGATCTTATTCATGTTCATTGAAAGATTGAGGCAACTGCAACTGTGGAAAAACAATAATGTCAAGACATGATTCGGCTTTCTGTATGAGAAGTAACACTTCAAAGCAAAAAGGCGAAGAGGTTAGACCAACAGGAAATCAGAATGAGGTTAAAGAGACGCCCATGAAGTCATCGGATGACCGGGACAAGACAAACAGGAATACACTCAGGATCCTCAGCAAATGGACGATTCAAAGGTCATTTAAAACAAGGGTGAAAGAACTGGTTTTTTTCCCAAACGGAAAACATAGCGCAATACCTTACCGATAGGTGACTTTATTCATCAACATTAAATAGTAGCGAAAAGAGGAAACAAATTTACGCATAACTTGTTCTTAGTAGAGCGTGCGATGCCATACACGAGCAATATGAAAGCGAAGGTAAAATATCACAGAAAAAGAAAAATTATTCTTCGGAATATGTTTTATGTACTTTTGTTTCAGTTGCGAAATACGTGTCAAGAAATGTAACTTACGATTGTGTGAAAAAAAAGTCCCAATTACCTTTTTCTGAGATATAAAGAATAAAAAAAGACAGAATACTAGAAAAATCCTTATAGTTGTATTTACCATTTAAATATCAATACAATATGCAATAAATATTTATTGTATTTATAGATTAGCGTGCATAAAAGTTCCTCCTGTATGTGAAAATTTGAAAAAAATTATGTGTACTATAATGGTATTTAATGCTTCGGAATTTTTTAAAATAAAATTATTGCTGTGCTCTGCCAACTGTATTCTAACTTCTCAAGGAAAAAAAGGAGTCATAAATCTATTCTGTTTTCTGAAAATTACAATAACTTTTTTAATTTTGAACCAATGCAAAAATGATCCGAAATTATCGTGTTTCTAAAAAACTAAAAATGAAATGCATTTTAAAAACATTAATAGAACTAAAAATTTTAATAACATATTCTGATTACAAAATATTTAAAAACTTAATTAAGACCCGGAATTTTATCTAAGTAAGCGTTAATTTATTATTAATTTCTAAAGTACATGCATTTCAATCTTTTCAAACTTTAATAATAAAATACCACATGAAATATCAAAAACAAATGATTTGGAACTGATATTTATTTTTAATCAAGAAAGCAATGGATTCTCAGGTATTTTATTTCTTCTAAAATAATTAATTTTAAAATACGAGCCTGACTAAATGTGTATCTAGCTTTCCTTTTGACTAAAGTAATTTAGGCATTCATTTTGAAATTATTTTATTCTCCCACAATAAATAGCTGCTGGTATCAATATTATTCAAAGAAAGTTTAAATCATTAAACAATTCTATTTCTTTAAAAAATAATACACGTATCTCTTTGAAATCACTAATGAAAAATTTAAAGGTTGAAATCTTTAGAAGATAAATTTTCGGTCCGCATTCAATATTTTAATCATAGACTATACAAATGCATAAATTATTCAGAAAAGGGCGAACACATTCGTTAAAAACTAAATTAATATTGCAAAGGTTGCAGAGAAGAAAGAAAATATTTTCTGGCGGTACACATTTCCCAATGGATTTAAATCTCGCAGTTTAAAATTACCTCATTGCGAGACAGGTGGAAAGCAAAGCAGTAATAATTTCTGTTTCAAAATAGCTAATATTTATGAGGCACAACAAATTAACAGGACACATTACTAAAAAGTATTCATCTAATGCTTTTCCATCGTTCACTTTAAACTTTAACTTTAACGTAATTTTATTTAACTTTGCAAAGATGGCGAATCGGGCTCCAGAATTACCAATCCATTCATGTGTTTTGTAATTAGTAAAAGTTTCTAGAAAATTCATTAATTACCAAGCATAATTTTAACTGTAGGTACAAGGACTTTGAACTTTAAGATCTGACTGAAGAATAACGTTTTCCAGCTAACTTATTTCGAAATTTTATTTCTATTACTATATGTTCGCAGAGCTCAAATGCACTAAGTGAGTTTAGAAATTGATCCATGAATATTTAATGCAAATACATTAGAGCAACGAAAATAGTTAAAAAGTTACTCAAAATGAAATATTTATTGGGAAATGAGAGCAAATAAATTTTAAAAATATATAAACACTATATATTCTTTAATTTCAAGATATGTTAGATAAAAATCTTGTATTTCTTGAATTCTTATCATAACACACGGTTATAATGATATAAGTGTATTTCAGATTCTTTGTTTAATTGTTTTTACTGAGACAAGAGTCATTTTAGGCCAAATTAATCAACTCTTTAATTTGGGAGGGGCAGAATTGTCTATCTGTGACATAGACAAATTTTTAAATACAAAAAATGAATAAAAGGAGAAGAATGGATTAATGAGAAATGTCAAAAACGGAGAAAGATCTTTAGGGGCATCCTGGGGGAGTGTAACACGAATTTATCAAAAATTGCAACCTTATCTATGAAAATAAAGATTACATGGACACTTAGGGGTCGTAAAACCCTTATTTACCTAAAAAAAGCTAGTCTCGGAGGAGAAATGTACTCGAGAAATAAATCAAAGAAAACGAATGCTATGAAATTTACTGGATTACTGTAAAACTTTTCAAACAATTTTAACTCTGTTGTTATTATAACTAACATTGAAAAACTTTTAGTTTTATCAATTTTTTTAAAAAAAATCTATTTTGTTTCCTTAATGCACATTTTTTAAATATTATTTAATTTATTTAGATTTTATTTAGCAAAACTTTGGCGTAAATTTGAATATATAAAATAATCCCATCACATTTTTTTTATTATATCCTATTCACAAAATTTTCCTTGTATCATTAGGTATCACATCACATTTAAAGGTGTACAGTATAACAATAATGATTTACTTACTTGTCCGACGGGTATCGAAGCCGAGAATATAAAGGCTAACTTCAAAGCAGTCCGCGTTGTCAGCCGCAGTCTGGATACATTGACTCCCATGGCAAATGCTACTAGTAGCTCGTGGACAGCCACGCCAACTACAAGATTGACAAGAACTGGTACTGATGTTTGCAATCCAAGAGCTAGGCCTTCGAATAAAGAATGGATTCCCAAAGACACCATGAGCATACCAAGGCGAATTCCAGACTCACCTTGGAGAATTTGTCCTATATCATGGCTATGTCCATGGCCATGATAGCTATGATTATGAAATTTTTCTGGTGATCCTATGATGGATTCATTATCTGATCTGTTGTTGCATATTTTGATCGTTGCCCTGGCTGGATTGTCACTATCGTAGTCTAAATTGTTTGAGTCGCAGACTTCTCTCAGAGCACAAGATGCTGGAGATGAATTTTGTTCCGCTTTATTATTTTCTTCATTAGAACCAGAGGGAACAGACGAATAAGTTCCTTTCCTCTCTCTATAATCCAAGACACTTTGCTCAATTGCTAATGCCAAGAGAAATCCGATAAAAATTACGAATTCTGTAATGGGAAAATCGGTAGTTATTTTATACTCTTGAAAAACATCGAAGAACATATTTCGGACTTCGGGCATCAAGCCTACAAAGAAGGTGGCTACAAAAACACCCCCTGAAAAGCAATTAGCCAAACTAACTGCTACTTCATATTTTGTTCCACCAAAGAGATGTGGCTTTCGACTTACCCACCAGTAGGGGAGTAAAAATGATGAAATCATACATATGAATAAGCCGATGAGACACAGCAGCTGTACACGGATAATGTACATCATTTTCGGTAAATTTATTTGATCTGTTGTTCACTTATGTAAAAATAATACAAGGATTTGAGAATGTTATTTCAAGAATTGAAAAATGTTCTTAGCAAACAAAAATAACTTCTTTTAAATTAAAAGAATTCGAGAAAAGTAAGTAGTATTTTTATCACATTCTGCACAGTTAGTAGTTTCTAATACTTTCAGCCCACTCTAGAAGTAACTGATAAGCTTCCCCTGAAGTTGTTTCAAAAGAATCAGATGCTTTTATTAAAATCAGAAACCCTTAGCATGACTTTTTATCATAGTTATAATGGACTGACTATTCCCGAATGAGCAAAGTAAAGATTTTTATTGCTAATAAAACATCCTTTCTAATACACTGTCAGAATACAAATAGCTTCAAGTTCTCTTAAGTACTTGAAAAAATCCACCTACTTACAACGACAATGGTAGATAACTAAGAGTTTAACAGATGTGCTAACACCTGCTATGCTCTCGAAAATGAGCAGATGTTTCTGATATCTTTTACTGAGGAAAAATTATCTGTGTTCAAAAGTTCAGTTCGTCATATAGAGAGCATTCTTCAAAGTAAATCTCATCCATGTAGAACTTTTACTTTAATCCAACAATATGTTTTCACATATTCTATATTAGTATAAGAGCATCCCTGAAAAAGAAAAAGGAACTTTAATTAATTAAGCACTCAAAACAGACATCAACATATTAATTTTAAGTATATGCTTTTTAAAAGTATTTCAAAGTATGTTAAAAACAAAAGTAATAAGTACTGATTTTTTAAAATTGAAAATTAAAACAAATTTTCCATTACTATATTTATGCATATTTTTAAACATCTGGAAAATATTTTTAAATTGCAAAAAAATCAAATATTTTTAATATCCAAGAGTTTTCCTTAGAATTTTCATTGCCACAATTTTGTAGTATATCCCATAGTTATAGAAAAACCTTTCAAATATCTTGAAAAGAAAGTAATTTAAAATTCCTTTTATTCTTAAACCTGCTTTTTCTTTTAAAATGTCTGCAAAAGTATTAAAAAGTTATTGACAGCCAAAGGAATTTCAGCATAGTTTTTAAATTTCGTTAAATGCAAGGTTTTTTTTTTGCCTCGCTGCAATAATAGAATTAATTTAAATTTAATTTAGTTGATTAATTATATTTTAGAATCACACCGTCATAATGGAATAAAACATAATAAGCATGATTTCTTTTAGGCAAAGAAAGTTGTTTTAGGGAATCAATGAACAATTTTTAATTTACATTTAGATTAAGTACTAAGATTTGTGAGTAATTGAACTAAAATAGCATCAAACACTCTCTCTTGGAGCATGTATACTTACTTAGAGCTCATATCACATAGCATGTTAAAAATTATACAAATAATGTATACAAACATTATAAGAAAAGACCAACATAAAATAATAGTAACATAAAAGCCTATATAATATATAAAATAACTAAACAACGTAATTGTAAATTTTAGTAATAAGCTACCTGAGTGTGTTACTTTAGCTCATAATTACGAACATTTTTTATATTTTCTAGTAATAAGACTAATTTAATAATGCATTTGATTCTATTACTTACAGTAATTCCACTTAAAAAAATTATAAAGCATATATTTATAAAAGAAAGCAAAATAGTTTAATGTAACATCCAAATATCGAAGTACACAGTACTTTTTTTGGCGATCTAACGAATTTTATGATAAAATACATAATAAATATCACAAACACAGCTAATTCAATCAAACCACAAAATATGATAAAATATCGAATATAATAAATATAAAATACAGTTAATTAAATGAAACCCCGAAATATATATATGTTATTAAAATATCTAATAGGTACAATAAATATCACAAATTACAACTAATTAAATAAAACCACAGAATATGTATCTTACTTTTTTTTTCTAGTATCGTTTTTGGTAGACAAAACGTGAGCTATCTAGCAGAATACTCTCGAAAAAAGATCATAAAACTTAAAGCGGGAGAAACTCGATGGGATCTGTTTTTATACAGTGGTATTACAATGTACATTCTTTGACTTTCACCGAGCCATGTGAAGCTTATTCTTTTTTTATGGGACAAATAAATTCTGGTCGTATTTGGCTGATATTTATTCTGGACATAAGATTTATTCAACGATTTAAATACATGTTATATGAAAGAAAATCTGTTAGGATCTTAGCCTCCAAATTATGCACTACTTAACTTTCTGATAAAACAAGCTACAGATTAATTTCAAGATGTTTTATCTCAAATTTTTACATGTGTGACATAAAAAAACTAAGGAAAAAAGACTTTGGAATTACAATAATTACGAAATGTTTTTATTATATAGAAAGTATAATCACTTGAGCGTTACCAAAATAACTATGAATATACATAAAGATTAGCAAAAATGACAGAAAATTATAATGTATTTCCTGTGTTCTTTCCTGGACTGTTTCACTAAGAATGTCAAGGGAGGTTAGTGAAGTGGCAAGTAACGGGTCACAGAGACATTAAAAAATTTCAGAGACTGATAGGACAGCATAATGGGAAGATATTCCATGTTTTTCGTGGGATAAAACTGCCAAGCAAAAAAAAATCTGCCTTACTTCTCGGCATATATTAATATATCCAAAGCTTGAATACAATTATTTCACCGAAAGGATAAAATTTTTCCATATTTAACTTTACTTTATTTATTTATTTTTAAAAATTCGCTTAGAATCAAAGGAGAGTTTAGATCCTGTTCATATGTTGTTTAAATGCTTGCATTTCCATAAGTATTTTAATAACACGATTTTTGCATTGGTATAAAACTAATCTAAAACTATAATTTGATTTTCATTGAGTACAAAGCACCTTTAAAGATATATAGAGAATAAGAGTCAAGCACAAAATACAATACATTTTTGGATAATTTAAATAAAAAATGTGTAGCACCATATACAATGCACTGCTTTTTTCCGTCGATATAAGAAAAGTTAGAACCCGGGTGGATAGACAAAATATGGCTTCGTATGGCCATATTGTCATGAAAAACACTTCTTGGTTAATAGCATATATTAAAAACACAATTTAATAGATAAAGAAAAATTTTAAACTATTCCTAACTTCATTTTTTAACTGGCCAAAATTTCCAACCTTCTGTGGGAAATGAATTTTTTAGTAAACATTTTGCTTAGTGTTCAGAAATTAATCCCAAGAGTTTCTATCAAATATCTACCCACTCTTCCCCGTGATTAACATAAATATAATATGAAACACATAAATATGATACAAAAATTAAAGATCGTGAATTATTATTTGTTATGATCGTAAATGATGAAATGACAAAAAAATTAATAATTAAATATAATATAATAACAAAAATATAGATTAAATTTAAAAAAGTTTTCATACCAAATGTACAGTAAAATTAAAATAGTGAATTAAATTTCCAATTTAAAATTTCTTCTATTTTTAATTTCAATGATATATTGTTTATTTAATGGTCTCTTACTTTATGGTTATTAACTTGAATGGTAAGCTTTTCATTTTTCAGCAATAGAATTAAGTATTGATTTTTTTTTGAAACATACATTTTTATTAGAATTAGAAGTGTTATATTTAAGATTACGATGGTTCCTAATTTTAAAGAATTTGGCATATAATGTATGATTTATCTAAATTCACAATTATTTTACTCAACTTTTACCCTAGTTCAATAACCGCTCTTTTTCTCTCTGATTTTATTTATTTCTTTGGTTGGGTTGATGTATCGACGGTCAAGTAAGAGAAAATTTTGAAACTTTTAAATATATATATCTCCATGGTTTATATAATAGTTGCAGTAGTTTGATTAGTTTTCTTCGATTAGTCAATGTGGTAATTTACTACCACTTAACTTACTTCTCTCATAAGGCTTCTTTATTGTTAAATATTAGAAACTTCTATACATAGATAAAAAAATTTCATAAGTTAAGCCTGAGAATTGGAATAATTTAAAAATAAAATCATATTCTTTTATATATATTTAAGCAGTACACACACAAGTGTTTAAAAAATATTTGTTCTGCATATACCTAATTTAAGAAATATTTTATATGAATTCCTTTCTGAAAGCATTTACTTTGGTCAATGAATAGCAGAGAAACCAAGTCGAGAAACATGCCAACAAAATGAAAAACTCAGCCAAAAGTGATGTCACTTGCTAGCTATCAATGACGAGACAGATTCAGTGATTTGTTAATGCATCACTCACAAAAATAAAAGTACAGGGAAAGGGGGTATTCAAATATAAAAAATACCCCAAAATAGAGGAGGAATAATTAATTAGCATGGTACATCTTCAAATGCACATAATTACATTTCGGTAATACTTTATTTTAAGGAATCTAGTAGTTGCAGTAATCTTTTGACAGTTAGTTTTTCATTTTAAACTAAAATTTATAACTTTATCATTTTAGTTAGCTTTTATTAAGAATTAAAATGTAAGACTAAAACGAAATATTGTACAATTTTTTAACCCAATTCATATTAATGAAAATTATTATTAAATTTATGCAATTAATTTAGTTTAATATAAATCTATAAATATTAAATCTCCTATTCCATTAATAGATTTTGAATTAAAAATTCAATACTTATAATAAATATTTATTATTTATTTAATTGATATGATTAGGGTCCAGAGACATATGTCCAATATTCTACTTTTACTCCCAGTGAGACAGAATACAAGAGTTTCAGATAACTTCAGTTTGATAATTCATAAAAGGCAATGCTCCACTACGTAAGACAAAATAATAAAACGCTACAACAATGCAGATTAAAAGTAAATCTGTCAATTATTTCTTCCCTCGTTCCCTCTTCACACCAGACGCGTATTCTTTAATTAAAAGAATTGAATACAGCTGAATCTTTTCAATCAAAGTCTTCGTTTAGAAGCGAATTTCCGAATCCGAGATGTGAAACTGATTATTCTAATAGAAAGGGGAGAAAATAGAATTCATTATTTTTCTTTTTTATGTAGAAAAATGTCGCAATAACAGTTCCCCCCATGTATTACTATTCTGGGTCTTTCGTAATCAGCAAAACAGAATACGTGACGCTTGGACTTAATTAACAAAAGCCGTTCGATATAAGCAAGGGCAAAAGCAAATGCTCAATTAAAAGGAATTTTGTTTTAATTATTTAAAATCCAATTCTTTCAAAACATTTCGAGTACAAGGAGGGAATAATAAATGTTTTAATTAATCTCAGAAACCAATTGTTCTAATTGACAACAGTAGATAGAACAGAACGATTTGGGTTAAAAAACGTGTCTTTTTCAGCGATAATACAATACTGATGTTCACTAATTTAGACTTGTTGAAATTCTTTCTTCTTTAACTTTGACAAAGAAACGGATCTGCACTGACAACTTAAAACAAATAATAAAACATTTTGTTTGATATATAAAACTCAACTGCGTGTGTAGAATAGTCTTTAAATGAACAATTATTTAAATGTATTTAAAGCATCACATGGTTATTATTTCAAAAAACAATTTTAAAACCCCATTAATTCTTCACTTTAAATGCTTTTCTACCTTACATCTTTTACTGCGGGGGTTATTAGCATATATAGAGTGATTCTAAAATAATGGAACAAACTTTGAGGGGTGGTAGAGCTTACTAAAACAAACAATTTTTGTATAAGAATATATAAGTGGAAGTGCCGCGCGCGTTGAGGCACAAACAGAAAAAGAAACACATTAACAGAAACATAAAATGCTCATTAGCAGCATGCTTAACGAGCAATTCCGCAGAGAAGATGTTAAAACAGTTTTAAAAATTGCATCCACCAGCCGTCATGCATGTTTGGCGACCTATATGGCGTGATTAACAGACAATATTGGCGATAATTGGAGGCAGCAAAGAGGTGTGTCAGTGATTTTCTTCACCACCAAAATCGGCATTTGAGCTTGAGATTTCGCGGTCGTTGTAGATGATTTTACTAATAGAGAAAAGGCAGAATCTAAAGTGCGATACTGTTATTGGTAACGGCAGAGCAGCGCCATGGCTGTATCAGGAACGCTTTCCAAGTAGACGTATACCTAACCACAAAATGTTTCAGCTACTACAAAGACAGCTGTGTGAAAATGGCTCATTTATCACCAGTACTGATGGAAGAGGTAGATCGAGGACTATACGATAAACATACCTGAAAAAACTCATCTTGGACCATGTGAACGAAACACCCGGCACAAGTACAAGGGATGTAGCATGTCGTCTACATGCCAGTCAACCAACTGTTTGAAGAGTTTTACTGTTGGTGGATGCAATTTCTTAAACTGTTTTAACGTTTTCTGTGTGGAATCCCCCGTTAAGAATGCTGCTAATGAACATTTTATGTTTCCGTTAATGTGTAATTTTTTCTGCTTATGCTTCAACACGGCATTTCCCCCCATGTATTTCTGTATGAATATTGTTTGTTTTAGTGAGCTTTACCATTCCTTAAGTTTGTTCAATCATTTCATAATCACTCTGTAGGTGTATATTATATAATATCCACAGTAAAAATTTCTATCATTCAACGTTTAATTCCTCGTTAACGCTTGTAAACTAGATAACGTTCATTCAAAATTATTACAGATAACATTTCAAATGAATAACATATTTTTACAATATTATCACACTTTATTACTATATCAAAGTGAATGACATGTTATAATTAGTTTCTTTATAATGCCCTTGTAATTATTCTCCTTGTTCATCAAATTACTTCTCAAAACTTTTGAAACCACCAAAAAAATAAGAAAAATAAAAAAGTGGATAAACTTTTTAAATCAAAATAGATCCCAAAGCCAACTCTTTAATATAGCGGAGGGGAAATTTAGTTTTAGAGGTATTAGCTCATTTGTTGCTCTCTTCTTCAGCTATGACTTTAAAATTACAAAATATGTCGTCAATAGTTATCTTTAGATTTGCAGGAAAATTAAATCAAACCAATTCAACACTTGAAATAATCTTTTTTTTTTAAAAAAAATAGCTGCTCATGATTGTTTTATGTTAATAATATCAGTCATGAAACAACATTCGAAGCTAAACGATTACCATGATTTGCAACGTGTATTACTCAAAATGTTTTTTGTGATCTTCTATTAGATATTTTTTAATTCTTTTATTTCAGTAATAAATAAAATAGTTTGAAAAAATGGACCACATTACAATAGGAAGCTAATTGTGAGCGCATTGTAAGCTAATATTTAAAAAAAGGACTTTCATGGCTAGGTATAAGATACTTCAGATAATTATTTATTTGTATATTTTATGATTTCTACACAAAAACAATTTTATATTTCTTAAAATCGAGAACGAGGTAAGAAAAAATCTCGAAAATTTCCATATTTCTCAATTAAATTTCTTTCCAAAACAGCTGCTTTTTCAAAAACAACTTCACAAAAAAAGGAAAACAAATTTGTCGTGCGCCTTAAATGCTTAATTCTCTAAATTCATGGAATTTTTGAAAGGGAAAAAATAAAGAGTGGTTGAAAAAACACTAATTTCATTTTCGTAAGGTACTTTAAATATACTTGGATGCGTATTTGTCAAGAGCGACAAATCTCAGTTCTTAGAATTAAAGATTTCTCAGAAACACCCAATTAATTTTTTTGCAAAGTTCAGAAAATCTAATTCAATTCACAGTATATATATATATAAAGTATGTGAATATAAATATATAAGGAATGAGAATATATATATATATATATACATACAGACACACAAGTAAAAACAGTTATTTGAAACAGCTTATTTGCTGGAAACTCAATTATAAAACTCTACTTGAGTCTATTTTGGAGAAAAATAAAACACATAAAACACGTTAGTTTGATTTAAAAAATGATAAATTAATTTCAGAAGGAATTCCTCTCTGTACTTAGACGCGCAGATTGTTAAAATTAATTCTAATTTATGTTCAAATAATATATCTTGTTAACAGAATATGATATCATTTTTCAACTAAATATTTTTTCACAGTGTTAAACACATTCGTTATCCTTTTAACACTATACGTAGTGTATCTTTTATGATAATACATAAAAAATAGCAATATTTCTACGTGCTTACAAAAAACAAGTTTAGGTTCTGAAAATAATTCTATTCTACATTATCACATTAAAAAGTTTTCTCATGCTTTACTGGCCTACGAATTTAGTGAGTGAGTGTTTGTTAGCATCGTACTATAAAGCAACACGAGAGGTATTGGCAATGGACTCGTAATTTTGTACCATGGTCAAGTGACGAGGATGACACCTGAACTTTCTGAACTTTCACACCACATCATTGGGAGGACTTTGAGCCTCTAAACATTTCACGCGCATCAGACACTGCGCAGGGCGAGTCTTCAGTGGCACTAGATCTCGAACTCATGACAAGCCGGCCACGCGTCCTTGACCACTAGGCTGTCGCGGTCACAGCATACGTACTTAACAATTCAAGTAAAACGTTATAAGTTAAATGTATCGCATTGCATCAAAAACCAATCTAAAAACTTGACTGAAAAATATATAATTCTAAAACAATATTTTTCAAGGATTTAAATACTCCATAAATATTCATTTAATTAGTTAATATATTTCATTGAATTAAAAAAAACTTAGTAATAATAATAATCTGATTTATATTTATCAAAAGCTGGTGACACAGCTAACACTATACGTGATATATATTTCAGCCTTTCTGCCAAAATAAATTGCATTCTCTCTATTTTTTAACTTTTATTCATTCTAAATATATAAAAAATAGCAAAAAATTGTAATCTTTGGTTAACAAAAATTTTTTTGCATAAAAACAAATTTTAAAATGTTTCTTTCTTAAAAATAATTTTTTTTTTTCTCTTGAAGTAATAACTTTTTTCTGAGTAATTTATTTTAATGATAGTCGTTTAAATGAAAGTTTCTCGCGGGAATTGGGAGAAAAAATAAATGGCGATGAAAAAATTATTGAATATAGAATAATGTTAGATGTAACTTGTATTTATTCATATCTTTTTTTTTCAGTAAAAGTATTTAGTGTCTACACTCAAAATCAACTCTGTTCAAACATTACTATCTTTTACCGCACTGGATAAATGTGAAAAAAAGAAGAGAAAAACTTTCTTATGCTAATGATATTCTTCTATTTCTATTCGAAACTAAAAAAACAATACCTGAATAAATAGTTTAAAAAAATCCCTGAAAATCATTGGTATGTATCAGAGAGTACAATGACATAAATATACTTTACTTTTCTAAAAAAAATCCTAAGAACAAAGAGAAAGCTCTAAGAATACTTAATTTAGGGCATGAGAGATTAATTTTTTATGCTACAAATAAATGCACCACACTACATGAAGTTAGATTAAGAATTCAGAACAAAGATAACTTAATTGTATAATTCTCGAGTGTTGTACTGGGTATAAAGAAAATAAAAATGCATTTGAAAATACGAGAAAATGTTAGAAGACAAAAATAAATTACCACCATACAGGTTACTTTAAACCCCTTTTAAATAAAGATTTGTTTTTTCATTCTATTATTATTCATTATTATTCTTTCGAATGCTTATTTTTTTCTCCATATATTTCTTTTACTGAATTTCCATAAAACGTTTATCAAACCCCAAGGTTAATTAGTTTTCTCGTTGATGAACTTTTAATTCAATACTTGATTTAATTAAAGACTATCATGGAATACTGCACATTAAATATATCTGTACTACAAAGTTCTCAAGTGGCAATGAGGCTCGGAGAATGAGGTATTAACCAAAATTATATCCTCGTTACTTGATAGTGGCTTAAAACTGTAAGATCAGTCGTCAACAGCTTATTGTGTAGCTCTTATGCACTGTACATTGCAAACATTTACTATCCTAGATATCTTTCCGTGAAGAATGTGATAGAATTTAACCGAATATTTCGTTGATATAAATAATTAGTCTATTCAGGAAAAGGACAAAATAATAGGAACACCTATTTAAAAATAAGTCGTCCTTTGACCATCCAATAAAAGGCCACCACGTGTCGCAACAGTGTGCCACTTAGTGGCCGCAAAAGGGAAAATTCGAGTCAAGCATTTGACAGGGTGAGAGTTATATGAGAAAATTCTGTTCTAAGCAAAGCGTGATAATGTCCGACCTCTCCGGCGTGAAAAAACGAATAATAATTGGAATTCGCCTTGGTGGAGCGTCCGTGTCCAGAATAGCTAACCTTGTAGATGTTTCAGGGACCACTCTATCAAGGGTTATAACAGCCTACAGAAACCTGGGTAAGGTGTCTTCTGCGAATCACAATAGTGGGTGAAAGTCAAAGCTGAAGGACCGCGAGAGACGGATGTTAAAGAGGATAGTCGCCCCAAAACGCAAGACTACACTGCCGCAGATAGTGTCCGAGATGAGTACCCACCTTCTGAATCCCGTATCTATGAAAACTATTCAACGGGAGCTGTATGCAGCGAACATTCATGACAGAATATCTATTTCAAAACCATTAGTTTCGGTGGGAATGCTATGAAGAGATTATAGTGGTGCCAAGACCATCTAAACTGGACACAATTGTAAAGGGAACAAGTCATCTGCTCTGATGAATCCTTATTTACATTATTCAAGACCACCAAACGTGTGTTCGTAGGACAAACACCGGTAGAAGCATTTCATATTGACTATTTGGTTCCAATTATGAAACATGGTGATAGTGTGGGGCGCAATATCTCCCAGTGGATTGGGGCTTCTCGTTGTTCTTGAAGAAGATGATCACAGGTGACCATTATCCAAGCATTCTCGCAGATCATCTTCGCCCTATGCTTCAGACTCTCTTTACGGGAGAGCGCATCTTATGTTCCAAGATGACAATACTCTTGTTCTCACGTTTTGTTGTGTTCAAACATAACATGAACATGATGATGAGGTGGAACATTTAAGTAGTGTTCCTAGTCACATGATTTGTACATTATTGAGTGTTAATGGGTTTTTTTTTTTGGAAAACAATGTCCGTGCTCGGTTTCCTTCTCCATGCACATTATCTGAACTAGAGACGGCAATGCACGAGGAATGAGTGTGAATTCCGATGAAGATTCAAGACCTTTATTTATGAATTCCACATCGAATGAAAGCTGTCTTTCAAGCCAAAAGAGGCACAATGCCTTATTAATAAAAGAATTTTATTTTTTTTTCACAGGTGTTCATACTATTTTGTCCTCTCTACATGTATCTATATATATTAGTTGTCAATTAAAAGTAAATAGAAAGAGAACTTTTAAATCTTTCGTAGTATACACATGATGTCAATAGAAATGTATTGTCATCAACTTCTCACGTACATTAAAAGTTCTCAGAAAAAAACGTAAAACATATATAGATACACATAATATGTAGTCGGTAGGGTAAAATGAGCGAGAGAACCATTTCAAGAAATAGAATAGTATTTCTTTCATTGTCAAAGTGGTGCCTTTTTTGATGCCATCCATCGTTTAAATGTTGTACAGTATTTTAATAAGTCATAGAAATAGATTCCCATGTTCTTTTGTGAAAATTTACCAGACAAAGAAATGCCAGTATTGTTTCATTACCAATCCAAAAAAGAAAAAAGGTACCAAGATGTGATTTAAAGTAATTATTTAATTCAAAGACAATATTTCATTACCATAATTTCATTTGAATGACTACAAGTTCATACATAATTCTATTATTTTAAAAATACTTTTCCAATTTATTTGCTTATCCTAATTTTAAAAAATATGCCAATACTCTTTTATTTTTATTAAATAAAAAATAATAAATTATCACTGCGTAATTTACCATTTTCTTTTCAGAATTTCGAAAAAAAACTGTGATTTTCAAAATTTAGTGAGACAACATGAATTCTTCACGGTCTTTTGTAATCATTGATATTTTTCACAAAATATTTTTTTGCAAGAGAAAATATTTTAGTGTCATTGATTTTCAGTAATTCATTTCCATTAACCAGAAACTTGATCAATCGAAATTTGTCAAGCCAACATCTTATCTGATTATATTCCATTAACAAACAATATAATCAGCTCAAGGAACAGAGAATGTTATTTTTTTTTTAATCTTTTTTCAAAGGAAAAACGTTCACTCATTAATCCGATAATGGAAAAGATACTTTTTTAGAAAAATGGTAGGTATTCTCAATTCTCAATTTTAAAAACACGAGAGAAAACTGATTTAAATCTGTCTTCTGTGTTTCAAATGTTATATATTTTTTAAAAAATTGAAATAATCTTCAAGGTTTCACAAAAATTTTAAAATGTGTCTCAAAAGTGCATAACGGTTTGAGAGTAGAAAACTTCCACATTTTTCTAAAAATTTAGAAAGAGACGAAAATACTTTCTAAGAATTTTGTGAAACTGTAAAAAGTCATATTTAATAAAGATATGCTTGAATGATGGAAGAGGCAAATAATATATTTCCATTAGATTATTAAATTTATGTCTGATTTATGGATTGTTCACTCGTCAATTATTCAAAATCGAAATTTCACATATATTGAAGAATTAGACAAAAACAAAATTAAAGGGAGATGAATTCCCGCCCTAAAGATAAAGGTAAAAGGTACGCATGATCCAAATAAAAACAAAGAAATAAAAAAAATTAGATAACTACAGGGTAAAACTCGTACATCCACCCATATTTAATGTCACTTTTGACCACTTCGTTCAGCGTATAAGCCGCAATATGGTCCGACTGAGTACGCGTCCGATGTTCTGAGGCAGCAGATCTACAAATCTTGAATGGTCTTTCTCAAATCATGCACATTGTGGCACGGCAGCATCATGAACTTCCGTGGATCCCAGATATGCTCAATGCGGGACATGTCGGGGAGTGGGCAGGCTATGGAAGAGTCTGAACTTGACTTTGAAAATCCTAAAAACTCCGATTTGATTGCGGACGTTCATTATCTAGTTGGTAAGTTTGTGATAATGGTCGGTTCCTGCTTATATTTGAGCCCCCTTGTCTACCTATAAACCCGTCTAGGTGTGTGGGAGAAACTGAATGATCCACAGACATGATTTCAATCTAATTAATTTATTGCTTCCAAATATCAATCTAATTAAAGTAGGTGATTATATAGTAGAGTGCGGAGGTGAAATTCTATAACACGGGGATACTACTACAGACCCTCAACTGAATCTAAGACAGCTTAAATACGCTCAAATATAACTACATCGCACATTAATAAGCTAACTTCTACTTAATCAAGCTCACAATACCTGTACTTTTTATGCATCGGATCCTACACTGGAAACTTGCAGGTGATCTCTAGCGGCTTGATCAATGTCGTTGGATCCCCGCTCTGTAATCTTTTTCCTGGACAACTCCAAGACCTCTAACTAATTCCACTCTCTCTTTCAATCTTCAACTAACAACTAACTCGCAGACTCTAAGTTAACTCCTACTTTCCAACTCCTACGTCCCAACTCACAAACTCACTAAAACAGAATTTATATAATATACTTCATTTACATAATCACGCTTCCTTACTCGGTGAAAGTTGGTTGAAATAAATATTTTCCTAAAAGAGTCATGGAGGGATTAGTAGAGCTGTGTATAGAAGTTGCCCTTGGAATACCGGCTAGGAATGGAAGCCCATGGGGACATAAATCTCTCATTAACAATTGGGCCTTTAATATTCCATCAGAACGAAGTATTTATCGTAGTCAGACCATTATATCTGCCGCGGGAAAATTGAGTAGTAAGGGTGAGACTGTGCCGTTCACCAGGATGTCTCCACATAACGTGCACGGCTACTTTCATCGTTACAGATTGCAGGTCACCTGTCTGTGACACTCCACGCCATTTTGACACGGCATCTCAATAGATGTAATCACCAATGCTTCGAGGTTATAAGAAGTACATGTAAAGAGTTCTGGTATCACATACCGGCATCAGCGAGAAATATAGAAAAGGTTTGTGGAAAACAGGAACCCACACATACGACCGTTCGTAAAGTAGTGGAGCAGGTAACTGTGGGATCCGTCAACCCTCGGTTTCAAAAACCTTCAATCGCCTCATCTTTTCTTTGCTCTAATCATTCCATATCCGATATGCTGCGCATGACGGGGGGCATCACAAGTCTATAGCACTCAGAATGATTGATAAGGCGAGAAATATGACACCATGACCCCATTTCAGTCTTCAGGCCAATGATGAGGCCCTTCTCAAACATGTCTGTGAAAAATTCATCTACGTCTACTTGGTATTCTACTCGTTTACAACTCCTTTTAGCCTCGATGTGTGATCTTCACAATTATGGATCTTCTTCAATACACTAGTCTAAATAGGCCTCCTATTTGTTAATTGCAACGCCACTATAGCGTGTGTGTTGATACGCATTCGCACCAAGTATATCAAACTCACTCTTGACTTATTTGCAGTTTAGGGGTGGTAATTTGCTTCCTTCTTGGTGCACTAATTTCACTGATTGTGGGTTAATTTTAATGAAATTTATAGAAGAATTTCTTTAGTTTCTAGCAATTTACATTTGATTCAATGCATTTTCTATTAATTTAAGAAAAATAGTTTTTCAATTTTAGTTTGTGCGGTTCACTCTTATTTTTAATTGTTTATCATTTTATAAATATAACTTTTTTTGTTCTTAATGTTTTATTTCTTCCGTACAGTCTACGTTCATTTCTTGAAGTTGCTCATACAAAAATGCATGAAACTGAAAAACTTAGTTATCCCCACCTAGTGCTGAAAGATGTTCTTAGAAGCAATCAACAGAAAAACTGATGTTTTGAAAAGCTAATTTTTCTAAAGAGGATTATCACCAACCTCCATTGTAGCTAATATGTGCCCTTAGTTTTTACATTCTTTGTACAAAACATACAATGTGAACCTTTCTCTTAATTTTATTCAATCATTTAACCTTTTATTCTGTGCTACCAATTCTATTTCTTTCAGCGAATTCCCATTCATTGTCCAGTGTTATTGCAAACAAATTATTGATTGAAGTGAATTGTACTCTCGAGATTGTCTTTTATTCTTTTTCTAGAATGATTTTAAATGGAATCATATGAGAAAATTAAAATATGTGGGGAATTTTACTTATTTTTTCTGTTTTTAGCTAGGGCAGCTCTTTAATTCAAGTAAAAGTTCCAAACTTACCTAATTAAGAAGACAAAGGATATTTAATTAGGAAGACAAATGATATACATAACAATCTTGAAAGTTGTTAAAAGACTTGCATGGATGTTAGCAAAAAAAAACTTTTTTTTTCGTTAAAAATGATAATGGGACGGAAATTTCACTAAACTGAAAGCTGTATATTTAATTTTATAATTCGATAGGTTTATGTGAATAAAGCTAAAACAACTTAAGTTTTCAAATTTTTTATCAAATTAACATAAATATTTATCACCTTAAAATGTATTATAAATTTGACAGTCACTGATATGATAGAATAAACCCTTGCTATATTATCAATAAAAATAATTCATTTCGTGGAATTTAACATGAATGGTTTTTGGAAATCTGTTTACCATTTGTCTTTCATTTTTTTTGAATAACTAACGTATGAAGCTGTTTTAAATAACTAAAAAAATATGGAAACATAATTCGCTTTTGTATTTATATTTGATAGTTGATTTGAACAGAATCTTATCTATTACGCAGTAATATAATGCAGGCAATTTAAAGCTGAAATAATATACACAATAGGAATTTTATTTGCTATGCTCAGCAAAATTTTTAGATAGTTTCTTTTTTTAAGTCCTTTGTTTTTTCACTGATTATGAAACATTTCATAACTTGATAATACCTGAAAGCATTTCAATTGAATTGTAGCTTTATTTCAATGACTATCACAACAACTATTTTGAACTCTCCAGAGATCGTTTCGTTCTATAAAAAATTTACTCTCCTAGTATATTTATAACTGTGCATTTTAAATTCAAATATTTACTGCGAGTCTCTTTAAATGAAAATAAGTTTGAATGTCAGAAAAATAAAATCCTTTTTAAGGCCATACTGTGTGAGTTATATCAGCTCTTAGGTTGAACTCAAACTAACGGATTGCAAACTTATGCAGGTATAAAGAATGCATACGCTTGAAAATATTATTCTGGTACTCTAACAAAATGTCAGGGCAAAAGAAAATAGTTTTTTGATAAAAAAGAGCTTTCAATATATTTTTACATGGGAATTTCGAGAGCAATTTACAGTCATACTTTACCACGCTTATTGCGATGGACTTTTTATTTGTTTAAAAAAAAACTTCAGATATATTTGGTTTATTTGTGAAGCAATATTATTCTATTTTGAATCTTTTTAAAAATAAAAGAATAATTTGAATCGAACTGTAACAATTCGTAAATATGTTCATTTTTGAAAGAAGGAATATTCATAGAAGGAATTTTCTCTTTGGTTTTAAGTTAATGTCAGATTATAGCTACATGTTGTATTATTGGGAAAAGTTTTTTTTAAAGTACCACAAGGCACGCTGAAACAACTCTACGAATTTATAGGTGTGTAGCATTTTAGTTGTAAATAATAGTCACAGGAAAAGAAAAACATGTGAGAAATACCTCCTCTTCCAGACATCCACAGCTCGCTATAGCATCAAAAAATATGAGACTCAATAAGAAATATCGTTCATAAGTCCTCCTTATTCAAAACCATTGTTTCTGGTATAACTTAACATCAAATAAAGGATTTTTAGCCACTTTTCAGGCCAAATACATGCGTCTCTATTTAAAGTATTCTGAAAATTTCTGTTCTAGAAATAAATTTGCACTTTATTGGAATTTTAAAATTCACTTAATCACAATAAAAAAAGCTTTTTTCCAAACTCTAATCTTTTCATTTATTTAAATAAGGGAACTAAAAAACTAGATGATACTCTGGCTTAAGTGCTGGAACTTAATGAAAAATGATGACTAAAATAGGTTAGGTGTTTAGAAAAGATGTGCTCATGTTTATTAAAGAAAAAGTAGAATTGGAATACGGGCTTCAGTCTGTACTTGAGTCATAACAATGTAATCTCTTGAGTGCAAAAAGCAGTATTCAATCCAACTTGTCTGGAGAGAAAAAGGGAAATGAATTTATCCTGGAGAAAGAAAGAATCCCAGCAACGTGAGGAAATGGCTTCCAAAACGAATAATAGATGCAAGAAAAGTCTCGTGTTACGAGCACGTTTTCACTTTCGTTCAAGAGTACTCGTAAATACGTCATTTTTGTTACGAGAAAGAGAGAGAGCTCCAGCAAATTTCAGCTTTCATTCTTTTCTTACAGTTAATACGCAGAATGAGCTTTTATGAATCAAGATTTATTTTTCAAAAGGCAACTAAGTAAAATCTACATCACTTTCGTAGATTGCTTTTAGATTTGTGTAGAATTATGTTATTTTAGTTTTGTAGTTTTTCTCAGTTTGATAAAATAAATTGATGTATGGAATTTAATTTAAAAAGGAATTCAATAAAACGTTAAATGCTGTGAAAATTGAGAATCGCGCTTTAACTCAGTCATATTAATTTTTCTTTAATTTTTGGCTTTGAAAAATAAAGCTGGTTCTCTAGAAGTTGGCTTACAAATTAAATATGAGCTCTATGGGATAGGGAAAAAAAGACAGTTGGAAAGATTTAATTATAAAGAACTAAACAGTAATGAATATATTAGATTTTAACTTAGCATTTGTATCTGGTAAAGTATATAGTGTAATAGTAGTTTTGTATGTTGAATTATGTGCATGCTTTTCATTCTTTATAAAAGTTATCTAAAATATTTTACCGTTACAATTATCTATAGTTACGTTAATTCCAACTTTTAATTAATTTATTATAATACTTAATTAATTAAGAATATTCTCAATAGAATTTAGAACAAATGTTTATCCAATGTGCTTTGAATGTGATTAAAATTGATGCATCTCCATATGCAAATTTTAAAATAACAACCAAAAATTTATCAGGAGCGAAATACTTGTACACAGCAATTTACATCGAATTAATCATTCCAGTCAATAATAATTAGACAAATGATAAGAGCTTGAAGTAATTCAAGCTGAAAAGGATTCTCACGAATTGTTTCTCAATAAATTCTTAGAGTTTATTTAATAAAATACATAGAACATCATGACAATTTTACTTAACTTTGTTTCGACCGTACATTTCTAGATACAGTTTATTGGAAAACTCTCAAACACGCATACTCGCATATTTTCAACGATAAGTTTCAAAGAAAAACAACAAAAGTTTCGCTTTTCAAAGTCACTTGAGCTTATTTTGCCGTAACGTGAGCTTAAATTTTTATTCTTTTTTCATTCGTAGAAACTCAAAGTCAACTATTTAAAATTATTCTAAAAACAGAACAATTTATCCTCTGACTATGAATTAAACATCAGGATGCCTGTAATTTAAAACTTGTGTATCTTACTTGTGTGTGTTTACTGAAGGACAAGTTTTCTTTAGTATTTGAGTAGAGCTACTAAATATAAAGCTGTAGTGAAAGTTTGTCGCATCATCTTTCAATACATCCTGTAAAAGTCACAATGGTTACAACAGGGTCTGAAGATTGTACTGATAAAGGCTTATCTTAAAGGAAATATTTTCCTTGTTTAGAACAATGAAGACGTTCCTTTAAAATGGAAATCGTTTCACAAAATTAAAAAGCCAATTTTTTTACAGAGTGCTTTTTAGGGACAGTCCTAACAGGAAAAATATTGACACTCAGTGTAATATTCCTATAAAATTATTTTTAACAAGGAGTATTTTAAAGAGAGAATTAATCACCTTTAAATATCAAACAATAAGCTTTAAGTGAATAAGTAGAAATGCTCTAAGTTGATATGCACTATAGGTATTTGTTTTCTCTACCTTTGACAAATTTAGAATTATGTACTGGTACTTTCAAAAGATGTAATGTGATATGCACACTTAAAAAGAATAATAAATGCAGGTCTTTTTTTAAGGTATCCCGACTGGTTGCAACATTTTTTTTTTTTTAAAAAAGCAGATATGGGGAATTTTTTTATTATTTTTAGATTTGTTTAGTGCATTTTAAGAAAAATGTGCTAAAATTAAGAAGAGAAAAAGAAATTGTTGTTACTAAAATGGGAAAAAATAGGTAAAAATTGACAAAAAATAGCATAAACCATAGCATACTGTACCAAAGGTTTATGAACAAATTTTCAATTTTTTCAATCTAATGTGTTGCTATATTATTGATTTTTTAAATGACCTTCAGGATAAGAGATATTTTTTTTACAAAAACTAGAGCACTTTATCTCAGTTATTATATGAAATTGCTTAAAAAAACAGTGATTATATTCACATAATAAATTTTTACACATTAAAAATTTACACAATTAAATCACATTTGTAAATTTTCTAATAAAACAGTGATTGATAAATCTGAACGTTAAAACAATTCTACTATTATACAGAATTTACAGAACAAATTTCAGTTAATTATGTTCAAAACTTTTTTAGCAATCGCTGACCCCGTTTGATTATTTTCAAAAAATTATATTTCTAGTAAAACGCGTTTTAAGGTATGACATCTTGATTAAAGTAATAGCATCTGCTTTTACTAAAACACTTGTAGTTTTTGTTCTAGTGAACGGTAAATGATAAACTTGGTATTTTTTAAGCTAATAAGATAGCCCAGAAAATAAATCATAAAAAAAATTTGAAACTTTTTCGCAGACTTCAAAATTTTGGGGTAGTCGGATACCTTAAACAAAAAAATTAAATTTTATCTATATCTATCTATCTATATATATATATATATATATGTGTGTGTGTGTGTGTGTGTGTGTGTGTGTGTGTGTGTGTGTGTGTGTGTGTGTGTGTGTGTGTGTGTGTGTGTGTGTGTGTGTGTGTGTGTGTGTGTGTGTGTGTGTGTGTGTGTGTGTGTGTGTGTGCTTATAAAAATATTCTCCTAGAAAACTTTTATAAATAAAATGAAACTTTCATAAATTTTTTATTAGATTGGTTATAAACCTCATAGTCTAAGAGCGAAACTATATGTTATATAGGAAATATAGAGTTTAAAATAATACCCTAAGGGTTTATACAAACAAATAATACATGGAGGTTGAATAGGATTTAAATAATTATTCCTAGAAACTAAATTAAACTCAGAGGCGCAACAGCCTATAGGGGCCAAGGCCTACTGTGCTCATCTCAGCTTTCGTCATCTTGGGCGTGAGGTGCATGAGCAGATGTTCCGATCAGTTGACACGAAACCCTCAGTGTTTAGTTTCCAAGCAAACCTGGTTCTCATTTATCGACCCACTGAAGGGATGAAAGGCTGAGTCGATCTTGCCCAGACTGGGGCTTGAACTCCACCACTCAGACACTGAGCTTCATTAACTATTTATATATTCGATGCATTTCACCAAAATATTATCTAATAGAGAAAATATTTATGATTTTGAACAATGAAGCTTACTTTAAGGGCACTTTGATCAATTAAACAGCCACAGGCAGGCGAAGCACTCCCACCTGCAATAACAAAAGGAATAAAAATCAATAATAGTTTTTCTTTTTTAATATATTAAAGTATTACCAAATATAATACAACTTTTTATTTTATTCTTACTCGTAGTTTGTTAGGGTAAATTATATAAAATGATATTAAATACTAATATCCGTTCTCCGTCAATAATTCTTAAATTCAGAAGTTTATTCCCAGTCTAATATTTTGTTAAATAGTTGGAAAAATTATAAAGTTCTTAAAACGATCATGTTTTGAAGATTTTAATAGCAAAAAATTTACTTTACCCATCTTTTGTTGATGGAAATTCTGGTCTTAGGATACATATGTGGGGCTCTCTACACACTCTCTTTTCTTTGAAAAAAAACATATATGGGAAAATATGTACAAGTATTTTTACAATATATATTTTTCCAATGCGTCATGAAACCAACGAATATGAATTGAAATTGCATGTTCCCATTTACAGTGCTAAATATTTAATTCAAAGAAATTTGATTGACAATTCATTTTTAACAAGCTATAATATCACGGGGTTTAATTATTTTTCAGTAATTTTTGTGTACTTACTTAAAAATAATATTAGTTTAGTAATAAAATTTCCGTGATAGGTAGCAGTACCAATGAAGCACTTTATTTGAACTAAAATAACGTTTAAGATCATAGGTATGTTTCTAGGTATGTTTAAATTTCTGACAAATCCTTCATAAAATAATAAATATAGCTCTTTGGAAAGTTAAAAAGAAAGATAAAAACCAAAATGCAGCATGTTTAGCCTGTTCAAACGAATGTTATTAGTTCCAAATCGTATGCGCTTAATCTTAGAAGGAAATCTTACGAAACAGTTGGTTTTCAACTACAAAAGCAGGAAACACCACTCAAAGAGAAGAAAACACGCTATACACATTTTGAATCTAATACATCGCTAGAAACTGTAATTTAATTTCTCAACTTTCTAAAGGAACTATGACTAATTACAGTTTTAAAAGTTACAGAGAGAAATATAAACACTTCCTGAAGTATTTGAAACGTATTTCGTGACTATACTATTAAAACGTCTTCAAAACCTTAACTCTAAATTGCTTGTTTTCTAACATCAAAAAACGTAATTCTGAGAAAAAATTTCCTTCTTGCACTCTTTTATTGTAAACATAAAACTGTATAAAAAAGAACTTTCCAATAAAGTACGATCTTAATAGTATGCAAAAAATGTAAACTTCTCAACGGAAAAAAAACTGCTCGCATAAGGATCGACTGAATCACTTCGCTCGAATTTAATCTTGCAATTTTCTGCTTAAGTGGGTAAATTCTTGTCGGTCGTAATTCGTTTCCTACTCTCCTTTTTCATAAAAAGATTTTGGGAAAATTTCTCGAATTAATGAATTCTTTTTTCTCGTTATTTATGCCTCTATCACAGCAAAAACCATAGAAATGATTAGCTTATTTCTCAGAAACTTGCATAAATCGCAACACTTCAATCATTAAGCGATAATTGAATATGAAACTTTATAGTTATTTAAATGTCGTGCCACTAGCTGAAACTAAAAGTTAATGTTCCTTGTCAGAGTGAAATGTTAATTAATTTTAGCATGCGTGTAACTGAAGTTTTGACAGGCAGCTGGGACATAAATCTCTGACGAGATATAAAAGTACAATTGAACTTAAAATTCCCCTTCAGCAAAGCACAAATACTCAAGTCACAACTCGGAATTTATTTCTCAGAGTTTAATTTTAATTAAATTTTAATTATTCAAATGTTATGATAGTTTTATTCTTTCTTATGATTGTTTCCTTTCTTTTATCAAACGAAAATATGCTCCACAGCAGTGGTCTATAAACTGTGTTCCACGGAACCCTGGGGTTTCATGAGGCATACCCAGGGTAAGCCAAAATGAGCCAAGTAGGTCGAGCCAAAATGTGAATTCGAAAAGAAAATTATAATTGTACATACAAAATAAATTCACATTATCTGCGTAGTTCAGACACCTGGAGCACACATTATCAGTGATTAAGTGACATGAATAATTTATTTAAAAAAGTTTTAATAGAAAGCATAATACTTTTTTTAATTTTCCTTACATATAAAGTAACTTAAAATGTTCATCTACTTTAAATATTCTTCCAGGGTGGAATGGGGTTCCCCGAAAACACATTTATAGTTTTACGGGTTCCATCAGCCAATAAAATTCGAAATACCACTGCTTTAGAGAATTGTATATTCAGTATTTAATGAGAATTACACGGTCAACTACAGAAGACTTTAATCACAGAGGCATACTGTTAATGAGGTCACTAATAGCATTCTGAGATATTTTGTACCAAATCGAGTCCTCTGCAGAACTCGATTTCTCTACTTTATAGGTCTGTGGTGTCCAATTCACACACATTCGACAAAGACTCAAACATGTTCAATGGGAGAGAGATCGGGAGAAGGAAGGAAACGAATCAGATTTTAGTTTTAGAGTCACCTGTAGCTGGCATTGACATGAGAGAGATTCAGTAGAACAATACAAATTTTTCTTGTAATTAAAGACCGTGATACACGAGGATTTCTCATTTGCTTTCAGAATTTAACCATTACTCGATCGAGCGTTGTTGGTGAAGTTATTCTATTTAAACGAAAATTCAGCAACTGTTGCATTGCGAAAATTTCGGGCAGTGAAAGGAATAAAGATGAAGAATGGACCCACATATCGTGTACTGGAATGAGGAAGTCTGTCAAAAAAGTTTCGAAGAAATTCGGTCTTTGGAGGATCAGCCTCGAAGTGGAAGATCATCCCTGTGGGAGGTCCTGAATTACTACGATGGATAAGCCACTATAAATGTGTTAAAAGATAGTATCGCCCTAGGGAAGTAGCAGCACATGCAAACCTTGAAGGACATTGCATGCGCCTTACTCATCTCTTCAATGTATTTACCATGGGGTATTGTATCTCTATCCCTAGAAATTGCAGTCACTACGATAGCTACAACCGGCTATGAGGGCAACATTTCCTTCACACTACTCGTACAAAGGGATGTCAACTCTGAGAATGATCGGTTGCAAAATCGCATGGCCTCCACAATCATCTAACATCGCAACGGTTGCCTTCTGGTTATGGAGCTATTTAAATCACTAGTATACCATTCCTTCCCTTCTACAATAACCGAACTCAAAGATTCTAACTGTAGTGACGGTTTTCATTCCGACATGTTGCATCCAGCTGTTACGGTGGTTGTGAGTCGTCTTAGGTGTATCATACAATGTTCTGGAGGCATGTTGTGTAACTGCTATTGTAAGAATAAATAAATGGAGCTTACTGTAACCCGGTTCATTGTCTTAGGTCGTCACAGTCCCCTCTATCGGTGACATTTTTAACTAAAAAATATTTTACTGTACAAAAAATCCTACTTTTTACTGAGCTCTTTCTTACAAACCACCCTTATTTATCATTCCTTCCTTTTTTGTGAATTTTTAAGATTTTAAAGCTTTTTGGCTCACCCGGTAGATACACACACTTATATATATACATAATTTTCAAAACATATTTACAATCACACTAATT
The DNA here is from genome assembly GCA_019973975.1 of Trichonephila clavata. NCBI lineage: Eukaryota > Metazoa > Arthropoda > Arachnida > Araneae > Nephilidae > Trichonephila > Trichonephila clavata. Next base: position 473,415 of record BMAO01020041.1, on the reverse strand, counting down.
ATACCCAACATAATTTGTTAGACAAATTTTGCTACAGTTTCCTAATTGTTTCTAAGATAAGTGGTATCAGAAAATAACAAAACAGGAAACACTCAATTATCAAAGAAGAAAATACGATACATTTATTAAATTTTCTTCTTCATTATTTTTTTATCACTAATTGTTTTTTTTTTTGAAAAAGTGCGTTTTTAACGGATAAATAATTTAGTTCCGATTATAAATTCTCAACTTTAAATAAGCCTTGATTTCAATATTTTATTAAGCAGCTGCACTCATGAGGAAGTTTGTTTTTCCTTCTAAATTTCTTTAAATAAAAAAATTGAGTTAAAAATTAAAGTAAGTGCTATAAAATATTTAAACCATGATTTTAAATTTAGAAATATTTTCCAAATAAAACGTTAAATAATATTCGCAACTGCACAGAAAAAAAATTAACTTTCTGTAGCAATTAAGGCAAAAAGATCTCATCTAATATCCTACTCAAGTTTACGCAAAATTCTTGTTTTGATAATTAAAATATTTATTTTAAACGAACAAATATTTTCCCCAGTTATAAAGGATTAATATTTCTAATATGAATTATTCTAAGAAAGAAAATAATCTCCTCTTGCACAAGATACTAAACAAATATTTACAACACTTAAACATAAAAGATTATTGCCTTCCATTTGTTGAGATGTAAGCAGAAAATTAAGTTAAATTAATGCAATTACAGAAAAGTTTGGAATATTACGTCACGAATTTTTGTTCGTATAAAAAGTTTAATTCTGTCTTCATCATAAAGAGGACATAAGGATAAAAGGGTTTTCCGTTTTATTTAATTGGTATAAATAAATAAGTATTACTGTAACTAATACTGTAGAAAATGTTATTTTTTACTGAAAAAAAATATTAAGTAATTCATCTTCTAGCACTTAAAAGAAAGATATATTAAGTTCCAAGAGGATCTTTAATAAATAAATTAATGCATTTCTCAACAAATTATGTTATGCTGATCAGAAAGCATGCTTCATTAGAATGCATTGAAATTTCTGTCTTGAGTAAATAAAGAGTTTTCAAGAAGTTAAAGCCTCTTCAGTAAGCAAGTATGGGGAGTTTTCCGAAGCAACCTAATTATCGTCGACCTTTATTTGATTTGGCGTAAATGAAGTTGAAGAGATGCTTTAACGAGGACCTTATATATACTCATAAAGATAATAAATGAGAAATTACAAGTGTCTCTGAAGTAAAACGAACACTTTATTATGTACTCAAGATTCAGACTAAAACGCATTTACTGTCCTTTATTTGCTTTCTCATAAAAAAAGAATTATTTTTTACAACAGAAAGGTAAATAAAATGAAGTGAATCCAATAGAGTAATTTGGAAACTCGCATATGTAGCTAATAAGATAATTCCCTCTTTTTAACAAGTAAACTACCCTGGAGATATGGTTTCTCAGAACTTTCCACTAATTCTGGTCTTGAAATTCAAATCAAAGTAACGATGTGCAATTGAATTCCTTCGGAGAAATTTAAACTGCGTCTTTAATGAATTAAATTAATTTAAACTGAAATCTCGAAATTCAAAAACTAAAAGTACGGACGTCTCGAGTGCATTTCATCCCCAAAGAAAAATTCTTAAAAGATTCTTTGAGTCTTGAAAGTTTTGCATTTTACTTCAAAGTTTCGCTCGTTCTCTTAACCCTTTTATTTGATGTAATATAGTTTTAATATAAAGAAGTATACAACATTAAACGACAGTATATAAAAAAACTAATTGGTTTTGAAAAGCTGTGCCTTTCAGTAAAAAAGAAAAAAAAAACATCTTTTAACTAGTACTGCGTTGGATCTAAGACACATAAATGCAACGTTTAATTCTAAATGCTCTGGAATGTAAATGTATATTATCAGTTGAGAAGTTCTAAAATAATATCTCTTCTGAAAGGCGTAGAGAATTTTGTTGTTCATATATATACACTATACAGTTCGAGTTAATTGGGACGAAAATTTGTTTTTGTCTGAGTTGGTATGTGATTAACAGTTATGTCCCGAACCACCTCAAACCAGGAAAATCTGCTTAGAAGTAATGAGGCGGTTCGACCTTGAGTATAATTTACTTGTTTGATTGGTTTTAGCATATAAGTAGTTCAGTTGTGAGAATTTCAGTGTGATAGGTGGTGGTTATAGTTTTGCGTTTCACGCAACGTATGTTACTTTTGCATGTTCAGAGAAGGATATTATTCAGAGGAAGCGTTCTAAAATAACAGCTCTTAACGAACACACCTCTATGACTGTGAGAGATACAGCTATGGTAGTAGATGTGAGCAAATCAAGTGTTTGAAGAATTTTAAGAACATTTCAAGATTCCTGATAATCGACTTTAAAAAGAAAAGGGAAATGTGGGCTCGGACGAATAATTACTCCAAGTACTGATAAAATTCTAATAAGAAGTAGCAAAATAAATCAAAAGAAGACAAGTACAGACATTCGAAGGGATTTATTGGATTACAGTGCTGAAGTGAGTACCTCAACTGTACAGAAAAAGGTTCTGGAAGTTAGCCGTAATGCATCAAGACCGAGGGAAAAGAAATTTCTAACTCATAAAGCGATGGAAAAACGTTTAGAATAGGCAAACAATACCGAACCTGGACTGTTTATGTCTAGGAGAAAGAGATTTTCATTGATGAAACTAATTAACTTGTTCAGGGATACAAATCACAAGTGCAGTTAGATGAATTGAAGTTGAAACTCTGCTGCCAGATCATATCCAACAGACTGTAAAATACCCTTTTATAAGCAGATGTTTTGGGGTTTTTTCACAACAAATGGCACTGGAAGCTTAGTTCCTTTTAAAGGCATGATGATTTATATATGACAAATACATAGAAATATTACTCAGTATAATGGTTCCATCCATGGAAACATTTGACGGAACATTTCAATATGATATGGTTTCATGTCCCAATTTGTTATTAGTCCAGATTTTTATGCGGGGAGTTTAATCAAAAGTGCTTAAATGGCCTGATATTTCACCAGACCTAAATCCTATATTGAGAACTTATGATATATTCTCAAGAATCGCTTAGCTAAGATGAGTTGCACGAAAACAGAACAAATGATAAAAAATGCCATGCAAGTGTGGTTCCACGATGATGAAGTTAAGAACACGTATGCTGCATCAGTGGAGTCAATACCGAGACGAGTTGAAAGGATCATTTCTGCTATAGGAGGACATACTTCGTACCAATATGAAGATTTTTCTGTCTTTTTAAGGTATGTAATGATTAAAAGCTTGGGTCTTAGAAAAAGTCGTTTTTTACCATTTGTCCCAATTAATTCGAACAGTATAGTATATATAGTTTTTAATAATCTTTATTAAAGCGTGATAGAAGAAATAACTTGAACATCAAAGATGGAAGAATCAAACAGATATTGTAAATTTAAAAATATGAATACTGTAGTATTATAAACATGCTGACTTTCTCTCTGAGGACAGCTTTTAATTTTATATAAAAAAGGGGATTTAACCACTTTTGAGTCTAGCTGTATATATATATATATATATATATATGTAATAATCCCCATTAATTATTCTTAATAACTTTTAATTACCTTTGGTCCATCCCTTCAGGACCAACGTTTTAGTAATAAGTTAACCAGCCGCCTAACGAGAGGATTTTAAACTACATCCATCCACCCACACAGATCACGTGATTTTAAGCTGCCTATAAATACCGAGACTCCTGGAGACCAACTTCCTCTTTCGCTTCTGTATTTTGTCTGCGGAAACATGTAGCCGGCTGCAGTGTGTTTTTGTGATGTGTTGTCCTTGTCTTGCTTTTATGTGTTCAAGATGGATAATAAACAAGTTTATTCAATCACCGGAATGCCTCTTCAATTCCAGCCAAAGCCAACATTGATCGTAATTAATAGTAATCATATAAAGAATACATTTCAACGGCCACGTCTATTACATATATATATATATATATATATATATATATATATATATATATATATATATTATATACATATATGGCATTAGTATTACTATTATTACATAAAACTATTGTATAACAGATACCAACGAAAATATATTTTAAAAACATACAAAATTTACATTCAGTGCCAATTTCTTAACAATTTTTAAGAAAATTTAAATTTCTGATAAAAAAAAGTACTCAATACTTTTGGATTGGGTGTGTGAGTGAGTGAATATTAACTTCGTACTGTTCAGCTACACAAGGGCTTTTTCAATTTTGGATTAGATACACCTCATTGATTACATTATTACAAACATAGCGACAAAAGACAAACTGCGCAACTTTTTTTTTGCATAACATGCACGAAGAAGAAAGAATTACTTTTGAAACTTCATTCTCTTTTCTTGTCTCGGCGAAAAAATTTCTTTAACCACAATCAATCTTTCATGTTAAAAGATGTTCTTATAGGTGACAGACATATATACTCTCTACCAATTGATTGAAAACAATGAAAGTATGAGTTATAGTTAGTTTTCTCACTCAAAATCCTTTCAATGCTTGTATGAGATGAGAAGAAAATAATGAAGAATCTGACACATTAAATCTACAGTTTTACTTAATGAGTCAGGTGATTGGAAATGACTATTACGATGTTCATATGTCTATAATTTTAAATAGTTAAAAACACACAGGAAAAAACATACTATTTTCTCAAGAGCTATTTCAATACGAACGGCACTTTAGTAGGGTCATGACGAATTTGATTAATTCCTAGTGAAAGCCTTGGAATAGTATAAAATAGTAAGGACTGAGATGTGGAATAAACAAAAGGAAAGTTGGAGGAGATGGGATTCTTTCCTTATATGTAGTAAACCAGACAGGAAAAAATAAAAAGAAATAAAAGAAGCGAATTTAATAAAGAACAAAACTTTTATTCTAGTTGGATAATTTGACTGCCATTGAAAATATCCGTGTTTCAATTCTTGAAAGTATGCTTCGCGTTAAAAGCTACGTAAAACTTACCCTTACAATTATAAATTTTTTTACGACAGGTATATAAAAGGATTTCACCAGAATTAAGACATTTTGTTAATGGAACCTATTAATTTTTTTACATTTGTTGAAGGATTGAGGCTTTTTGATATGTTGCTATTTAAGATCCACATTATTTTGACAATCATAAACATAAAGGGGCATCATGAACAACAAAGACACGTACGTGCAAGCAATAAAGAGACAAAAGCGTTCTTTGTTCGCTATAGAGATCTCAGCTTTTATAGCTTTTGTCAACCAGAAGCTTTAAGAACGGGGATCGGCAATCTCTGCACTATTCTACAAATTTGTCAATCTTTGAGTGGATGGAGGTTGATAAATTTATAATAGACCTTATTTGATAGGCATCTTCAAAATTATGAACATTTACGAAATTACGAAAAAAATCTGAAAGATAATTCTAAAGATAAATTTACAGCTATTTTGTAATCTATTGAATGCCATTGCTGGAGAGATTTAATTGTTTGAAGAGAGAAAATTGCATGCTCTCTTTGCTTCCCGCTTTTAATTCTACATATATCAAAGTAAAAGATCTTTTCTCATATGAAATCCATTTAGAGTCCGCAAAGAAATTGTTTAACTACTGAATGCTCAGAATGGTGTTAAATTGAAAGTCACATACTTTTTACTCACTGTAATGAAGGGAAACTGTTATATTTCTTATTTTAATAAATATGTTTAAAAACACATAATATACGTACAATTTCAATTTTTTTGATTTCTGTGGAAGAAATATTTATATTGTATGCTGTTTATTTTTAAGTTAAGAAATATCTTTAAATGATACAAAATTAATATATAATTAAATTGGAAATCTAAATTAGGGACATCCATTCTCTAACTCTGCATACATTATTGCGAGAATCGAATTGTTTCAAAAATGTCCTACCGTATGGCATGCTGAATCAAATTGGTAGATTGGTTCGGCATGCCACAGGTAAAAGGTTGACGACCCCTGTTTTAGAATCATGTGATTTCCAGCAAAGACTTTTGTGGCTTGTCAGGATACGCGAATGACGCAAGATTGCATCATCTCGTTTTAAAAACGCAAACACGCGTGGTAGTTTTTCAGGGGTAAAGTTGTGGTTATTTCCCGTCTGAAGGGTAAATTAAAAATTAGTTATCACACGAAGTCTTGGGGGTTCTCAAGAACGTTATGAATTAAAAAAATCTCTCGAGAGGAAATTTAAGTGAATTATTACGTATATATATTCAAACAAAAATAGCTTTCAAATCAATAAATTGATATAATAAAACCAGTGCAATTACAGATTGTAAAATATTAGAGAACTATATTATCTAAATTCTTTTAAGTGATAAAGCTTGAAGAATAGGCCTAGATTTTGTTAAAAACCTGATTTTTTAATTTTTTTTACCCTATTTAAACTTATAAACTAGTTAATTTATAAAACAAGCGCATCAGAATTCATAACCCTTTTAGAGTTCCTTCTATATATAAATAAAAAAAAGTTATAATAATATTTAACAAAAAATGAAGATAAATGTAGTTACTAATTCCAAAAGCAACATAAATTTTCATGATTGATTGCATTAATTCCTTTAAAAACCGTCTAATCTTAGCAGCTCGAAAATCATTATTTTTAGATGCATTTTATTAAAGCGTTGTAACTGCAGTTCTTACTTCACAAATCACCAGATTTCATCGATTTCCGATTTGTTTATAGAAAAATTTCTTTTCAGTCTGGATATGCCGATGAAGTATTATTAAATATGACAAGTCGTAATCCTTTTAAGTTAACTCGCGAACACAGAACCTAAGCAGAATTTTAAAAGAGATACGTGGTTGTATTACTCCACAAAAACTATTCTATTGTCTATTTCCTTCCGAGTAATTTTTCTGAAGCTAGCAGATATCAAAAAATTTTTAAATTTACAAATACAACAATAAAATAACTTTTTTTGGCTCCCATCTGTCAAACGAATAAAACTTGCTCAACTTTTCGAAATAGATTTACGATAAGAATTCAACCCTAAGCTAAAGGGAAAACTCTTTGTGCGTTTGTCTCATCAAACATTTTAAAGGAAGCGTCCATAAAAAGATCCCAACAGTAGAGGGAAAACTGCTGATTTTAATTTTAGATTCAAGTATTTTGGATTTTTGTGACTGAAGCAAAGAGTTATTGCTCTAAAAATCAATACAATTAGCCCGCATTTAGTGGATACGAATTTTTTCAACTTCTTTATTTTTGCTAAATGTTTCTTTTTATGCCCTGAAATTAATTGCTTTCTAAAGAAAAAAAGAGATCATATCAAGCATAAGAATTCAACTTCCAGTGTAATTTAAAAACTTTTTTTACGACCAAGGCAAGCGTTTATTTATCTATAAAAGGCTCAATTCAATTCTGACATGATAAAAAAATTAATTCGTCTCTTTCTAAATGTAGTATTTTTTTCGAGGTATAATGTAACATTTCAAAGTGGTTCCGGTAAAAAAATTATTTCCAACTTAAAAGCTTCTAAAATGATATTTTAATACTCTTTCGATTACAAAGAAATCCATTAAAAGTTTCTGCTATGTTATTTATTTCTTTTTGCATTTCAAAGGAAATATGTTCAGATACCCATTAAAATAACTTTTAGTCGTTAAAATTTCATATACTATTTTTCACACCAATTTTTAAAAATTTTCTACATTTTGTTTTCTTATTTTATGCATCTTCAAAATTAATGGAGTTTATCGTGAAATTAAATTGCTTTCCAGAATTTCATTGACTTGAAATAAAAAAGGAGAACCTCTCTTTTTTAAATTAAATATTTATTTTGTTGATTCTATTGCATTCTGTTCAAATAAAATATTTTTTAAAGTAATATACAATGAAAACATCAAACATTATGTATGCTAAGAGAATAAACTGAGAGTAATGTATTTCAAAAAACTTAATCCATTTAATATAAACTGTTAATCATTCTACAAATAAGATTAACTGAAGATAACTGATAAGATTAACCTAAAATTACTTTTTTATAAATTAGAACACATTAAAATAAATATGTTAGTTTTATAACTACATAAAATATAAATAATTGATTTTTAAGATGTTTGTTAAAAACAGATTTCGTATATTTTTACAATCATTCTAGAAGAACTTGCACGGAGAAAAGCAGCTGTTTTCAAAAACTGTACCTTTTGCTCAAATATTTTTGCAGTAAAAAAATACTCATTCGATAATACATAATGCAAGGGTTTTGACGGCAAAAGGTATAAGAAAGAACTGAAAATAGAATACATACCTATTTATACCTGGAATAATGTTAGGTTGTTGTTCTCTGCTTTAAAGCATTGAAATGACTAGAAGGATGATTATATTATGGGTTGCTTGTATAAAAGAAGTTAACCATAATTTTTTAAGGAAAAGCAGATTTTTAAATAATAGCCTCACCTTGTAAAATAAATTTTGTGGGCTGAAAATGAGGTAAGAATTTCTACAGGTGTGTTATGTACCCATTTTGTTTTTAATATACCGTGATTTGATGTATGGAACTTTATTTATACTTTTCAAATGCTTTAAGAACTTCTGGACGATTTAAAGGTGGAACTTCATCATTGTAATATAAAGTGAGTGAGTGTTCATTTACGTCACTCGTTGAAATTACACCAAGACTATCGGCGACAGAGCTCATAATTTTTAATCTTAAGTGACGAGGATGATACCTGGGCTTGAATCCTGTTCTCCAAACTTCTATATCACGCCAGCGTAAGGAATTTGAGCCTCGACAGATTTAACTTGCATCAGCCACATGGTGAGTCTTCAGGGGGGAAACCACGACTCAAACCAGGCCACATGTTTATCAACTATTTCTACCAGCAATGTTACATTTTAATCTCATGAAAACAAGTAAAGGTTATTACCAAAGATAAATTACTTCACAAATAAGCAGACACAGAATATTTTGACTTGTATATGATTTTTAAGTATTGTTTCCAAATTAATCCAAATATTTTAATAAAGGTTTAGGTAGTTTATCGTCTAACTACGCATATTATTGGTGATGAAATTAGTAAATTATAAACACTATTAAATGATGAAAACGACACGTGTGTCTGTGAATAAGCCTCTCATTCAAAAAATTTCCAAGTCATGCAGAAGATTTTTTTGTATGTTATAAAAACGATTTTAGATTTGTTTCCCCTTGATTTGACTTTTCAGCTTACAATTTGATAAAATCGACTCTTACTTTTGTTTTTGTAACTAGAAGACAAAGTAGAATTTTTATCTAAAAAATGGCTCATAAAATGGAAAAATAATTGGAGGACTATGTAAATGTACTTTTCGAGAAAAGTATTCTTCTCAAAAATTTGTAATCCCGATTACGTTTTTCCGAAAAAAAAGAACTTCTGGTATATAAATCTGTAAAGGAAAACAACTACTAGGAGCATTTTTGAATAAAAAAAGAGCCCGAAAGAGATTTTACTTTAAAATTAATCGAATTCCAGACGTCATTAGGAAGATCAAGTCTCAAGTTTTGAAAGAAAAATATCTTACTCGACGAAGCATTATATTATCATCTTAGACTGTACATAAAATCTTTCATAAAGATTTAAAACTAAAAAAAATGTTTACATTTAAAGTTCAGATGCTTTTTAAGGAGTACTTTAAAGAAAGAAAGGGTAATTGCACAAAAGGATTCAAAAATAATCCTGTAGGTTTGCAGTGGCAGTTTACGAAGCATAGCTGTAAGTAATCGCAACCAAAGAACAACAATTTTCTACATTCCTATAGAAGAAAATAATCATAAAAATGACTACGGTATGCCAAAGAAAAGTTCATTCTGGATGGTACTAGAGCTTTGCTATAAGCGGCAAATTAAAACTGACAGTAGTTTCAAGTAGTGATAAAATAAACTCGTAGTATAGTAAAAAAGTTGGAAATTAATATTTCATCAAGAATTTCAGTTTTATATGGAAAGTGAAACCTAAGTTTGTAATGCCGGACGGTTTCTGCTTCCCTCTGAAACCCCTTGTCTACCCGCAGACCCAGCTAGGTGTGTAGGAGAAACTGAATAATCACTAGATATGTTTCTCTCTAATTAATTTATTGACACCAAATTATCAATCAGACACAATAACAATCTAATTAAGATAACTGATCAGATAGTAGAGTGCGGAGTTGAGATTCAATAGCACGGGGATAATAATACGGACCCTCAACTGATTCCATGATAGCTTAAATACGCTCAATATAAACTACATCACACACTAATAAGCTAACTTCTATTTAAAATAAGGATCACGCTACCTGTACTTTTCTGAAGTTGATCCTACACTTGAATATTTGCCGAGGATCCTTATCTGGATTTAATCACTGTCGATTTATCCACTCTCTGTAGTCCTTTTCATGGATGAACTCCAAAATCTCTTAATAATTCCACGATCCTTCACTCTTCAACTAACAAAGTAACTCGCCAACTAACTTGTCAACTTCTTGCCAACTAACTTGTCAACTCCTTTCCAACTTCTTGCCAACTAACTTGTCAACTCCTTTCCAACTTCTTGCCAACTCTTCAAACTCGCGAATACAGAATTTATATAATATACTTCATTTGCATAATCACGCTTTCTCACTCGTCAAAAGTTGGTTGAAATGAAATATTTTTCCCCAGAAGAATCCCCAAGGAATTAGTAGAGTCGCGTATAGATCCGTTACAAATTGTCAAAATGAAGCTGAGTACATATGGGCAAAACATTGAGTCATACTTTAAAATCAACCACCCCATACAAGAGTATCAGAAACTGAAATCAAAAACAGGTTATTTACAGAAATATTGGTTAAATACCCAAATATTTCCTCAATGGACTTTTATGCATTTAATTTACTAAAATGTGTTTTGGGAAACCGGTGTCTGCATTGAAAGACTTTTTTCCCCTTCAAATGGGTTGCATTTTGGCAGCTAAGCCTTTGCAGGTAAGGCAAGTCTCCAAGTTTGAGAGCTATTTCATTAGTGGCACCAACTATTAGTGGCTCTCACAACCAGATTTTTGACTCTTCAATTTATTTAATATAAGCTCTCATCGGATGGTAAATATTGCCGAGATTACCAGAACTAAAGTGATTCTCAAGGGATCATTTATATGCCCCATAATCATACGGCATAAATGCCTACGATTTTCGTATCCAGAGAATCCATCGACTCCAGCCGGGATCAAACCCTCAATCTTGGGCTTACGAGGTGGGCTAGCTACAACCAAACCATCGAGCCGATTTTCGAAGCCGATTGAAAGAATTTTAGAATGCCATTTGACAGGAAAGATATAAAATTGACATGAACACTGTAAAGAAAGATTTGCTTTCATGGGAAATTTTAGTCCAAATTCTACTAAAGAACTACAGCTATGCAACAGAAGAAAATCAGCACAAAAATTCGTTTTGAAAAAGTGTTAATGATCTGTGTGTAGGATGATTATCACACAAAATTCAAAAACTATATCCTTCAAAAGCACGTTGTTAATAAAAAACAAGTCTAAAAATTATAACTCGGCATGCTGAACTTCATTTTCACCAATTAAACTACTACGACTAGCCAGTACAGTGCAAACCTAACTTCTGATCTTTCAAAAAGAAACTGTACTTTTAAGCTAATTCATGTTCTATATATGCTAGTTCTTTAAAATAGTCTTTGAATACGAATTTTCTATACGTTTATAGATTAATCTTTTAAATGAAACACTTAATGCATTTTCCTATAATTTCCTGTTTCAAACTATTTTTAAACTAGCTCAAACTTCGTGTGTTTGATTATAATATCGGATTTCCAAGCCAATTTACCACCTTAAACTGTTTCAAAGTTTCTCTTAGTAAAATCTGAGAAAAGCTACCTCGTATCTTCTCCCTATTCATTCTTCACTTTGATTTCATCGTCTATCGTAAGATGAATGAATTAGCATAAATCAAGTTTATGCCATCAATCTAGTTCGGTGATTTCACGAAAAAATCTCAGCGGCGGTTCGACTGGAATTGATTCTCTTGAATTAATGTCAAAATTATACATTCCGAATGGATGAAACACTTGACTCTTGCATAAGTGAGTGAATTTTTAATTGACGTCGATACCTAAGCAGACTTACAGAAACGATTTACAAGTAAGAATTTTCCATTCTTTTTTTTTTTTTTTTTGAAAAACCTATATCCAAAAATTAAGTAGTCGGCATTTTCAGCTTCTTATGATAGTGTTTCAGATCATTGTGAACACAAAGAAATATTAACATTAACAAATAGAAGTGACCTTTAATAACCCCATTCGAAACTTGTTTTATAATGAGCACAACAAATAAATAAAATGGCCTGGTGAAAATATATAATTGTTGGCAATAATCATAATAATATTAAGCCATAATCGAATAAAATGATTTTTAACCAAGTACAATGGTATTTAAAATTAAGAGAATTTTTATTTTTGGTTGTCTATCTCCGGATATTATGAAAAGTTTTAAGAAAAATTATATGCTTACAAAGGTTGATATAACATAAAAAATTACTTACAACAGTTATGGTATACAAGCATGCAATAATTATGGTATACAAACATACAACAGTTATAGTATACAAGCATACAACAGTTATGATATACAAGCAGACAACAGTTATGGTATACAATGTTGTGCACCATTCACCAGGGCAAGACTCTAAAAGAGTGAAGTTTCAAAAAGGAACAAAAACTGGGTTGATAGGGAGTGTAATCCCCTCTTACAGTTATGCAATTTTTACAACGCGAATTCATACTTGATATTAAACAATTTACGAGTTCCTATGTCAATAAATCTCACTCCTCCAGAAATGCTGTTTACAAGTCCTGGATGGTTTTGTGGATGAAAATGCGTTTCAATTGCCCTTTCTTTGAATATTCTCTATAAGTTAAAGATCTTGAGATCTGGCTGGTCAATTCATCCGGGGAATACCCTCACTTTCCAGAAATGTGCTAACCAGATAAGTTATATGTCGACAAGCCCTACCACCCATGAAAATGAAATCGGGACAGAATCCACTCCTGAAAATGAAAATATAGGGCTCCAATATTTCATAAGAGTCACAGATCCTCTGTGCAAAGACATGGAGGTCTGTTACACCCATCCTATATAACGCCTGTTCAGATAATTAAGCTTTCATTGCCATGTATCGGTCTCCATCGCGGTTGTTGGAGTGCCTGTAGCATGACATCCAGATGAAAATACGTCGAATATCAGTGGTTAGGTAGAATTTGAACCAATTAAAGAATAGAAGGATTTTTAACTAATACTTTCTCCATTGTGATATTCTTAACCCGTTCAGGACCATGATCACTTCAGGGAACACGGTATCGTATTTGAGATTGCATTTTGCATTTGATTCTGGGGCTCATAATAATATCGGTGTGATCTTAATTTGGAATGATTATAAACTATAAATTTCGGCATATTTTATTACAGTAATGATTTTTTTATTAATTTTTAAATAAATTTAGACTTAAATGGAAAAAATCGCCTGGTTCTGAATGGATTAATACCACGCTAAACGGGCTCTTTTGCGGACAGAGGTGAGTGGGATTCATCAGCAGGTCATCTTTGAAAAAAACTTCTCTCATGTAACTTTTGTAAACTTGGGTCGCATAAAAAGACACGGAAAGCTTAAAAAGTTCCACATCGGATACATTATTTCAATGATCAAATACCGATCTTTACTGTTCATTGTGTTTTTTGGACCACTTTATCTTGGTCTTTTCTCTTAATTAAACTGTATCCATAAGTTACGTACAACAATGGGCACATTACATCAAATTCCTTAGTATTTTGCATTTGACATTTTTCTGGATCAAGACTCCCGATGATTCACCCTTTATTCAATCAGCCAAAAGTTGTGATTGCTTGTATAAGGGTTTTTTAAATTCTACTGAATGTTGAAAAAAATCACCTACGTTTGTCACAACAACGAGTGAGCGAACGTAGCGAAAAAATTGGCATGCGGGTTCACAAAGTATTTTTCTCTAATTGCACAGCTCCCTCGTTCGTGTACGTTTATGCAATCCATACTAAAAATTTTCTTACTTCTTGGAAAACATTAGTTTTACCTTTCATTCAATACTTTTCGAGAAATTCGAGTAAATATATAAATTACCTTAATTTCAAATACCAGTACTTATACCCTCCTTCAAAATTTTTCATTCATAAAGATGATAAACCCTGGAATAAACCTAATTTAACGATTAACACACAGTCCCCTTATTCATATCTTAGCTGAACATGAGCTGAAAATTGCAACCATGAAATATATAAATCAATTACTTCCCCAAACGCGTACTACTATGGTCTCAAAGGGACGAAAAGTAATATATACAATAGTGTGGCAAAATTAAATCTTGGTATTATTTTAAAGTATTCTTGACATTTTACAAGCAACTAAACTAATAAACAAATCTTTCAATCTACACCTAAAATGAATCACATATTTTAAAGAACCGTTTCTTTTTAAATGGTAAGTGCTATTAATTATTAGGAAAAAAATCAGATCTTAAACTCTTTTACTAAACTCTTTACTCTCTTTACTAAACTCTGATCTCTTTACTAAACTCTTACTGAAACTCTTTTAACACTAAATTTCTTTCTTTATTTCATGAATCAATTTTTGCAATAATTCATCTACACAAAATTTCTCACTGATTCATCATTATAAATGTTATTCCTTTCGATTAATCAAACAGCTATCTAACATTAATCAACAATACATATGGCATCAGTGTTGCATATGCGGAGTCTGAGCACTTTGTACAACATTTAACCATGTATTCATCTATTTTACGATGAAACCCATCACTTTATATTCCTATTAATTACGTAAGAGATTAGGTACTTTTAACAATAAGGCTGTTATGATGATTAATTTCGCGAGGAACAGCCATCGATCATTTTTTGAAAATTATTTAAATACTCAAATTAATCATCTAGAAAGAATCTAAAGAGATTTCGAGTATATCTCGATATTTAGTAAGTGCTGTTTCATTCCCGTGATGCTTGTACAAAGTCAATAAGTACACACTGTATGTGAATGCATAATAGCCATTTCCCCGCATATATCACCATATTTATTGACCAACACACTGGGCGCCTTAAACTTCATTGTTTCACGCATACAATCACACATACATAAGTTCTGCTAAATCAATGGCGTTACAGGAGAGACTAAGGTGAAAACTAGAGTAAAGCCTTCAAATATCATATTAAATACCTCCTGAATAACTTTGTCTTGCTAAACATAAATGTTTAGGAGCTTATTATTTCCCTACCAGAGGCTTAAATCTGCAAATTAACATATAACTTGGTAATATGTTTCTGATTAGTTACGTAGAGGGAAAGAAAAGCACAGATTGCATTCTTGTAAATAAAAAAGTAGCAGAGAGTATTTCTCTCTTTCAAACACTAAAACAGAAGTTTTAATTAATATCACCTCAAGTTCCCTTTAGAAAGAGAAAATATTTCTCTCTAGCCTTTTCGAAAAGAAGAGCTTCTGTTGTCTTTAATTTCCTTTTAAGCGATTTTCAGGTAAAGTATGTGTGGCATATTGCGATCTAATGCTTGTAACAATAATGTTTATCTTTTTAATTTGTGTGGAAAGATTCGGGAAGTCATATTAAGGATTTCATTAATTTATAACAGCTACATACAAGTTTTCGAGAATGCAAATTTTGGATAGCTTTGCTGTAACAATTAAAGTCTTATGAGTTTGTTCTTGTTGTATCTTTTTAATACAATGTTTTCATAAGAAAATTAGATATAATTTTTCAATTTTTCAACGCAATTTTGGTACATTAATTTTCCGTCTTGTGTTATAATTTTGAAGTTCCATTATGTTCTGTCTATTTCATTTTCAAATTGTTATTAAAAATAAAAAAGGAAATTAATGTTGAAATGAAAATAATCATTTTAATATTAAACTGAAAAGTGTATCCATAAAAACCATTAAAACTTAACTAACACTTGTAAATTTAATCTGTTTAATTAATTAAACAATAAAGATTCTAAGCTAAAGAATCGGTTTACTAAACAAAATAAATTATTTTTTTCTCTTTTACTATGCTTATCGCAGAGTTTTAGAAAAGCTTTTTTTCTAAATTTAGGAAAGAAATAAATCAAGTTTCGCTCTCCAGAGACAAGCTATAAGAATTTAAACATATACCTCTACTTATTGTCTACGTTATAACTGCATCTTTAAGTTCAAAATCACTTATATTTAAAAAAATTCATTTACATTAATTACAGACATAACAAAAGTTATCCTTCACAAATCCCAATAAAATACGTAAATTTTCTATACATTTTTCAATTGGTATATATAAATATATTCTACGTATTACATATATTTTCAACAAATACATTTAGCTCTGTTTTATGGTGGGGAACAAGTTTTATATATTAATGCTCACATTTTATACAATACGGTAACGGTTATACATTTACGTGGAACCTTAGAGGAAACTCTATTATCCACTCATCATAATAAGTTGAAAAAAATAAGAATTTGCTGAAATTACATAAAAATATAAAGAAGTCCACAATGAGTGCAGCGCAACAACGCTGGTGGAGGCGTGAGTGGGAAACCATCATCCAGTTGATATAGTTTATGTTTCACTTTATGTTATACAATACCATTTGTATTTTATAAATTATTTAGTTATGATTTTATTAGTATTTAGTAATACATTTTTTTAAAAAAAAGCCTCCACAAAAGAAATTTTTTTTCGCATTAATTTTACAAACTTTCTTAGAACTTTGTTACATTTGAAATAAAAACACACAAAAAAATTTTTATGTTCAACACAACAAGCTGCATTAAAAATTTAGTGCCCTTCCATTTTTACTCAGAAAAGTGATAAAACAGTATCGAAAAAGTAAATTAATCGTCTCACCAAAAGCTTACTTTCATCAACAATAAAAAAAGAAAACAGCTTATATCGACTCACGTAGTAAAGAAAGAAAACAAGTAAAACTTGCAGACAACATATAATTGAAATTTTTCAATAGGTTTTTAAAATAATTTTTTCAGAAGGATAAACTTTCTGAAGATATAATGCAGTCTTTGAGGCAGGTAAAGTCTTAGAAATTCCAACTCCTATATCGCAGTTAAATATTTCATAATCAATTAAGATGATTGATCACTGGGTAATTTAAAACAAAAATAACGAGGACTTTATTAGCCTGAAATAAATATCGATCATCTGTCAACACACACGGTCTCTGTGATCCTAACTGAGACCACCAATATTAGCCCAGAGTTTTTCAATCGCATAACTCGAAAGATGGAGAAAAAGATTTAACGTTGCATCCGACGAGAAAAATATATAAATCATTTTCACAGACTCAAATTGAATAGCGAGCAAGAAAAATTTTGACCAAAAATAGAAACCTTTGAAGCAATGGAGAAAGATCCAGTCTATAAAAAACTTAAAAGGAATAAAATGTTATCGAGTTTGCATATTTAAAAAACGAAAAAGAGGAGAAAAAGCTTTACCGAGAAAACCGGCAAACAGATTTCATCAACTTTCTCCCTGTTTCTAAAGATAGAGTAATACATTTTAGTGGCTAATGCGATTTTTAAAGCGGCAAGCAAAATTCATAAAAAGAAAGTCCTTCGAAATAAAACTGCCAAATTTAGTTCTGTTTGTGTTGCAAATGAGTGCTGTAGAAGAATGAATACTTTGTAACATAAATACTATTTTTTCTTCATTTCACTAACGTTAAGAATACCTTTCATAGTTTAAAAAACCCTCTAAATAAAACATTAAAAAAATGTTTGGGAATAACAAGGAAGTTTTTTTTTTTCAAATTTATATTTAAATATCTCTGATTTTTTTCTTATGGAATGTTTCAAATGTAATATTATCCATCTATATATCTCTCAATCAATCAAACTATATACTTGAGAACAATAAAAATATTGTACAAAACTTCGGCTAAAAATGAAATTTAATTCACATAATGATACAGATGAAAGGTTCCTATGATCTCAAAACCAGAACAATATTGAACAAATACAGTGTGCAATTAAACAAATATAGTACCACTTCAATAGAGCACGGGACCACTTCCTGCTGAAATACATGCTGCATAACTGTCCAGCATTGTGTTGATATTGTTCAATTCATGTACAGAATGACACGGTGATATCTGGCGTTTCAGTTGGTCCGAAGAGTTTCTATACGGGGATAAGTCTAAGCAGAGAAAACCGGCCATGGAAGATTCTGAACATGAGGTAGAAAGTCTTGAGCTACTGGAGCTGTATGTGGATGAGCATTATATTGCTGAAAAATTGCCCCTGGAGGATCATTTCTTAAGGTCCCACGTGGAATCGAAGAATGTAATCAACATAACGGGGATCCGTAAGGTTCCATCTACTACAATTTGAGGGGACTGGATATCATAGACTATGATCGTCCAGAACATTGAGCCTGCTGTGTAAACAGTATATTGCATGACAGACTGGGTGGAATTGTACCGTTCACCAGACAGCCTCCACTCTCGTACGTGATAATTATCTGTCGCCCAAACGAGCCGTGGTTCACCTCTAAAGACCATGGCATGCCAATATGTTGCATTCTACATCTCTCTAGCTTGGCATCTCTGTAGATGGAGTTACCGATGTTTCGACGTTAAAGGCAGTACATGAAAAGGGCACTTTGATTGCAGCTTTCCTTCCTCAAGGCATCTGAAAATAGTTTTGGGGACAACTGGCAGGTCTACGACTACATCATGGAACAAGTCACTGAGAAATCCACAAGCGTCTTCCTGGTAGCTTTTTTTATATTTTTCATTGAGAACATTTATAAACCTCTTGCACCACACAATGTATCACAAAGGGGCTTACAACACAAAGGAAAGAAGGAAGGATTACAACGCAAACATCTATGCCTTCTCCGGGATTTGAACCCAGGCCCTACGGCACCGCAGTCAATGTCACTAACCACTATTCCGGATGGGCGGCTTTCCTGGTAGCTTCAGATTGGTTTTCTGTTTGTTGGGTACCATTTGGTATCAATTACTCCCTACGTGTTTTAACAGCACACTCCAAACGATCGACCTGAAGAGCAACATGAACGTGGCATTCTTCTCTTAATAAAATCCTCCTAGAGTTGGAAGGTTATCGTTAAGTTTATAAATCTTCCCCTATACGCCGGTTTTTATAGGACCCACTTCCTGATTACAGAACATCTACAGGATTGGTCATACGCATAGGCACCAAACTTCTATCTTTTTCAAATCAAACACCATTCAGTTGTTACTTTGCAAAGCTTTAAGATTGTAGCTCATTTTCTTCTGGGTGTGCTATTTTGAATATTCATGGGTATATATATATATATATATATATATATATATATATATATATATATATATTATTCATTGATAAGCCATTTAATAAAGGTCAGGCCATAAATATTTCATTAAGCCACATTTTGCTAATGTATAGCCTTAATTTTTCTTGGTATGGTATATACTAGATGTTGACAGGTCACTCAGGAAATGTAAGATTAAGCTTGAGAATTAGAACTTTCCAATAGAATGAAATTGCATAATTGTGGATCTAGATGTCGTGGACTCTTTGAAATTACAAATAAGCTCCTTCGGATTAAGATCTAGGGATTAAAGATACCTCAAATCAGGAGATTCTCCACACCGCCTGATCATTCATCAATCGGTAACAATTACAATTTGCTCTCTCAGTGTGAGTTTTTTGCCAGACATTTCAATCTTGATATACTTTCACTATAACTGCAGGTAAATATACACAAATATGGTGGTTTCACTAATATTTTATCCATGCATCCGAGCTCCAATTCTCATTCCACGTTCAAAGTCCATCAAATAACGTTTTCTCCCATATATTAGCAAGCAATTTTCCTATATTGTACTGCCTCGAAACTCAACCTTTTTTTACTAGCCTAGCATTCAAGTGACAATATTATAACGTAATAGTTCATTCACATAAATTTACGATATGTGTACACCGTGTTAAAATTATTTTTATAAACTGAAATATATAAATAATAAATGTTTTGTCATGTTAAAAAATTGGAAATATTTTAATACTAAAAGGAAAATCTGGGTAAATGAAGAATATACATAAAAAAGACGAATAAATTTAAAAGAACAAAAACTTGCGGCACATAAAATTCAATATTCTCTTCAGGATAAAAACGACAGAAATCTTTGAAAACAATTTCAGTATCATTAAAAAATTCATGCAAATATTTCATGCATGACCAATAGTTTGTGTTATGGTCACGTTTGCTTAAATGTTTGTATTTTGGATCTATAAAGGGAGTCATATAGAATGCAAAATGTCGTGTTACAGTTTAAAAGAAATTGACCGGTGAAGAAATAAAATGACTCTATTCCAATAAAAATTGAGCAATATTTTATGACCAAACTTTGAGTGTTTCTTAAATATTTATTTTTAAATAAAACCTACATTAATGGAATCGTGAAAAAGTTATGAAATGATAAATGATTAGATTAATTGACTATTCATAAAAATTGTGAAATAAATTACTCTCTTAAGTAAAATAACATAACGTTAAAGAGAATCCAAATAGAAATATTCGTTTGGGATAAGAACATGTTTCAACATTAGTATTATTTTATGACTTCGCTATCCTACACAGAGGATTTCGTAAATATTTATTCAAAAATCTATTTTTTCTGGTGTAAAATATGTTCTATACTTTGTTATCCATAATCTGTAATAATAAAACATTTTTTCATAATACAAGTTAAAGAAAAAATGGCACGATTGGCGTATATTTCTTAGTTTTATGAATACAATACGATAAACTAATATACGTGTTATTTCACGAAAGTATATGAAATTTAGGATATTTTTCTGAAGGAAAATATGGGTTCTGAGTTATATTCAGATTTTTTAATGTTCAATAATTAATTTTGTCGATTTGTATTTCTGGACTATTGGCGACAAATCTCGTAATTCTGAACTTTGATCAAGTCATGAAGATCAATTTTCTGAGCTGACACACAAAATGAGCCCCCTCTACAAATATTCACAGCACTAAAATGTGTGCTTCTACAGATTTAATGTGTGTTAGGCCCTCTACATGGTGAGTATTTAGTGGCAATAGAATTCGAACTCACAATTTGATAAACAATGTAGGTCACGTGTGAAGGATCATGAAAAGAGCCTTAAGCAACTAAAACGGCTAAGCTCTTAGCAATACATTTATTATTATGGTACAAAAAATTACTTATTAATGCCAATAAAGTATTACCCCTATCGAAATATATCTATTTTTTTATTTTATTTAAATAGCACAAATATAACTAAACCTAGGTTAGATTCTTTTAATTAGTGGCAAGCATATTTAATACTTATTCCGGTCAAATAATTTTCTTGTACTAAAAAAAATATGTAACCATCGTTTCAAGTATTATCTTTACTTTCTTTCTGAACAATAATCATGTAAAAAGGGATATAAATAGTACACATCTCAAAAAAAGAAGCAATAAGATCCAATTATTTTTGAAACATACGCATATATATATCAATAAATTTAATTTTGTTACTACGAACACGTTAAGCTAACTATTTGGGTTTTGGTTGAGTTCTTTAAAACGGGGGGGGGGGGGGGGTAACCTCAGGCAAACGCTGAAATCCTTCATACCACGCTGTTTTACTCAGAATGTAAAATAAATGGATTTTAATAAGATGTATCCACTTAAAAGTCATTATTTTCTTTCAGAAAGGAAGAATATGTTTTATACTGATGTAATGCTGTTTAGTGAAGTTAATAAGAAAAACATATCTTACAAAAATCTATACTGAAAAAGAAATTTTATTAGCAATGTAATTAGGTAATAAGCATTACCAAATACCTAGAAATTCTTTCTTATGTTTATAGAAAAATAAAAGAATAGTTTCAAAAATTTTTGCAAAAAATATAAATAAAAACTGAAAGACATGTTGGAATGAATATTTAAGAAAATCTAAAAAAAAATCAGAAAACTTTTATCTCAGTTTACAAGTACTCTCTTTTACTTTTCAATTTTAAAAAAATTAAGTGTTAAAAAAACTATCCCACATTAAATGCAACCTCTACATAAGGGATTCATAGACTTTTTCCATCCTCAATCCCTTTTAAAGGAACATTTTCTTCATAGACCCCCTTACATTTTTCTTTGTAGTATACAACATAAAATATAATCATAATACGAATAACAGCACAAAAATATTTAAAGCAACAATTTAATTAAGGACATGAACAGACAATTAGAGGAAAAAAGTGGAATATCAGATTTATGTTTTATTATTTTATACTATAAAATTTCATTTTAGATGCATGGATCACAACTCCATGTACAAATCTATATATTTTTATACATAAAAAGGATATTATTATATAATAACAACAGTCCTTAAAAATTAAGCAAAGTTTTAACACAAAAAAAATTGTGATTGACCTCCAATTGACCCTGGAATACTAAAGGACTTTTTAAACTTCCATTGGTCCCCATGGGTTCACTTGAACATCGCTGAGAATCCTTGTTTTATATACACAAAACTCTGCAGGTAAATAATGTATCATATTTTTGTTGATTTTCTAAAAAAAAATACGAATAACTCGCAGACATTTAAGTATTAAGATTTTTTTTTAACTGTACCATACCATTTGAGTAATACCATAAACATGGTTACCACGCATTGAAATACAATTGAAAATATTTACGCGTGAAAATTAATTTATCTCAAACGTATATCACAGGATATTAGTTGGCTCTAAGGCCATGACAATTTGATCATATTTGACCATGGGATAAAGCTTCGAGTGCCAATCTCATAGTATAATAAACTTTAATCCAAGTGTCTTGAAGTAAATTCTGGACGCATAAGCAATGGAAAATAGATTGGAAGATACTATATTTAAAAATCACCCTCTTTCATAGAAAATTTATGAATGTATTCTCCAGTTTCATGATTTTTCCTTAATCTATGAATTCTGCTTCTTTATTTTTAAACTGGAAAATTGAATATTTACTCATGAAGTTTTAAATTTTGGAAAATGCAAGATTTCTTCACGTTTTCTTTAAAAAAGAAACTATGGTTAAAGTTTATCTTTTCTTATTATCTAATTTTGAAAAACTCCATTGTGAATCACTAGAATTCAAACATAAGATTAGTAGAAAATAGAATGGTCTATCATATTATAAAAAACAAAAGGGTCACGTATAAGTTTTAAAGATTTAAAAACAGAAAATGCACTGAAATGCTTATACACGCATAACAAACTCACAAGTTCAATGTTTTAATAAAATGTATAATGTAATAACTCTAATTAGCTAAAGCCCAAGCTTTTTAGAATTTGTTCTCAACAAAATTCACCATCAAATTTATGAAAAATCCTTAATATAGCATAATTTACGAATAGCTTTAGCATCAAAGTAATGGATTGAGATTATTGTTATTTTTTCATACTATTTGCATTTCTTATCTAACACATGCATCTAAACCCATTGTTTGCTCCAAATAAATTAAGCAAATCATACTTCACCATCTTTTTTTTATTCGGGAAACTTTCTAATGTTGTCATTGTTAATGTATAAAAAAGCTATCTCCTTTCTAAAATTTTTAGTTTTTTCCTTTTTTTCAACTCTGAGTAGTTACTCTATATCAATGTATTATTGTCATATGTGAAGAAAAGAAAAAACTTAAAATTTGAAAGTTAAACACCTTAAAATGTTATCTCGATGTATAAAAGACACAACCCAGTAAATAAAAAAAGAACTGAGCTCAGCAGGATTATTTATATTCGTTTTACCCACTTATCTTCATTAGTGAAAAACGAAGACGAGAAGATCCACAAAAAGATAACAAGAAAAATATGAAATTTAAATTATGACATCCAAAAGAGCATTAAAAAACGCATGAAAGCCCAAATGCCTTAAAAGAAAGGAAAAAGAATTATAAAACAAAGAAATAATGTGAAAGAATACGATGTGCAAAACTTTGAATTAAATACCCCTCGGCTGGCAAGATTTTTAAAAAGTTTCTAAGAACTTAACACATTATCGCTTACGAAATAACAAATCGAGTTGATAATGCATTAGAATATTTAAAAAGACTGATATTCATATCTGAATTAATCATTTAAGTGTCACAAAATCTTAAAAACCGATAAAAACATTCCTAATTTTACAATACAAATTATAATAGTACCGTATTTCGTGTGTGTTATAATCTTGTCATTCTAGTTTGTTGTAATCTTCTCATTCTAAAAAAAAATCGTACTTTCTTCAGAATTGAACTATTTAATGTTGATTCAAGAATATGTGCGATAAATCATTGATAGTAAGCTAACAAAGTAGCCAACATAAAAACCTACTTTAAATACAAGAGTATTGATTAAATATGTGACTAGAAAATGAACAATTATGTAAAGGTTAAAGTGCTTTAATTTTTATTTAGCTAATCATAATAGAACACCAAAAATATTTTAAAACCATGTAACCCTTATTCTAGAAACTATTAATTTTATCATAAATGCATCGCATAAATTTAATAAAAAAATGTAAGATTTGTGTTTTATTTAACATAAATAACAAAAGTGCTTACATTTAATAAATGCAATATAATCTCATTAAATAAATTTGATAACATAATCTCATTAATAAAATTGTCCAATATAACAAACATCCCATGAAATAAATTCCCTCGAAACTTCTATTTCAAATTCATAGCCAACTAGGATTATTCTAGCGTATAAATCTTCAGCAAACAACAATTTATTTTCTCTTATTTTTTTACGTTCTTCATATTTATAAATTAATTTTACTAATCCTTTTGTAATTAAAGAGCCGGAAAACGGAACAATATTTATTCATTTAGTTAAGCTTTAAACAGAAATCCAAGTTTTTATCAAAATGACAAATTTTTAAAAAATGAGCCTGAAAAATTGAAAAAGTAAGAATATTTTTAAAAGCGCCATCCTAAATGAAATGTGAGCTTAATAAAAAGAATTGTGTATGTTCTTATCAGTGACAGATTTTGACATACATTGCGATGAGCTATAATAATGCACCTGTCGTTTCTCAGACAAAAGAAAGCATGCCAGCTTTCCTCAGTTGTGTCGCACTTCAAAATAAATACATTTCTTAAAGAAATGCCCTTAGTATTTATTCCCGGTAAAATAGCTTTGGTATACGGTTTGAAGAATTTTGCTGTGAAAGACGGCGAAGAGCAAAGTAAATATTGCCAAAATTTATAATTTAAATATATGCCAACGTGCTTTCATTTTATCATCCATTTTTAAAAGAGAATGCAGGACGCGCGTGCTGGTGTTCCTTAATCCATATATATATATTTACTTTAGTTGAAAAAAGGATTAAATTCTTGTAAAGTGCCTTTTAAGTAATGTACATTCTTTCAACTCTGACACACTCAACTATGTTTTTTAAAAATTTGGATCTGACAGGTAATTCATTTTTAAATACTTCTAAAACAACAGAACGGAATATTATATTTACTCTCAATAAAATGTTCTTCACTTTCTTTTTAGGAGTTTAAAAGAAATACCAAAAAATTAATGAACGAGTTTAGTTGTGTAGCTACATTTTCCTTATAAAATAAGATACAAAATGTGGTGAATTGGTGAATACTGCATAACAGTCCCGAAGAAAATATTAAATGCAACTAACAAAAAAAAAAGATATATCATTTTATAGACTTGTAATTGAAATCGATATAAGACATATAAAACAAAAAGAAAGTCAGAAACTTCCTATGGGATCATTCTGATTGCACGAAGAGGCTTAAGGCTCATAGCAATTAATCAGTTTTTAACAGCCTATTTACAAATTCTCTTATAACGTGAGTGGGCAGGAAAAAAAGACAAATTAAAGCTTAATTTTCATTAATGATCATTTTCTGGAAGATAATTATTCAAAACCTTTGAGTTTAAGGAATAAAAAAATGTTTTTAAAAGAATTCTATTATTTTTATTTTTAAATAACAAGTAAAATTTCGATAAAGGGGTCATTAACATATATTTCTTTGGAAGTTTGTTCCGCATTTAAAAGATTCTTAAAATCATCCCCTTCTTCTCGTATTAAAATAAGAACAAAGCTACGTAAGCAAGTATCAGTAAGTTAATTATGACTCGTAAAATAAATTCTTGACTGCAGATCATTTTCAAGACAAATGTAAGCTAATGACTGCATGAGTAGATTTCATATTTCTTATTAAATAATCAATTCCATTCTACTGAAGTAGAATGAAACATTTCAAGAAATTTCATTTGGATTTTAAATATAACAATCAGCATTTATTAAGTATTAAGCTAAATGTGGAGCATAATTTAACACTTTGCTGTATGCATAATTCGATTTAACGAAGAATTATTCAAGAGTTTAAATATTTTGATTAATATAATAATTTATATTTATCAGATTTGCAAATTCATTTAGCCATTTGTGTATAGTGTGCTAGAATCCTTCTTTTACTGATTCAATCCTAAATGAAACCTTTAATTTGGGTGATTAGAAAATTGATATAACATTTATCACGAATTATTTTCGATTTCAAACATGTTTACTTCAACTTTTATACCACTGCTTTTGCTAAATATTGAAGCTATTTTCCAAATGAAGCTGTGCTTCGTCGTCACAAAGCTGTTATTTAGAATTCCGTACTTTCGAAGAAACCATATAATAACAATCTTCTCGTAAAATAGACTTTTTACGAAGCGAAAGAAGAATGTTACTTCTCTTTATTTTTCTGCTAGTTTTTCGTATCGTTTGTTTTCAGTGAATTTGTTGTTATTTACAATCAATTTCCTTTTGCATATAAGTGTTTTGATTTGAGAATTCAGCAGGTAATTCTCGAAATCAATTAATTCTAAAATTGATTTCTATTTAAAAATCACTTACTTCTTGTGTTCAAGAGCTAATTTTGTTGACAATCCAAAATTTTTAATGATTATACTTTAAACTTATTCTTGAGTATAAAAGGAAAAAAAACTCTGAATAGAAAAAATTCGAAATTAAAAACTTGATATGCACATAATTTGAGTTTTAAAAATCCAACAAAAACTTACTACACAGCATTCTCTGTGTTCCAATTTATAACCAATATATTTGAAAAAGTTGAAAATACATGAAAATTTAATTAGACAAAAAAAATTTGGTTTAATGCAATACAGTTATTAATACCAGAAGAAAAAAATTCTTTACTATTTTTTCAAATGAATTATTCCTAATTCTATAGCACAGTATTCTCCTTTGTAACATTAATATTTGCCTTAAGCATCAATATGTTTTGGAAGTACGATAAGTAATTTAATAATGTTTTCAGAAATATATCTTGTTGAATTAATGTAAGAAATTTTATTTTCTCTCTCTCTCAAAAAGGAATTTTTTAGCTTCTGAAGTTTGATACTTAGATATTTGTTAAGTCCTTTTGAAAAAGTTAAATGATTTTCTTTGAATAAGAATGCTAATTGGAAACGTTGAAAAGAATTTCAATTATTTATCTGGCATTGACTTGCTCAATTTAAAGAATCTGATATGCTCTAGATTAAATGATAAATACAATACACCTAAGCTAAATTAAATTATTTTTTTAAAAATGCAAGGAAATTATAAAAAATAATCATTAAATTTATATTTCAAGTACTTTTTATAATTTCATTCTGTTAAAATGGATTTTTATCAGTGCAAAAAAAGAAATTAAATACTTTATTGACATTTCAAAATTAAACCTTTATTCTTCGAGCTTATTCATTTTGAATATACGTATACATATAATTTTACTCACACAAGTATGTATTTATATAAATATACAAATATATACATATATACAAACGTATATATGTATATGTAAAAGTATATACGTATATACATATATATAACGTATATATACGTATGTTAATCTAAGACAGAAAACATTCTCTATAAAAGACAGTCTTGAATTTTATAAGTTTCTACTGAGGATTCGTAACTCATCTTCTTTTGCCTGATTTACATAGCACTAACTGAATATGGAATCCAAAACTTTCCTTCAAGTTAACATTTAAAAAATTATTTGAAGGCCATTTTTTATTTTATATATAAGTATACCTTTTTTAAAATTTTCCACTCTTAAAAGAATTTAAAAATACGTTTTGTTCCAAAGAACTTATCAAATTAAAATGAATTAAGTTTAAATAAATTTCGCTTTTTATATTCTTCAAAAAATTCTTAAATTAAAAATTTTGAGAAGGTATTTTTTCATCTAAAATCACAGTTTTTGTTAATTGTAGAATATGAAATTTATGTGAAAAGATACGGTATTTTAACAAGGAAAAGAAAAGCATTTGAACAAAATGGTTTTCAAAAAATTAATGTTGTATTATTATGAGATTTTAATATGAAGAATTACATGAAAAAGAATATTGTAAATTTTCTACAATTCTTTAGCTATAAGGCATAATTTAACACAGCCTTCTGTCATACTTTTGTATTTCTCTAACTTACATTTATTTCTAAATATATTTATTTACAGAAAGCTATAAAACTGTGATCTTCATAGAATTTGTAATGACATGTTCTGTAGTATTATTTTTGAATTATTCAAAAAGATGACAAAAAGTCAAACAAATAATTACATATTTTTCTTTTTATTTTCCCCTTCCTTATAAAAATGTGAATTCGAATAACTATTTATAGATTGTTTACTTAGGTAATGAATCAATACCACATATTTGGAAACCAAAATATCTGGCAGTTGTAGCATTTAAAAGTATGCATATTAAAATCAAAACAAAATAAATAATTTCATATTCGAGGAAATATGAACAAATATTAAAATGTCGTTTCGAAAGAAATTTATCTGTGAGAATTCTATTTTAAATTAAATTAAATTTGTGCCTGCAAGTTTCGCCTAGTCAGCGAATAAGTAATAGATGCATGAACTACCTTCTAACACTAAATTGAATTGTTGAAAATTAATTATACCAATCCAAAAATTTATGCTAGTAAATCGATTAAATACTACCAATTTCCTAAATGCTGGAATTTCTTCGTGACTTTCACATATTAGGAAACGTTTTACTATCTATAACTCCAAAAATACAGGTTTATGAAACACTATATAGTAAAACAAGGCAAATTTTCAGTAATATGTTTCAAAAAGTTATTTCATGTCTTAGGATTATTTCGTAAAATTCAATTCAACTATACAGAGTATCCACCCTTATTAATTACAAGTATAGATTGTGGGGCGTGAGAAATGCACAAAAGGTACAAAGCTTTATATATCCTGGCTCTTAACATCCGTGAAAGTGTAAAGATGGATTTCCGTATGTTTGGAAACACGTAAAGATCAATCTCTTAGTATTGTTTCTCTTATGAAACGTGAGTGGAATAGATTCAATTCACAATAAATCCCAAACTGAATGTAGCTTACTATAGTTGAAAGTTTGGATCATGTGAATAAATTGAGTAAAAGCTTGTATACAATTCATAATTCATACAAATCAACGCGAATACAATTTCATACTCCTAAAAGCGTAAGTTGATAAAACTTCAATGAACCCGAAGTTATCCTTTATATCAAAGGAAATTTCAGTAAACAGAAGATTTCTATTATCATGTCATAATTATCATCGTTAGATTGTGATAAAGAATATATATCACATTTAAGCTGATAATTATAACATGATAATGGTAATCTTTGAAATATTTCTTCTATTTGAGAAATTTTTTGCTTAGCTCTTTTATAATATTATTTTTTACATATCTAATAATGAAGTTAATATCAATTTAATGATTGAGCAAAAATAAATTAATGAATACGAATATCCTAATACTCCTGTGGGGGGTAATCTTTTAAAATGGATATTTATCATAATTTTTATTATTTTGCCTACAGATCTCGTTTTCGCATTCCCAAGCCAATAATTTTACTTAAAAGTGTTTTTTATTCTCAGTGATTTCATTTTCTGAAAATTTTTCAAATCTGTCACTAATCAATTTTAAATTGGAAACATAAGATTTCTTTGTTTATACAGTAAATGTTCTGAACGATTGTATGAAATTTAAAAATATTTACATGTTTAAACAAATGATGAAAATAAAGTTTCACACTTCAAAGGAGAAATGTGAAAGAAAAAGGGCGGAGATTTTTCGACACATGTAAATCATTAATCATTATTAAGTAATTAACCATTCACCTATAAAATATGAAAGAAACAATCGATTGTGATTTAAAGATACTGTTTTGTAAGTAAGCGTCAGTTTTGTTGAAATATTCCAGAATATCGTTATTATATTACTTAATCTTAAAACTTGTACTGAGAGACAATTATTTTGAAATCTGTTAATTGTCTTATTGTTTATTTACGTCGCATTACGAAGCTACATAAAGAATGTTGGTGAAGGAACTCGTAAATTTGAACTACGTTCATGTGATGAGGACGATATTTCCACTGGTATACTATTTCCCTATTCTCCAAACTGCTCCACCGTACCAACGGAAATACTTTGAACCTTGATACACTTAAAGGGTACATCAGCCCCTCTGCACAGTGGATTTTAGTTGCACTAGGAATAGAACCCTTGACTCGATAAAAACAACAGCAGCTACGAGCTCATGTCCACGACATGTTGAAAAATGTATTGATAACTTAGACAAAAAAAAGTTTAATTTTCAAATTTTTCTCCGAAACTTTACATGTTTAAAATAGCAGTCAGTTTAGGATATTTTCCAAAATATATTTATTGAAAAGCCTGATCATCAGTGTGGACTCAAGAGAAATCATTATATAACACTTTATCAGGTATATTTCGTGAATAAATTAATAAATCAGCAATATAAAGTGAGATAAATAGCCAACATTAAGATATCTAGTAAGCTCACGATCGAGATAAATCTTCAAACTACACGAAACAATTTATTAAAGCCTAAATAATGGACATTTAGTATCTCTCACGAATTCGAGGAAACGTTTTCAAAATAATTATCTCATG
The DNA here is from genome assembly GCA_019973975.1 of Trichonephila clavata. Lineage (NCBI taxonomy): Eukaryota > Metazoa > Arthropoda > Arachnida > Araneae > Nephilidae > Trichonephila > Trichonephila clavata. The sequence goes on along the minus strand of BMAO01020041.1, from coordinate 442,411 downwards.
TAATGCAGATAATGGCGCTCTCCTGAAACGCGTTTACATATCTTCATACGTTCGGAATTTGTGGTGTACTCATATTAAAATTCTAGGCAAAACTTTAGTAAAAACTAATGTGAAAATTAATAAATGTAAGCAACACCTGGTTAATATGTCAAATGAATACTTCCAGACGAAAAATAAACTGTAATCTAAATATGTAAAACTACTGTTCCTTCATTTACATTTTTCTATGAGAATTTTAAAAACCGCATAACAAGTAAATTTACATTTACGATAATATTTCAAATTCTTTATTTACTGGTACTTGAGTATATTAATTCAATATTATTCCCCATATTTTCTTTAAAATTTAAAATCTTATTTACGTTTTCAAAAAGTAAGCCCTTAGAACAGCTAACAATCTTAACGAAAGTGAAAATATATGAAAATTTGGTTTTAAATTATTTTAAATTATGTTGTTTTATTTTCATATTGCTTAAACACCTAGCTTTATCAATTTTATTTATTTATTTATTTAAATCACTCGTTATCTTCCATTCGCTTTCATTCTTCAAGTGAAAGTAATTTGGTTTTGTAACAAGTAAATTAAATGCTAATCCTCGTAACGCGATTTGAAATCTTCATAATCCTTTTCCTTACGATGCTAAATTATACTTTTCTGTGTTCCCTGTTATTCTAGCATTAAATTTCCTGAGAATTCCCAAATGCATGAAATAAATCCTCCAATTTACATATTTTAGAAAGAAATTATTTTAAGTGTTTTATTTTTTTTTATTTTATTCCTTTGTGTTTAGTAAGATGATTAATTTTTTTTTTAAAAAAAGCGAAAATGCTGTATTAGACACTATTAAATACAGAACAGTGTTTTTTCATTTTAGATTTTCAGTTAAGAATGCATTAACTTAAATTATATTTCTCATTATACACATTTTTGATCAAAGGAAAATAAAAAGAAATTAACATAGGTTCCTTTCAAAATTAATTTTAATTAAACTGAAAACAAATATCTAAAAAATATATAAGGCTTCTACTGTTTCTAACTCCTTAATTTATTCAAAAACTAAAAAGGGAAAAATCATTTCAATAATAATTTATATTATACAATGTATGTAATAAGCATACATAAATTTAAATAGTATGATGATTTTTTAAAATATGTAGCTATTGTGTACAGATTTTCCCACATACACCATATACCTCTTATTTGTAATGAAAAAAAAATTTAATAACATTTATTAAAAACAATTAATAAAATATCTGAGAGACACTTTTCGATGAAAAATACTTTGTATATTCGCAACAAATAATTTCTAATTTCAAAAAATTCCTTAGCTGCACTAGATGTAAAAATCAATACGTAGCAAACGGATCTATCAAAATGATGCACACATATTTTAAATTATTCTATTCGTCTTATTTCTGCTACTTGTTTTTGGAGAAATGGGAAAAATTATTGCTAAAAGTTATCTAATCTGTAAGAAAATACATTACTCATATACTGACTTGACAAGAAGATATATCTTGAAAGAAAAGAGTTCTGGTTACAAAATCAAATAAAGTTCTTTTTTCATTTTTCTTCTCGTAAATACAGAAAAATTTATAAGATAAAAGAAACATGAATAAACAGGTTTCAAAATCAAATTATTTGTTGTTTGTAAAATGCACACATCATCAAAATTAAGATCTATGTTAGAATTGTCTAGAGTGCTGTATAATTATTTCAAATAAGAAAATGTCTTCATTTGCATTAAAAGTCAATATTTAGAAAAAAATTAATAAAGTTTGAATCTGAAATGTTAATGATTAATATCAGTTTGAAGAAATTGGCTATAAGTAAAACATGTCGCAATTTTGAGCCCCGACGGAATATGTACAGCTAAAAATGAATTTTTATTTCACATTTCAGACATTCCTACCATTCTACTTGAGAACTTAAGAAACCTCTTACATTTAACATCGGGCAATCGCATTAATTCTTCGAGATGATCTCTGAATATGCCGGTGACGAACTTGGAACCCTCCGGCTACTAAACCGTGATTCCGGACACAACCAGACTACAATAGTAGAGATCTGCACTGAATGAACTATCTCAAATTTAGAACTAGATACAGGACTTGGCAATATTGTCCGGAGTCAAAAGATTTTAATGTTTTAGACTTAGTTTGAAATCTTTTCTTAAATGGATTAAGTAAATGAGCTCAAATTAATACTATTCTTATTTTAAGAATCGAAATTTTCTTAGAACAGAAACATTTGTTTTGGTTTTTCATTACAAGAAATAAAGAAATAGGAAATATATGTATTAGATTACACTTTTTATTATAATAATATTTATGAGACAGATATATATATAATTTAGCCCAATTCTTCTTATCAAACATTGCCATTTTATTTTCGGTGATTGATATTTGGAAAGTTCTTTTTTTCTAAAGTTTAAGAAAAACTACGAAAAAGTGGAATTCACGAGCAAGTAAAAGAAGCTAAAAAGAGTATCTCGAATTCTAACTGGACTTATATTTAGAGTAATCCCTTCGGTACAGACCGAGTCAAACCTAACCTCAAGAAACTGATTTATGTAGGATATTATGTCATAAACAGCAAAATTGCGAAGAATATTCTAACAAAAAAGTGTCTTTTAATCATGAATATTAATCTTAAAATACAAAATTCTGTGTAGCCATTATTGTCTTTTAATAATTCATCGATCATGAAAGATTAATTTCTTTGAAATATAAATTTTGCAAGACAATATTAATAAAATATTTTCTCAGCCGAATATTTTTAATGAAATTGATATAATTAATGAGGTACTAAAACTTTCATAATATGAAGTTTAAAGCTTCTCAAATTGTGTGTTAGGAAACTCATATACCATTAGTTAAATTACTCTTTTTTATCTTAGCAAAATTTATTTTAAAGCTCTGTCTAATAAACATGAGTTAAATCAGTCATTAGTTTCTTAATTACTTTTTACAGTGTAACTTAGTAATTCAAATATTTTTCTCGACTTAATTTTGTTAATATTTTTTTAGGTTGATTTGTTACACACAATTTATCTCGGTCTTAACTATGATGCTTTTCGGCTTTACTCTTATTATTAATTATTCCTATTTTAGAAGAAATTATCAATTATAAAATTTAAAATGTATATATTTATACTTATTTTACTTAGAGTCTAATATTAATATATACTCTTATTTTAAAAATTTAAGAATTCTATTTTGACAAATTCTGTATAACTCTCATTCAAGTTTTAGCTCAAGTATTTTACGCATTTATTTCGTCATTATTTGATTATTTTTCTGTAGATAAATTGTAATTGTACAAATTTTATTTCGTACAAGAAAAATCCAATTATTTTAAGAAGGTGACATAGAACTTCTCAAATTATTTTACAATCTGCAATTTATTCCATCAATTTTTTACTATTCATCGAAAAATGTAAAGCAAATTCCTCTGATTCCCTCCAAAATGTTTCAAAAATATTTTCCAATTGATCAGTAAGAAATTAAAAATATAATGAATGTCTGTAAAAGTCTATCTGGATTCAAAATAAAAGCTATCTTTACTTAAGGAAGAGTCTGGTTTAAGTAACAAAAACGAAAATTTCAATTTATTTCAATATTTTTATTTATTTGAAAAAAAATGTTATTTGAAAATTCTATCAACAGAAAGGCTTATGGAGAGAATCATTCGATTACTTACTTTACTTATTAGTCAATAGTAGTTAGTTAAAATGATATTCAAAGAAAACAGAAAATATTTTGAATACGCACAAATAAAGAAAATTTAGAAGCCATTTTAATTTTCCATGTCATGTTTTATTTAAATGAATTTATAACTAAGTGCTACGATTTTTAATTTAAAACTTCACTGCAAGAACGCATTATTTTAAGAATAAATTTTGCCACAGAAATAGAGATAAAGAATTATGCAGATTTATTTTTATCAGTGTTTGAAGTTAGGGCTTCATATTTTTTTTAAAAACTCTTACTGCTTGCTTACAAACTCAACGTTGCATATATATACTTACACACATATAAATGTATAAGAAAATCACACACACATATACGAGGGCTGTTCAAAAAGTATCGATACTGAATTTATTATGCAAAAACATACATACATAAACACGTTTTGAGTCAATCTCCTTCGAAATATGCTCCATTGGCAGTAACACACTTGGCCCAACGATGTTTCCAGTCCTCGAAACATTTCTGGAACTCAGACTTTGGGATGGCCTGAAGCTGCTGTGTCGAATTCTGTTTTATGGTTTCAATGTCCTGAAACCGGTGTCCTTTTAAGGTGTTCTTGATCTTGGGAAAGAGGAAAAATCAGCACCACAGCCTTCACTTGTGCAATCTTGTCCTCATTGCGAGAGGTGGATGGGCGTCCAGAATGGGGATCACTGTTCACTGATTGACGACCCTCCTTGAATCGCCGGAACCACTCGAAAACCCGAGCACGACTCATTGCCTCATCTCCAAATGTTGTTTTCATCATCTCGTAGGTTTTGGTGCCCATTTTACGGAGCTTAAAGCAAAACTTGATACAGATTCGCTAATCCGTGTTTTCACACATTTTCTTTTTTCGACGAACGCACGCAAACACTCCACGTGAAAGAAGTCAGTGTGACTGAACGGCGTGCTGTACAGACCTGCCGAATTTTGTGAGACAAGGTGAAATATGCGCGTGCATGATGCGCACAGTCCCTCCGCTGGGGGTTTTCTCGAATAAATAGAATAAATTCAGTATCGATACTTTTTGAACAGCCTTCGTATACATAAGATAATCTCACACCAAGCCAAAGAAGGAATAGTTGTTTTGAGATTTTCGGATGGGATTCTATTATTTCGATGTACAAAAATATCTAATGCCTCGAAATACTAGAACAAAGTAATCGAAGGAAAATAATCTGCGTGATACATTGTAACAAAACTATCACGGAATGAAAGGATTCTTATTATTATGTTGCGTGTGTGTCTTATTCTTATATATATATATATATATATATATATATATATATATATATATATATATATATATAACAATTTCTTAACAGTCTATAGCATATAAATTTTAGCTCTCTGTAGACGGTTTCTTTCACAAAGCAGAATTAATGGTACCGAAAAATAAAGTAGCTTGCCGAAATACATTAAGATATGTATATTTGAAATAATATTTCAGATATATCATGTTAATTTGAAAATTAGAAAATACTAAAAAAGTAACATTTTGGAGATAATCGTAATATTTATTTCAGAGTCAAAAAATTCTGAATTCGTATTTAAAATTTAAAATAATAATATTTTTTAAAATTAGATTTTAATATATTATTTAGATATTAATAAATTATTATTTCACATTTACTTTATCATATATATATATATATATGATAAAGTAAATGTGTGAAATAATGATTTATTAATAAAAAATGGTTTGCATTATATTTAAGATATATTCTTGTCCAAATGTATAAATTAGATTGAGATTAATACTTGAATTTTTTTAAAAATTCAAAAAAGTATCAGATAAATATTATAGCATAAGTTTTCGAAACGGAACAATACGGAATATATATAAATCAACCCAAGTATTCCCCATGATAAATAATTATGTACAAGACCATACAAGAATACAAGCGTCGAAAGACAGGATAAATAAAACTTTAATTTACAAGAGATTGAATTCTAAATTGTGGATCCAAAGGTAAGAAAGCTAAAGTAGAATTATCCAAGATCGAAAATCAAGTCACTGCGCAAAAAGCAATGGAACGTGAGACTGCCGAGAAAACCATTGTCTCCCCAGAGACTCATTCTTAATACGAACTATAAAAAGCAAACATACAGTAAATACGAGAGTAAACAGATTTTCTTCATGTGGTGACAGATTTATTCAAATGGAATCTTATCCTTTCTTCTTCTGTTAACCCCCCATCTTCCTTTTATATTCCTTAATACCGTTTGTATTTTCGCCGATCTTTGTTGTTCGGAAGATAGAAGTAACAAAACCTAACGAGGAGCATCGATATTGGAAAATGATATGAATGCCCTTTCTACAATAACTCGCATTGCAGGAAGCCTATCAACACTTCCGAACAAGATAAGAAAAAAAAGAGAGAAGAGAAGAAAAAAATCGGGAAACAATTTTTTTTCCTTCTAAAGTAACAACATTCCCTATCTATAGTTTGGTGCCTGATTTTCAAGTTTTCGGTTAGGCTATTATCCTTTAACATTTTAGTTCCTCTTTTTCTTTGATATGCGTAAGCCTCAAGGCTGATTTGAAATTTAGAGGGAAGCCGCGTACTTTTCACAGTAGAATTCATGCAGTTTGATCTTTTTTGTCCATTATTTTTGTATTAAACATGATTATTAAAAAAAAAATGCTTCAAAATATCTTGCAATAAAGAATTTCATGCTAAAAAAATGGGGAAAAAATTGTCAAAAATGTGTTTTTAGGAGATATATATTTCTCTGCAAGATAAAAGGTTAAACAATTAACAGTTGTATCGAACCTTCAAGGGCGTTAGTGTAAAGGTTGGTGGAATGAAGAGCCATCATTGAAAAACAATAACTTTTATTCTTAACCTTTCTATTAATTATCAATTTTTATTAAAGCTAATGGGGAAAGAGTCAGTTTTACCCTGCTCTAAATATTTATGTGTGTGCTATGAAGAGATATTTATCATTAAATGCAGATACTCAGCTTGCTCCTTTAAACTCGAATCACGAGTCTCCTATATTTTTTTCTAGTTATACCACAATTCAAATGTAAACTATAATTTAACTTAACGTCAGAATATCCACTTGCCAGCTTTCCTTTTCCGAGTTCAATTTACTTAACTTTAAACAGTAGTTTTGCTTGACATAAATTGCGGTTTCTTTATAGGAGGGGTGGGCATTAAGTCGATCGCGATCGACCGGTGAACCGCAAACTTATTGGGGGGGGGGCTTTACTAAGACCTAAGATGTGCATACTAAAAGAAACATATTTGTGGAACCCTGATAAGAACTTGTTTGATCTTAATTTAATAAACAAGACTTTATGGAATTATGAAATTGGTGAACAGTTTACTGTAGAAGCTTTTTTTATAACGTCTGACACGTAAGAATAGTTTAGTAACAATGTGAGGTACTTAAAATTTTAATTGGTGGAATTTTAAAAAAGTACACAATACTTAAAAGAAACATTTCATAAAGAGACATTATCTACCAACATTAAGAAAATACTTTCTTAAATGCTTTTTCTAAATGAAATTTTCTAAGAATACTATAAGTAATGATAACTTTTTTCCTATACCAGAATCATACACCTACAGCTAAAAACGAAGTTTCAAATATATTACATATTTTTCTTTCCTTTTCTTCAGTAACACACCTTTGGTTTATTCGAGCTCCACGCATATCTGATACGAATGCAGCAAAATTCATTGTCAATATCATTTCACTTTCTCATTCCATAAAATATCAAAACTTGAAAACAATATCTAAGAAGAAATGTATGAAATTTGTGTAAAAAATAAACAAAATGTAAAAGGATTCAAACATTACTTTTGAAATGTTTGAAATGTAAACTCCCTCGATGTTTGACTTGAAGACGACTAGAACAGAATTTGAATCCAAACATTATCTACGGATTTTGTCTTTTGTTGCGTGCATAAGTATATTGGTTGTGAATGGGAATCAGTTCCCACTTGCACTTACAGTAGAAAAGAAGAAAGAATGAAAGAAAGGACTAAGTAAAGAAAAACAATGCACTGGCTTATTTAAACGCGCGCATTCCATTCCTTTCTATTTTGATCTTTATAAAAGGAAGCTGTCAACTCTGTCTTAATTTTAACATGAATGGACTGTTTTCTTTTTATAAGTGTCTTTCGTTTTTCGTTATGTTTCCTCCTTTTTATTCACAGTTGAGATCTTTTTTAATCTGAATTAACTTTTTTGTGTTTATTATGACAACTTTTTTTGCTTTACTTTTTATTGAGACTTTAGATTGTTTCAAGCAGCGAAAATTTGGATTTTTATGTCAAATCTAAGCAATTCAGTCTTGCATAGCTTGTAAAAAGAATCCACTTTACAATCAATTACAAGAGAAGCTTAATTATAAGGAAGATAAAGTTTCACACATAAAAAAAAAAGAGATTCGATTTCCAATTAAAATGCTTAGGTGCATAGAAAACTCCTTTGGCTTCATTTTTCTAAGCTTGAAAATAGATTTTTTTTTAACCAAAAAAAAATGTTGAAGTACCGAAGAGATTATAATTTGCTAAGATAAGCAGCTTAAAGTATAGTTCTTTTCTGAGGTTAATCATTTTTTGTTTTTATAATTATTTAGTATTTATTGCTTTATGTAGATTTTTAAGCACCATGTAATGCTTCTTTTGTAATTTCTTTTATTTACTTTGTCAAACATGGTTGATTTACTTTAAAACAATTTACGGGTGTCTTCTTGATATTTTTTTTAATAATTCTTGTTATTTCCCTCGTACGGAAAATTTTTCATTATTTTTTCCCTTTTTGATCCCTCTTGAAGTTCTCTCTTATTTTTTACTTGTTCGAATTGAATAGCAGAAAACTATTGATTTCATTAAATGAAATTATTCTATTATAATAGCAAAGTGGAGTTTTACTTTTATTATTCTATAGTTTTTGTGTATTTATTTCTGTCGATATTTTTGTGTTAAATATTTTAAATTTTCTAGTCTACATTTAGTAATGAATGAATCCACGTGAGACATCGAAGAAAAATGATAAATATTCGAAATAAAAATATATACACAATACAGAAGGAAAAAAAATATCCTAAGTAATTATCCACAGAGAAAGAATTTGGTATTCTTTTTTTCAGTGATATGGCCCTTCACACTTCAGTATAATTATATTTAATTACACCCAATATATTCCACCTACACTTCTAACGGGCATCTCGTAAGGTTTGCCTCTTAGAACTCATTTGGTTTTTTTTTTCTTTAAGATTTTAATGAAATTTTAATTGTGTAACCTTTTTGCAGAAGATACGAGATATGTTCATGAATAGATGTACGTAAGACAATGTGAAGTGCAGTTAAACATAGATTGCAATTATACTGTCAGTCAGATAGAAAGCATTTCTTTGCCTAGATAATATTGCTTGGGGTTTACTTAATATTTGATCTACTTAATGATAGATTTTCTTCACTATTTACTTAAATATAAAGTAAATCATATAGTGAGGCAATTAGATCAGAATTTAGTTGCAATCAGATTCATTTCGTGTGAAGCTGTAGAGCAGTATTTCCCAAACTTTTGACATATGTGTGCCCCCTCTATAATAATTTTCATATATATATATATATATAACGCTGAGTACTTTTCGTAAAAAAATGGATTTATTTTAATAACAATCAAAAAATATTTTGTGTGACACACAAAACAATAAGGAAAGAAAAAGAAAATTATTCATAATAAAGTATAAATTAAAGTTATATTATAAATAACATTTATTTGGATTAATGAGAAGTATGAAATTGTTTGTGCTGAGATGACATATCATCATAATTTGGTTTCCTGGTTGTTAATTTCAAACTGAGATGCGGTCCCCCGTCCAATAGTATGTACCTTTTTTTCGATTTAAGCTAAACATGGTACAGTGCATATAACCACCAAACTTCGAAGCAACGCATACCCCCCCCCCACCTCTTCCCGTACTCCTAGGTGTACGCGTAGCACACTTTCGGAAACACTGCTGTTGTGAATCGTTAACAACTTATTTGAAAGAACAGTATCGAAAATCCAGCATTTCGTTTGGTTAATTCAAATAAGACAATTTTGATTATTTATAATTGCGTGCTAAAATGGATCTTCCCTACATACTTTGAGTTAACACAGACTAGTAAATAGTAAGTAGATTATTTGTGTTTGTAATTCTTTTTTGTGGTGCATTGTATTCGATCTACTACTCTTACTTTCATATCGGGTTCGGGTCATGACCTTACGAGTATGAAACCCTTGGAGTTGACCAGACAAAACCTGGGGGGGGGGGCTGTTTCTGTCTAATATTTGCAAGATTAATTTTCAAACATTTGACGATCTACTGAAGGTTGTAATTTATTAAATTTATGTATCTTCCCAAGTAGTTTTTTTAATATGAAGATATAACTTACGTCATTAAAGTGATCTACGATTAGCTTTCTGAATACTGCATTGTATTTGAGTTCCCCCAATAAACTTAAGTTTCTTCAAATCTTATTCATAATGAGTTGAAGATATTAAATAAATATTTAATATCTTACCTTATTTGATACATAATGATACCTTTGAGATATTTTGTATAATTTTTATAGCCAGTGGTGTTTCAATAATCAAGTTGGATTTTACCTTTTTAATTTTAAAATTTTTAAACTCTGGTTCTTAAGACAATTTCACAAATAAAAATATATTTGCCTCGTTATCAATATTTTTAAGGTCAAAAAACAGCTTTTATTGTTATAAGAATACAGATTAAAGGTCTAAAAAATTTTTAAATGTATCAAACGTTTTTATTGTCGACTTTTCCCCCTTTTCTTCAACCCTGAAGCCATCAGATCAACCGTCTTGTCAATTTAGCTTTCTAACACTTAAGTGGGAAAAAATAACTCGAACAAAAGGCACTTTTTCCTCAGGGAGCTGACTTAACTCGATTGGTAAAATAGTTGAAAGAAAATTCTTTTCAAAACTACACTCTTGAGTTCGATAATCTCTGAGTGTTCCAAACGTCATTCGAGCTTCAAACGTCATGTCAGTTGCTTTCTGAAGGATTTAATTTCCTGTACTTTTCACTTAGTGAAATATCTAAAGCTTACAAATTCTCAATTTCAACCATGCGCTTCTTCTTAAAGATAATAATTTTATATAAGATTTATCAGTTAAAAAATCACATTATGGGCATGGGAGTCTGAAATCTAGTTCGAACTTTCAGTTGGGATAACCGTTGCATCAAGTCTTTAGTAATCACGCGAACTATAAAATAAGAGAATCACAGCAACTACATATTCTGTGCAAATATTTTTAAAATAAAAAATAAGGAATTGATGAACAAGTGTTAAGAGTCATTTGCTTTTCAATACTAAATACAGTTTCCAGATGCATATACTTCGAAATACTTGTTAAAAATTTCGGAAACCAGTCTTCTCATTATTGCAAAGAAGATTGAGGAATGTTACTAAGAAAAGTACCTCTTGTAGTCCAATTATCTTGTTATTCTTATTTTTGCAACGAAGCTTGAGAAACATTACCAAGAAAAACACTTCTTGTAATCTAATTTCTTAAAATTGAAGTCTGCTGCGATTGACTTAAAAATTCGAATTTCTACCAAAGTAAAGAGTCAGGTAAAAGATAAAATATGCAAATTTAACGAAACTTTCACACTTGACAACAAAGAGAGATGGAAGTTATATGTAAATGCATACCGATCCTAAAACTCAACAAGTTTATTTATTTTGTGTCGGGCCAAATATATCTGTACTCTTTCTCAATAATTTGATTAAAAAATACAAAAAGGACTAAAATAGTCATAAATGTATAAGAGCAAAATTATGGTTTTAAGTACATTTAGCAAAATGGAATTCTGAAAACTTCAAGAGCTTTAAGATTTTTAACTAAATTTGAAGCAGTCCTTGTCTTGTAATAAAAAACTAGCAGAACTTATTTTTCAAAATATATTTTACCGCTTGAAATTAAAAGAACTCTTATACTGTTTTGTTAAGAAGAGACAAAATATAGGAACTGCGTGATTCTTTATTAGCAAATAATTACTATGTATATTATTTTATACATGAGGGAGAATAAATATTTCAAAAAAATTTCAGAGAAAGACAAAATATGAAAACTTTACTTCGTTTGTTTTATATTATGAAGAAAAAATGCTTTACACCTTATCAATTTACTATTTAAATTTGAAAATTGATAAGGAAAATCAGAAAATCACACAACTGATATTAGAAAAATCACATCTTATGCCTGATTTATGAAAATAATTCTTATTTTTAAATTAACAGAATATTCAATTTAATTTGATGTATTAGGAAATAAATGATTGCGAAGCACTTTAACATGATTCAAATCTTGTAAAAAGGATAAAATAAAATTTATCCAAGAAAAAAAACTGGCTAACGGAAAAAAAAGCGAAAAATGATTCCTTTAGGAAAGGAAATTTAAAATATTATTTAAAAAGGAATCAGCAAATTACTGAACAAAAAATTTAGAAAAAAGATTTTCATTAAAAATTGCTCTAGCAATTATTCAGTAAATTTTTATTACTTTTCGAGAAATTTCAAAAGGAAAATTTTTTTTACTCCGGTAATGTTGTATCTCATTAAAATTTGAAATATACCAAAGAGCAATAGGAAGACAATTAATATTTTTGATGAAAATTTCATTTTTTCGGATAAGCATGAGTTTGATTTCATTATTAAAATGATAAAAACATCAGACCATCAGAAAGAGATAAAAAATTGTGGTTTTTTTTTAAAGAAAGCTAGGTTTGAACATCAACGAATTAGGATATGGAGGACAAGATATATAATATGACTCCTAATGACAATGAAATGGTATGTCTTATAATATATACCATATTGACATTCGGAAACATATATTTGTAGATGAAAACATACAAATTGAATATTACGTAAGTAATAAAAAAATACCATAAAATCCGTCGTACAGCGCACACCGGCGCATAACACGTACCTATACTTTCAGGATGCATTTTTTTGTTTTAATTTTTAGGTATATTCGTCGTATAACGCTCACCTGCTTTTTTACAAAGAAATCTGAAATATACGTGTTCAATATTCTTATCTTTTCAAGTCATTTATTCCAAGTATTATCCTAGACTTTGAAAAAAAATAGCATAGTTTTTGAAGTACAACACACCTTTTAAGTTCATAAGGAATGTCATTTCATTTAAATAAGCAATAATTCGATGCATGTAGAATTCTTATTTTTTTTTATGCTCATCTTTTTTTTTAATTTAAAGCTCTCGTTTTTATACCAGGTGTATAAAACGCACCCATAAATTTCGATCTTATTTTTTGTGTTAAAAGTGAGCGTTATTCGCTGGATTTTATGGTAACTAAAATACAGGATCTGAAGAATTCCTCTCGATATCCAAACGATTCGAAACAATTCTATGGGCTTTCTATTCTTTTGGCGGTTCTTTTATAATTTCTTATATGAAGAGATCCTCTATCGCCCCTTCATCTCAATAATTTATAGAAGCAAATGGATTTAACAACTAGAATTGATTGAAACTTAGAAGAAAGTTAGGAATGAGTTGAATTCAAGTAATTTTCAAAGTTTTTAATTTCGTTACTATCATGGAAATTATTTCTTAACAATGAGGTAAAATCTCAAAAAATACAAAAGAGTATATTTCTTATGCCAAAGAAACTAACGAGTTGGATTTGAAGAATAATTGTTCCTCTCAAAGTATCGATTAAGTCGAAATCATTGTTTTATTGCCAGCTTTGTCAATATTTTTATTCTTCGTTTTATGAGTTTTTTATTTGATTTCTTAACTACAAATATTTTTTATCTTTTTACAACATTTCCTCATATTCTCTTTTTATAGAGAGGAATTGTGAATTTCAAGCGTAAAACAATGTGGCTTATGTTATTTTACTGGATGTTGTGCAAGTTTACTGTCTACGTCAATATTTTTTGTCTGTATTTGATTAGTTCGATTTTCGAAAATATGTTTTCTCGCTGCTCCCTGAAATACCTTGGGGGATTTTTTAAGTTTAATATTTTACCTGTATTACAAAATAATTATAATCTACACCATTTTTTCCTCAGCCGCTAAGTTGGTTTTCTTTTTTAGTAAATTGCTAGTAAAAATTTAAAATTCCAAACCTGTTTAGTTTACTTAAGTTAAAAATTATTTCAATTAAATGCAATTATACATTTTGTTTTCATTACAAATTTTCTAGCTTTGAAAAAAAATATCTTAAATCCATATAAAATAGCTATAAATTTTTCAAAGCTTAAGGATTTTTTCATCAACAATTTAATAACATGCCTTATATTCATTTTAAACAAGTACATAAGATAGAGAAAACGATATAAGAAAATATAAATCATTTGCATTGAGCTCCAAGAAAATTATTTCATCAAACTTATCGCATCAATGATCAAGACTATCCAATAATTTCCGTATCCAGGGATTTCGAATCGCCAAATAGCTGAAGTCATATAAACTCGTTTCTGAACATAAAACAACTTAAGTAGATTCGAGTTAATTATAACAAATGCAACTTTATACTACTTCTTGCTTATCGCAAAATACCTGCATATTCACACTATTCTAAGATAGGGGTCTTCAACCCGTGGCTCGCTGATAGCATTTTTGTGGCCTTTTATTTGAGTTTGAGGCAATTTTAAAAAATTGACTTCCCTGCTTTATGTCGTAAAAAATGCCATTTTTCTGTTATTCTACGTATTTAAAACATTTTACTGGTGTGTTTTATATCTATTTGAAATAAAATGTTCTGAAAATGACGAACTTTTAAAAAATTTCAGTGAAATAATTGTAAATATAAAAGAATCTGACTATGCATAAAATCCTTTTTTTATATATATAAATTTCCTGAATACAATATTTTTTTGACAGTCGTGTGACCCGCGGATCATTGTAAATTTAGTGATGCAGTCTGCTAAATATTGCGAAGAATTTATTGATGCAGTCCGCGAAATATTGTGAATTTATTGATGCGGTCCGCGGATCATTGTAAATTTATTAATTTGGCCCTTGAGCGTGAAATGTTGAAGAAGAAAAAAAAAGACCACTATTTTAAGATATCAAAAACCTTTAAGTTACAAAAGTATGAGAATGCTAAAAATATTCTTGCCTAGTTTTTATTAGGAAGATATTAGATAGTTATTTTCTTAAAGCAAAAGACTGTTAATTAATAAAAAAATTTCACATATTCAAAAATCAAAATAATTTTTTTAAAAAAATATTCCATTATACGATCAGATTAAGTGGTTTTTTTACTAAAATAAGTTCTTTTTTTCCATTAAGAGATGCAGTAGCCCATTTCATTTAAAGAAAAAATCATCTCAGACGCATGGCAATCATTTCAAACAATTTTTTAATATTTTTATAATTGTAGTTCATTTATCCTAAATTTATACTTCATTTATCACGTAACATCAAGCTTTTTCTTTAACACAACATCAATCTCTCTCCATTCCTTTTTCTATCTTTATCCAATCAACTTCTAAATTTTTTCTTCATCTTTTTATATTCATTTTTAATATTTCCTTGGTGATATTTTTGTAAAAATTATTTATTTTAAACCCCTCAATACAGCATTTCCTATAACTTGTTCGAAGTAGCATAAAATTGATACGCTCAGCATTTATCACTTCGACTCCCTTAGCAATATTTTCACATCTTGAATCGTGCCAATTCTCATATTTAGCTTTGCGGTAGAATTACGAAAATAGATGTTTTGATTTATTTACGAGATCAAATAGAAATAAAGTAAGAAAGTGGTTTGAATTAGAAATTATTTCCATGACTAAAGAAGTAATTAAAGTTTATGTACTTTAAATTTGAGAAATACTAAATAAACTTATTTGCATTTCCTTATTTGTTCAATGTTGAATGAATTTCTCATTTAAATAAAACTTTATTTTAGATTTCAAAATATGTTCGTTCAAACTTCACTTTATCGTGTTTATGGTTGGTAAAGATCTTAATATTTTTCTTTTTTTTTTTTTTTGCTAGTTCCACACATACGCTTTTTTTCATTTGAAGACGAGCTTTATTTTTTAAATGTATGAATGAAAATATTTATAACAATGTTAATATTGTGAATTCAATGATTAAGATCTAAAATAAATATTTTATGTTTTTAATTTTAGAATGATTGAGTAAAAATTAAATTGATAATTAATGCGTTCACATGAATTTGCCTTTTTTTATTTGCGGACCTAATTCAAAAGCTGCATATACCCTATTTCTTTTTTTTTTCATATTTTAATTCTTATAGAACAAACTAAAATGAATTACAAGATTTGCAAGTAATACACTTACAATAATACACAGGTTTCCAATAATTTTCAAGAATTTTTTAATGTTTTTTAAAACGAAATAGTTTCCTGCTTATTTCGAGTTAGACGAGTTAGTTCTAAAAACAACAATAATGGAGATCAAAAGTTCAATCGAATCAACTTGACCTAGCAATTACTACAAAAGAAAACTCAAATTTCCTGAGTAGTTTCTTTCTGGAATTTCTCTTTTAATTGGAAACCTGTTACTCGATACAGATAATAGTATTCTAGGATTTTTTAAGTTCCCTTCTCTCTTCTTTCTCCTGATGAAACCAAAAATAAGTTTCATTATCCCGGTATCAGACTTACATTTTCTAAACTCTATAATAGTAATTCCACACATAGCTCCATTTTATCTAGGGTTGAAGTTTTTTGAAAAAGTTTTTTTACAAAATATATAAAGCAATTATTTTTTGGGAGGAGAGATTTTAAAATTTAATTTAAAAACTTCACAGTAATAATACTAATTGAAAGTATTAAGCTAAACCTCATAGAACATATTAAAAACGAATTTTAGTTTAATTTACGAAGAAATATTATGAAATTTATGTAATTTACGTTCTATCTCACCCAGTATAATATTAGTTATTTTTCCCTATGATATCAATTTGAAAATTGGCTGTTTGATTAATAATAACCATGAATGCAAAGCAGATATATTCTTATTAATATTATTTTCGATTTTTGTTCACATGTACTTATCAATGATAATGTGGCTCAGCTAGAATAATTAAATAACTCCTGAAAGAGATATCTTCTATTTGACAGTAATTTTATAAAGATCCATTAGGTCTTTTGGATAATAGAGGAGGACTTGATGACCTTGTTTAGAAAAATAATGTATATGACGGTTCAAATTGTATACTGATCTCTCTGAGCTCCAATTACGAACATAAGCTCTAAAAATAATTATATTTTTTTATTTCATTCATATTTTCTCACTTTTATTGATATTTAAAGATTAATAATGTCAAACTTTTCATGACATCATAATGCCTTGATACAGAGAAAAAAAATGTCGTAAAACTTAAATTCTTGAAAAAGGGGAGATGAAATTGAAAATTTAAATATTTCAGAGTTTTAACAAAAACTGCTGAATATTTAAAGTTCTTTTTTAAGTTTAAACATTTTTATTTAACTTTGAAACAATTTTTTTTATTGAAAACTGTGAGAGGAAACTGGAATTATAAACATTTCAGAGTTTCTACAAAAATTGCTGAATAGTTGACGATTTTTCTTAAAAATCTAATCATCTTCATTTAAATTTTAAATTTCTCATTGAAAACTTGGTTTAAATTGCTATAAACAAATATTTTTTCAAAAAAGATCTTTTTATTCATTCGGAACAGATTTCCAAATGAAATAAAATAAAATAACTGATAACCTTTTTCATGGACATTTATTTAATTAAATTATATGTTTTCAATACGGAAACCCATATTCAATAACCAACTTCCTCAATATCAATGACGCGCAACACGAAACTCAAACGATTGAAAATTTTGCCACTGGATAAAATAATTTTAAAAGTTGCCAATTGTATAAAAAAAATATCTTTTTTTTTTGTTCTTTCTAAGTTGTTTTATTAACCATTTTGCAAGAACTCTAAATTAAAAATAAACACATTAGCAGTTTTAATCGAAAAGAGGAACCCATTTACTCCTCATTTATTAAGCGACATTTTTTCAACATGAAATGAAAAGTAATATATTCAATAAAAACTGATTTCCAAAAATTATTAATTTGTATTTTCGGAATATTTCATTGTTTGTTCAAAACCTGATGTATTTCATTTAGTTTCCCTTAACAAAAGATCGCGACTTGTTAAATTTATTAAGAATAAAGGTTTACTAGTCAAATTATTAACTTTAGAGTGATGAAAACTATATCTTTATTTAAAATTAATACAGAGAAAAATTAAAATTCTAAAAATAAATTTTAACAAACTAGAAACATACAGAGCTGGTATTTATCCAATAAAATGCGAGACAAAATAACAATTCTTAGGTATTAAATTCAATAAGATACCTTAAAATATAATTCAGTAAAACTCAAAAAAAGTTTTAAAAATAATTTTAACATAATAAAGAACAAACTTTATTAATATTTGATATTTATTTGTAATGTTCCCTAGCAAACTAAAAATATTGTAAAAAGAAATTATTTAATGATTTTAATGATATTTTTATAAAAACAGTTTTCCAAGATTTTTAAACAGTTAATATTTATTAGCAATATTTTGTTCTATACTTTTATTTTTTAAAAAGACGCTTAGAAACAGTATTTCCTTTATATTTTCAAACATAATTAATAATAATAATAATAATAAGTTTTAAAGTTTTTGCGCTGTCCACATGAGAAATATCTGCACATCTTCACAAAAATAAAATCAAGAACTTGACATTCCGAGCATTACACCCGTATCTTAGCAACACGGACTTACCGGTAACAATGAAGCCCTTAGCCTACGTTTCAGGTGAATTAGTACGAAAGTTCCTTCTATTGTTCTGGAAGTCGTCGAACACGTTGCTCTCTGCTTTGATACCAAACCACGTTCTGAACTCTCCAGGTTGCCACGTGGAATACCTTTCATGATCGTCGCCAAGTTTGCTCACTCAACCATCGCCAAGTGCTCCCTCCGAATGTCAAAGTGCTGTCATTCTAACTCTGCGGCAACCCAACGTAAAAGTTAGATACTTAGACCCCTTACCCCTCCAGCATGCAAAAGTATAAAAATTATTTTAAAATTTTTGGCTTAAATCACGACTTTCTAAAACAACCAAAAGGAGTGTTTTTCGCGTTGTTTGCTGGTGAGTAATAAATAATTCTTTCGCATTGGATCATTAGACTGGAGACAGGAAAGTTCTTTTTCTCCTTTTCGGAAACAATATTATTTACTGATGCATGAAATAGTGATGGTGACTGAGAAAAACATAATGGTTACATTTTTATTCATATTCAAGGGAAAATGTGTATTATACACATTTTCAGTTCATTTCCTTCTCGATGGCTTATTCACACATCTGTTAAAATGTCACCGTTGAAGCGAGATGAAAAAATTTTTAATAGCCACTACGTTATTTTTCAATTGAATCTAGTGGCAAATTTTTATGTGAGTTGCTAAAATTATAAAAATAATGAACAAAATATTTATTTAGATGTTTACTGATATTTATTGATTTAGTTCACTGGGGAAAAAATAAATAATCGTAAATAAGAAAATTAATTACTATTAGTTTCTCCTTTCAGCATTTTAGTCCCATGCGTGCCAATTTCTCTCACCTAATTTTAAATTTTGTAACAGCTGAAGTATAAAGTTTCTCAAGGTAGTCATAAATGCATGAAAATGTTGATAAGGGTAGAAAATTAAAGTGTAATTTCTTTTCGTAAGTTCAAAAGAAGACAGATTACAGAAGAATACATTACCAATGTTAAAAATGCTAAAGTAAAACCATCTATTCTTTGAAAGAATTTTTTTAATGAAGTTAAAAAGGTTTAACTCACACAAAGTAGATTAGAACAGTCAACCCTGTTAGCTTTATCTCCGGTTTTCTTGATTAAATTTCAAGATCTGAGTAAATTTAATTAGTAGAATAGGGCTATTTAAACAGCGAGAAAGATTTTTACTTAATTGACATGAATTCAAAAAATGTTATCTTAAGATTCAAAATCAGCTAAATACTTTGATTTAAAAAAATATTTCATTATTAGTCTAAAAACATTTTCAATCATTTGTTTCTGCTTAAGCTGTTACGAGGGTTCACTTAATCAATTTTTTAAACTGATGTACAAATTAATCTTTGTGCATTTTTAAAAAATTCATCCTTTTATTCTAATAAAATCTCTGAAGTTCTTCCTAATTTCTTACTTTTGTAATTCTTCAAAACATTTTACATAAAAAAAAATTTTTATAAGCAAACTGAAATCACAAAACGGCAACATATAAATAACATTAAAATAAAATCTACAATCACGAAAAAAAATAACTGCTAAACACATGTATTCTTATTTTTTTTCAAGAAATTTTTACAATATTTTATAGTAGTATTAAGCATATTATAATTACAGCTTTAATTAATAAAAAAAAACTATAACTATTATTAAAACCACTTTCATTATTTCGAGATTTTTTTTCAAACGAAACAACAATTTTTCGACAGTTTTTTTTTTTATGAAAATAAACAAGCTTTGCCGCAAATCATACCGCTTAATTCTGGGAAGGAAAAAAAATGTTGATTTACATTTCCCACAAATACTGAAATTTGCCTAACAATATACTTAGATGATTCTAAACTAATTAACTTTTATTTTCAATTTGATCTCAATCGTTACCAATACCTTCCATAAACGTACTGGAAATTACCACTTTAACTTATTGTGAAAAAGTTAATTGTATGAAATAAAAGTCAGCAACAAAATATACTAAAAGAAACTCTCAAGTACTTCGATAATAGAAATACCATCTATTTATAAAACAATTCCTAGTCTGCAAGGCTTATTACATAATTTATCATGAGTAACAAAGGGTCGTCCGTTCAAAAAATTTTAACTGATAACACTACCGACTCTCGAAATATCATTAAACATAACAGAGCGACAAAGCAACGATAAACGATAAAACTTTTGCAGTGTAAACAAACTTCGGATAAATAAACTGCTATGCACTAAGGCAAAAAGTATTTTTGCTGAAAATAGCATACGTTAAATTCTAAAGTTGTTAAAATATCGAGAACAATACAAAATATCATTTCATTAATATATTTCAATGATTAGAACTGAATTCATTTAATTTCTTTAATGATTTGCTGTTTTTTGATTAATTTGAAATAAGTAATAAATATACGAAACTTATTTTCTTATTTTGAATTTAAATATTCGTAAATCGTGACTCTTGTTCATATATGAAGAAATAAATTCACATGAATAATATGCTAAGTTTTGTAAAATCGTCTTTGATATTCATAAGAAAATTGAATCTTCTATTCATGTATCAAGAATATTTAATTTTTATTGTAGGTTTTAATATAAAATTAGTAGATTGCAGTTAAATAAAAATTTTCCATTTTCGTACTTGATAACCATTATCAACATTACTATATATATATATATATATATAGAGAGAGAGAGAGAGAGAGAGAGAGGGTCGACTCTCGCTAATTCAAATCTTCGATAATACGAACCTCTCGCTAATTCGAAGTATATGCTCAGTCCCTGGAAAAACTCTTGATATTTCGAACTAAAACAGTAAGTTTTGGTACACTTAATATTTTAAAGTAAAATCTGTGTCTGACCAGAATACAACACGCGATAATTCGAAGTGATCTAATAAAATTCACGACATTTCAAACACTCACTATCATATAGAATTCTGTAAAAAACAGGTTGGAGCTTACATGTTTTGTGTTGTATTTATTGTCTCTGCTTGTCTCCTCTGTAACGTAGCCCTTTGATATCCATCGAAGTTCACTCTGATAACTCTGACAGAAGCTTAAGTGTCACTACACAAAATACGCAACTTTTTCTTTCAAAATCATGTTGATGAGGACATTTTTCAAGCGTAATTTATTCTAGAAAAAAAACAAAAAAAGTTAACAGATTTTTCAGTCAAAAAAATTAATTATGTACAGTATGTATTATTCTTTTAATACAGACTTTTAACTTCTGCATAACATTTAAACTGTATATAATATGTACTTTTTAAAAGTACTTTAAAATAATTTTATACATATGTGCAATAGCTGCTTTATTACATAGTTTCAAATTTAAATGTGTTAGGAAGAAAATTTTCTTAGTGTATTTTGGGAGTTTTTTCCTACCCTGTTGATAATTCGAAGTTTTTCATTGGTGCCTTCAATTTCGGATTGTCGAGAGTAGACTGTATATATATATATATATGTCTATTTTAATACATCATTCAATTCCAAACGAAAAATGAAGAACTTAAATTGAGATTTTATCTTCAAAGTTTCAATAATATATTCAAAATTTCGAATCCTAGAATTATCGAGTAATTCTCCATCAGTGAACTGAGTGTTTGTCCATCATTGTGCATTGTAATTAAATCCTCAAAATTCACTTTACAATTGAATTGGAATCTTTGATTACGGATCAATGGTGCTTGGAGCGAACATTAAGAGCAATGTAGCGGAAAGATATTCGGTATTTTCTGCTTTCTGCCAAAGAGTACATTTACTTGTTTCTTTTGAAATGTAGCAATCAGCTAAGACGTTAAAAAAATCTTGTGCCGAAATAGATACATAAATGCTCTCCACTTCTCTTTTGAATATCGTCAGTCAAGAGAGCATTTTCAAGAATGA
Organism: Trichonephila clavata; assembly: GCA_019973975.1. Taxonomy (NCBI): domain Eukaryota; kingdom Metazoa; phylum Arthropoda; class Arachnida; order Araneae; family Nephilidae; genus Trichonephila; species Trichonephila clavata. Next base: position 420,023 of record BMAO01020041.1, on the reverse strand, counting down.
TGTAAAAGAAGATATATATGTATAATCTTGGACTTCTCTGACTGGGTAGTTAAGAGAAATATAACATCATTCTCTTTTTTCGAAACTTCGCCTTTTCTTTCGGGTTTTTTTTTTACCTAAACATTTTTTTCCAATAGATTTTTTTTCTAACTTTTTAGAATAATTATTTTATTTATTTATTATTTTTATTCAAATTTAAGCAGTTTGTATTGAACTGATTTATCGTTCCTGCTTTGTGCAATTTTAGTTTAATACTGCTTTTAAAACAATAAGAAAAACCATTTATTTTATTTAAAGTAAAGTTAAGGCATTTTTCACTATATATCCTTCATATTATATTATCTTCATCTCTTCATACTTATTCTTTAGCTTCATATTTTTATGTAAAGTAGTTTGAAAGACCGTTAAAGTTTTCTTCAACAGAGATGCTTAGTTTTTAAGTGCAAACTAAGTAAAAAAATTACACATTTATTTTAAATCTAAATAATTGCAGTTTCAGTCGCTTTTTATCCATATTTTTAAATTTCAAAATCAACGGATAAAAACACTCAGAATTTTATTCTGTTTAAAATATTAAACTTCAAACAAGGTTTTATAATTTTTTTTAAAAAAAATTGAAGTATTTAGCTTTGTTATCCTTATATTAGGATATAAGGATAACGCTTTAAAAACACATTTAATAAATCAATATATTTTTACTGCGTCTTCAAATAAGTTCTAAAATAATTACAATAACAAACTTTTATCAAAATTTCTCAAAATTTCCAAAATTAAATATATTAGAGTTAATATTAATCTTAATTATTAATCATTAAAGTTAATATTAATCTGAGGTAAGACTTACATAAAAAATTCTTATATCATTTATATTTTATGCATGAAGAAAATTATATTTAAATCGAGATAACTCGTAAGGGAAAAAATCTTTATTCTAAAAAGGATGAGTAGTTATTAATTATTAAAAAGATGGTTTTAATTAAATGTTAACCCTCTTTTCAAGGGGAATACTTTCTGAAAACATTTAAGTATAAAAAAGAATCACTCAGTAATTTAATCAGAGTTGTCTTGTTTCGGTTAATTACTGTAGTCATCCGTGCTTGCCGTCGTAACTTAGAATTTTAACATAAAATGGATCTGACTATAATATTATTAATGCGAGAGATAATATCCGTGAATTTTCTCCGAGTAGTCTCAATATTACGAGCTCATTCATAAGGCAATACAATCGGAATAATACTCTCTCTGTAAATGATGTGTAGTAGATTCAATTCATGCTTCTATAACAATTTCCGCTTTGTTGAAACATTATTCATATCTCCACCTATTGCTTAAAGGTGATGTATATCAAATGGGTTGTAAATTTCGAAAGATAATTTTAGAATATAAAGTGCAATATTGTATCCTCCGCTTAAGTTATTATGATATTATCCTCAATTAATTTATTGGAATGTAAACAAAGCAATGAATTGTATTTATATATGACTTCTCAATGAAAAAGTTAAAGTATAGTTTTGGATGTTGTAAGATGTAAAATCCTTTAAATCATTTGTGCAACAATTTTTAAGATTTTTAACGAATGTGAAAGAATAAATGTAAAAATACATTGGTTTAAATAGACAGAAAAAACTCGTTACACATTTGTAAAGTTTATTAAAAGAGTGTATTATTTTAAAATTTACCCAATAAAAGTTACCTCTACAGTAAGAATCAGTTCTTAACTACATGATACATTAGAAAATTTTGAATAAATTCAAAAATTTTTACTAGATAAAAATAATAAAAAATTCAATACTGACAACGTGTATGAACGAAACTTGAATACGAATATAAAGTTAAAAAGATTTTATTTTAGGAATTCTATGAACAATCTACATTAATTGAATTTTATATGAAAAAGATTATCATTGAAAGCTGAATGTGGAAATGAGATCTAACTTAATATATCACAGATATGTAACATGAATATATAAAAAAATGAAAAGAGACGCTTATCACCTATCCCTAAAATTTTATTTTTACTGAAATTTTTTTATAAATTAAAACCTTTTAAATAATTGAAGAAAATACAATTTCCAATATATAATATAATTTCCAATTTTTAAAATGTACTTAATTTTATATCAAAAAATTTCTCCAATTTAAAATATTGGAGAAAAATACAACAATATATTTTGCTTTCCAGTAGCAATGCAAAAAGTAAAAAATTTATTGGCAAGAAGTAAAAATAAAAAAAATAACGCTACGCTATATATACATGCATATATTAGTAAAGTAATGAACAAGTATGGTCTGAATGAAATTTGGCTTTTAACTTTCCCGATTTGTTCCATTTATTTTTAAATCATATCCTAAGACTTCAAAAATTTTATGAATATGTAACTATATTTCGCTCAGTAGATATCGAAGATTTTTTTTCCCACAAAATTAGTTAAAATACACTCTTTTCCAAAAATAATCGAAGCCCCAATAATGATTTGTCCGATTGTGATGAAACTTCGTAGGCAAAAACATTTCAAGGGAACATGCAAATGATCAAATTTTCACGGCCAATGAATATAAATTGCAGTCGTAGTGTGCATTTCTGTTGAGAAACTCGCAAAATATAAAATCCGTAATAGAGGCGGAAAATCTACCTTATTTCATTTTCGCCGTTGTGATTCCCTTGAGTAAAAACGAATGATACCATCACGACGTTTTCGAAGACCTTATAGGCACCTGAATAACTTCGAAAGTCGCATTGTTGGAGTGCTTGAAGCTGTGTGGTCTTTCCGAGCAATACAGACTTCCCTGCAACGTACAGACACAGCTGTACAAAAGTGCTGGCAGCAATGGTTGCTGTGAGGAACTTATTGACAAAATGAATGCTCTGGAAAGTCAAGATGCAAAAATGGGAGGCAAGATCGGATAATTGTTCAAAAGGCCCGAAAATCTCCAATGGTATCATTGTCTACTATTCAACATACTACAGCCACTTCACTAACCCCGTAGTACCCTCCTCCATTTCACGGAGTTTGGCTGAGGCGGAGTTACGCTCAAAGTGGCCTTTAAGATGTCTGCCTTTGACACTACAACATCGGAAGAATCGTCTGGAATGGTGTCGCAGTCAATCATCGTGGTTGCCATCGGAGTGGCATCGCAAAGTGTTCAACGATGAATCTCGCTTTACTCTTGAAGCAAATGACCATAGTCTCCATGTCGGAAGACCTCGGGGCCAATGGTCTCAATCACCCATTGTTTTACAAAGGTATTCAGCCATAACCCCTGGTGTGATGGTGCGAGGTGCTATATCATACGACAGTAGATCATCTCTAATCATCCTCCATATATCTTTAATAGCTAAATGATATGTTGATACTATCCTGTGACCGGTTGTATTATTCTTCATGGCATGTCATCCAGTAGCCAGTTTTCAACAAGATATTGTCAGGCCCCATTCCGTTCACATATCTCTGGACTCCCTTTGTAACGTTAAAACTCTTCCTTGGCCAGCAAGGTCACCAGACCTTTCACCATTCGAACATGTCTGGGACATACTAATGCGCCAGATTCGGGCAACCCCAAAATACCGCAGATCTGAGGCAACAACTGGTGAATGCCTGGTATCGCGGGATTACATTAGGAACTTCTGTCACTCTTTACCGAGACGTACAAGAGCATGTATCGCCGCCGGGGGCAGTTTCGCCAACTACTAATTTGAACATTCAAGCTGTAATCGTAATCCACGGGTGAGCTCTATAGCCTTGATATTTTTATCGCCTTCTTATATGTGTATGAGCTGTAACCATATTTAGTTTCATTAAAAGAAACCTCTTCCTTCATGGTGCTTCGATTTTTTTGCAAAAAAGTGTAGTTTTCATCATTGAGTAGATCTCATCATCTGACGGAAATTCTAAATTAGGACACCCGTCGCTTGCGTCCGTTGTGAGGGATTTAAGCAAGTTTAATTAAAATTAACAAATCTTCAATGCTATAAAAAATAGGGACTATTTTCAATGCTATTAAAAATAGGGAAAGTTAGGTTCTCATTTCTTAAGAAGACCATCCAGAGAAAAATTGAAAGATTCATGCATATAAACTTTAAAGAAGATTTATATATACACAATTTTAAATATGACAACTAAATGCCATCTCGTTACTTAGTTACTGTTGGAAACTATGATAAATTGTACTGCAATAACGCATTATTAAACAAGCTTAAAAATATCTTTCAGAAAATATTAAATATTCCTAATTTTTGACCGAATTTCTTACTTCGCCTCTAAAAAAGTAGTAAATTCACATTGAGCGTATTCCAATTCATTAAAAATAATATAGAAAATATTCTGTTTAACGGAATATGTGGCATAATAAGGTAGCGTTGACACCAGAATACTTTTTAAAGAACGTTAATGATGAAATTTTGCGCATTATTAGTTATAGACAAACGTAATTTTTCTGGTAAAAATTGTTAAGCCCTCGTATAGTATTTTTTTTTATCAATATATTACGTATACAAAGTTTTTGTTTCATATTTAAGAAATTTATGTGGATTATGCAGCTTCCTTATAAAAAATTAAAAAATCAATAATTTCTCAAAATTAAATAAATTTATCTCGATAAAACATTTACATTAAAAGTTATGAATTCAAGTAGAATAAGAGTGTGTTGATTTGTTGCTTTTATTCAACCTCATATTTGAAATTAATTCAGTTAATGATTTTGAGAGATATTCAACAGCGATATGAATTGAAACAGGATTTATCGCGAAATGCGAATGTGACGATATTTTAAAAATAAAATTCGAAAACAGCATGTCCTTCAAATTTGGCATTAATTCGTCATTAAGATCATTATCATCAAATTGTTGTTTCTTTGTCATTTCTTCTAATTTCTTCATTACATTACCAGGAATTTTTTATAACTGTTCATTTTTCGCTAAAGTGACTGTTTCGAAAGCTCAATTTAAACTTTTATTCGAAAAAATAGACACTCATTTTCAATTTTTTTTTGAGCTATCGACTATGAAATAAAAAATATATATATATTTCAAGCTTCAACAGCTATCTGTCATTTTTGACAGAAGATTGGAAGTAGCCGACTACCTCTGTTGGATAACAGTTTACGAACCAGTCCCCCTGAATAAAAAAATTTGAACAGTGTTATCCAAACTATTTGAATAGCGCGACACCATTTTAGACATTTTTTTCTTTCCTTTTTTCTGTAAAAAAAAATCTCACTCTAACTCCCCAAAATATTTCACAAAAACCACTTAGAAACTTTTCCTTGTTATTTTCCTTGCATTTTTAAATCAGTTTACATGGCTGATGTTTTTTCAGCTTTTGAATAACCTTATACAAAAGTTTATAAGAACGTGATGTTAATATGAGAAGCCGATAGTCAGGTATAGAATCAATATCATTTTAAAGGAAATCATTTCCTGCCTTGAATAAACGCTGGAGCACAAAAATCTATAACTATATCTAAAATAACTATATGCCTATATAAAAGCTATAACTATACCTATATATATATAAAAAATTCTCTTGACAAAGCATGAGGTTTTTTTGTTAGCTTATTTTCTCGTAAAAACATCAAAAGTAATAAAATTTGCAAATAGATATTGGCTATTGATAATCATGCACTTTTATGAAGTTTTACTGATGTGGTAAAATTCTTATAAATGGGAGAAAAGTCTCGATGAAAAATATACAGATTGATTGAGGAAAGATGAACCATCTATTAAAAATGTAAATTAAATTTTAAGTCGATGTATAACTTAAGCTATTTTTTATAAAATAATCAGAAATTAAAGCACTTGAGATCGTTAATTGAGAGTAAGATTCTTTTAGCAGAAATAATAATATATATTTTAAAATAAAAAACTTAAATTAATTTCCGCATATCAGTTATTAAATGTGTTAAATCCACACGCAAAGATGAAGGGTAAAATATTAAGGAAAGGTAAAACTAGATGTATGAGCCTTTAAAAGATATTAAAAGTATGGTGTGCTGCCCAATTTTCCTTTAATTGATATAAAATTAAATTTATTTTACTGATTGATCCTTATCTAAAAAAGTAATTATTTTTAATGTCTTAAAGATATATTTGGACCATCTTCAAAAAAATTCACTGGAATTCTTGAATGTCATAAACTACATTTTAAGTAAATGGTGACTTTACACCGAATGCTCTTATCTATATATATAAAGGAGAAAAGCGACTCACTCACTGACTGACTGACTAATCACGAAATCTCTGGAACTATTCAACCTACAGACTTGAAATTTGGTAGACATGCTCCTTTGATAGAGTAGACATCAGCTAAGAAAGGATTTTCCGAAATTCGAAACGCAAGGGGCGTTACGGGGGGTTAAGGGCTTTAATAATAATTGTTTCCATGTTTAAACTACTTGATGTACAATCTTGAAATTGGGTAAGCGGATTCCTTTCAGAGAGTAGAGATCCGCTACAAAATGAGTTTGCTGAAAATCGACCCCCAAGTGGCGTTGCAGGGGCTTAGGTGGCGTTATAGATAATTATTTCCATTTTTAAACTATTTGACGCACTGTCTTTAAATTTGATATATATATAGATTCCTTTCGTAGAATAATGATCAGTTACAAAACGGGTTTTGTGAAAACAGACTTCTAAGTGGCGTTGCGGGGGATTAAGGGGCGTAATAGATAAATATATCCGTTTTTAAACTACTTCACCTACCTGCTTGAAAATTGGTAGGTAAGTTTCTTTCATGGAGTAAATATCCGCTACAAAATGGGTTTTTAAAAAATTTACCCCCAAAGGGTGTTGCGGAGGTGGGGGGTTTAAGGGGCGTTATAAATTCCAATTTCTTAACTATTGGACGTACAGTCTTGAAACTTAGTAAGCAGATTCCTCTCATAGGGTAGAGATACGCTACAAAATGGGTTTCGTGAAAATTGCCCCCAAGTGGCGTTGAGGGGACTTAAGGGGCGTTATAGATCATTATTTCCATTTTTAAACTATTAGACGCACAGTCTTTAATTTGATAAAGAGATTTCTTTCATAGAGTAGAGATCAGCTATAAGAAGGTTTTGTGAAAACAGACCTCTAAGTGGCGTTGCAGGGGAATAAGTGGCGTAAGAGATAAATATATTCGTTTTTAAACTATTTGACCTACCTGCTTGAAAATTGGTAGGAATGTTTCTTTCATGGAGTAAATATCCGCTACAAAACGGGTTTGAAGAAAATTGACCCCCAAGGGGTGTTGCGTGGGGTTAAGGGCAGATATAAATAATTATTTCTTTTTTTAAACTATTAGACTCACAGTCTTGAAATTTGGTTAGCAGATTCCTCTCGTAGGATAGAAATACACTGCAAAATGTGTTTTGTGAAAATCGACCCCTAGGTGGTGTTGCGGGGGTTCAAGGGGCGTTATTGATAATTTTTTTGCATTTTTAATTAATTAGACGCACAGTCTTCAAATTTTGCTAAGCAGATTCCTTTCATAGAGTGCAATTCCCCTACAAAATGGGTTTTGTGAAAAAGGACCCAGAAGTGGCGTTATAGACAATTAGCCCATTTTTAAACTGTTAGACGTACAGTCTTGAAATTTGATAAGCAGATTCCTTTCGTAAAGTAGAGAACCGCTAGAAAATGGGTTTCGCGAATATCAACTACCAAGTTTAATTTCGGGAGATTAAGAGGCGTAATCGATAAATATTTCCATTTTTAAACTACTTGATCATCCTGCTTGAAAATTGGTAGGCATGTTCCTTTCATGAAATAGAGTTCCTCTAACAAAGAGTAAAATGAAAATTGACCCCCAAAGATGTTTGTGAGGGGTCAAGAGGAGTTACAGAAAAAAACTCCTGTTTTTAATTGTTAGACCCATATACTTGAAATTTGTTAAGCATGTTTCTTTTGTTGAATAGGGATCCACTAAGAATAAATTTTAAGCAAATCAAGTTCTGGGGGGTTGCAGGGGGTTACTGGGACGTTATTGACAAAAAAAATTCCTTTTTTAGAGCTACAAGGACTATAATAATGAAATTTGGTTTGCATTTTTCTTTTGTTGAATTGAAATCCGCTAAGAGCGGTTATTTAGGAAAACGGCTCTCAACGGGATTACGGGGATATTGATAGTAAAACTTTTGTTTTTTTCTGTTAGATTTAGACTTGAAATTTGGCTTGCATGTTCAATTTACGGAGTAGAGATCCACCGAAAATTGGTTTTGCGGGAATCCACTTGGTTTTTGAGTTACGAAAGAGCAAACATCATTCTATGCTTCAATTTTAGAGATTTTTAGGAAATACAAATTAGATGAGTTCTGCCCTTTTTTTTTATCAACAGGTGACAGTTACAGGTATAAGTATATTTTTCAATTCAATCGAATTCTTAATGCTAGGACTTAGATATCAATAATTTATACATATATATAAGCAGTAAAAATTTATAAAACATCATGAAATACCCAGCGAAGCGGGTGGGTAACAGCTAGTATATATATATATATATATATATATATATATGCTAATTTTTTTTTATGATCGTCTCCCTCTAATCTCCCTTCTCTCCGTCTCTTCTTAATCTTATCCCTCGTCTGGGCACATGTGACAAACAGGATATCGCTGGGGCGCAGTTCAAAAAATGTATTACGATTCTTAGTATTTCTTTATTTCATTACAATCATAAGCATCATAAACAGTATCCTACACTAAAAAGGTAACAAAAAATACAAAATAGTTACATTTAATGAGATTTTTGGCATTTCATATTATCCACTAAGTTTTCAAAGTCAGGCGTATGAGATGATATTCCTATCTTACAGCATCTTCGAGATTTCTATCAAAAAGTCGAGGTCTTATTGCTAATTTCATTGTGTTCATTGTTGAAAACAACAATTCACATCTGGAACCGAAACAAGATTTTAATTTCTAAACTCCTTTTCTCAAAAAGGGATATTTTATCATCAGCTATATTCCAAATTTTTTGAACGACAATAACGGCCGATAAAACAGAACAGTGTTGCCAGTACAATAATTTTACGGTTTATAGTTTATTTCTAAAAGTATGATGAATCTCGGGGCCACACAAAAAGTCGTGGTGGGTCACGGGTTGGCTACGGATGATATTGATATAGTATAGTAGACAGTCGCGGACGCCCACTGGAGTTTACGAGCAGAAGGTTAAGAACCCCTACTCTAAAGCAACTCGTAAGCTACTGGAGACGGATCTCGTAATTCTTAATATCTGTTAAGTGAGGAGGACGACACCTGAGCTGGCCCCCATTTTCCAAATTTCCATACCACGCCAGAGCAAGGACTTTGAGCCACGACATATTTAACGAGTATCAACTGCTCTATAGGATGGGTCTTTAGTAGACCAGGACTCAAACTCACGACACAACAGCCACAAGTTTGTGACCATAACTACTCGGCTACCATGGCCTGTTTGTGTATGTGTTCTTTCTCCATTATTTTTTTTTGTTTCACTTTTCCCTTACATGAAACTAGAGATTAATTTATATAGAAACCATTCTTAATCTTACTGATAGTAAATAAGGGAATACTTAAAAAAATTTCAATTGACTGCTTATACTTAAAAAGTATAAACAGTCAATTGAAATTAAAAGTTAATGCAAAATTTTAATTGACCCATTGTCAAAGCTGGTCGTATTACATTACATCTAGGATAATAGGGTGATCTGATTTTGAGATACTGATTATATAAAATATAGTATTTGTTCATGCTGAATTTTTCTTCCCAATTTATTTTCAAATCAACGATTAATTCTTATTGCCTTACATATGTGTTAAAACAGTATCATTTACAATCTATAACAGAAAAAGATTCGTTTGAAAAAGAGCTCTAGAATAGCCAAATGATACACTGGAATGTACCCTCCTAGAAAACTACCTAGTACGCAAGTATTGAGACCCACGTGTGACATGACTGATAATGAAATGATACTTGGGGTGCACATTAGTCTACCGTTTTGTGGCAGTATCAAGCGCTAATTAAGAAATAGGATGTAATGTCAAAAATAATCAAGATATATCAAACAGCAACTCTGCAGCATTCCTTTCAAAGTCAACTAGATTCTGTCCTGATGACTCCTGAACTCAGCGGGATATGGTGCGATCGTTAGATTTATTTTACTCTATCATTTTATGTATTCTTTATCTTTTTTCGGAAAGAAAAAATTTGCTTTGCATTTGCAACTAAAATGGCGTAAATTAAACACAAGCATGTTAAATAATTTAATTAGGAATATACCTCTCTCTTATCTTATTGAATTTAGAATACTAAATATAAATTCTGCCAATACAATTCATTGAATTATTTAATTATTATTTTTAATGTTCCATTAATTAACTGCTTTTCTTTACACTCTTTCTCGATTTCCCCCCACCCTCCAAATTATTATTTCGAGAAATTCATCGATTGATTGAATACATAACAAAACTTTAAATTAAAAATTGCGTTATATATTGTAATGTTTAAGCATAGTTTATTGAATTGAAAATAATTATTGTGGTCTATCATCAAATATTTAGGCAATATCCAATGAAAGAATATAAATTGATGAAAATACTATTTATAAAATGCTTAAGTATTCAATGATACAAGAACATAAAAGGAAAAACACAAAAAAGCATTTTTGAAGCTAAATTATGAATCTATATCAATACATTTAAAAATAAACCGAAAATTTTTAAAGTAAAAGAACTTTAATAATTGTTTTTATAAATGGGCTTTAAATTTTATAATTGAAAAAGGCATCAATAATACTGTGCGAGTCTTCAACCACATTTCTCTGAAAAACATTTAAAGAAAAAAGAATAATAATCCGTCTATTCACCTGTCACTTTGAAATAAACATCGAAGAGTCACAGAACACAACACATATTTCTAAGCTTCTTTCTTCTCAAATATTTTTCCACTTACTTTGAGGTAAAAGCAACAAACATTTATAGGAAATGGTTGGCAATACAATAGCTTTAAAAAAAAAAAAAATGGTAGAATTCTTCGGAACCAAATAAAAAACTACTATATTTGTGAAGAAATAGTAAGCGTTCGATTTTTTTATAAAATCAAGTCGTTCATATTTAACGCAAGTATTTAAGATTCTATAAATTCACAAAATTTTATGGCTTTTATTTTTATCACTTCTGAATTTCCTACTTATTTATACCTATTTTCGATTTGAAAATTTCGAGGAACTATTAACAATAAAAGTAACCACAAGAAACACGTGATAAAACAATATATATATATTCTGTATTTAAAATAAAAATGTCGCGTGGTCTGACCTTTCATTCAGTTATAATATAGTTCAAATGTCAAGGAACAAAACATAAACAATTTTTCATATCAGTAAAAAATTCATAATATAGGCAAATTTCATTTCTGTTTATTTGTATGCATTTGAAAAACAGTTTTTTTATTCATTTTTTAAAGTAAATAATTTTTATTTTCATAAGTGCAAACATTTATTTGCAAATGGTATTTTGAATAAACCAACGAACTTTGTTAATTTATTTAGATTGAACTAGGAACACACACATTCTCTCTCTCTCTCTCTCTCTTAATCAATTTTGTTATTTATTTATTTTTCTTAGGCGTTATTTTCAAGTAATAAAGGCAATATATCTCTTTAAAATTATAGATTTGACTAAGTACAGATAGAAAGATTCTGGAAGTCTATTATCTCTTAATAGTTAAAATTTCTCTCTCTCTCTCTCTCTCTCTGCCTCTTTAAATATCCCACACAATATATATTTCTCAGAATTGTGAAAACTTGAAAGATAAAATTTTAATTTATTAATCGTTTGGACATCCCTCAAACGTACAAGGCTTGTTGCCGATATATTTATGTCATAACTAAACTCATATTACTAAGCTGAATCAATCAAATATTTGTCTTAATACATGTAATAAAATTATATTGCTTAATTTAAAGGATTGAACAATTACGTCCCCTCAATTTTATGAGTTAATGCGTATCAAAGAAAGAATATGAGTAGAAATGTATATTTAAAGAGCTTGTTGTTGTGACTTAAGTCATATAAAACTATTGATATAACAAAAAGATTTTCATCAGCAAAATTGTGAATGCAACAATACATATTCATTCAGTGTGCGTAGAAACTCTTTCTAAGAATAATACATTCTAACTCTCTGGAATATGTAATGTTACATTGTGCTTCTTTGTAGAAAGTTATCGATTTTATAAGACCTAGCAAACTTATCAGAAAATTGAACTTTTTGAAATACGAGACACATGTCTCGAACTTTTTTATCGAAAAGAATAAAATAAGTCCTTCAAGTTAACAACTCGATCTTTTCTTTCTCATCCCAAATATTAGCATATCGCGAAACTCAGCACGCTCAATCTGTATTTCTTTTCATTATATATGTAAATGATTTACCTTCTTCTTCAGATGTAGATATTTCTTTTTGTTGTTATGTTTTATTTAACAGAGAAATGCATTCGTCTGTTTCAAATCGATCAACAACTTCCTTACTCTTTGCTAAAATTCAGTTTTCAAACAACTAGAACGTTTAATTAAATAACCACTAAATGGTTAAAACTATATTTTTTTTTAATTTCATAGATGCTTAGAACAATTTTTTTTCAAGATTCTTAGAACAGGGCGAAATTTTTTATAATACCATGAAAAAAGTATTCGAAAAGTTTTCTATTGAATACATAAAAAGTAGATGTCATCAGTAAGTTTTTATCCAATATTCTTATGCCTTTTAAAAACATGAGACCATGAACATGTGGCATTATCAATTTCTACCAACAGATTAGATGGTCAGCAAAGAGAGTGAATATTAAAGGCGCACTGTTCACCTACTCGAGGGTTTTTGGCAACGGGCCACGTAAATTTAAACCGTGGTCAAGTGACAAGAACGACACCTGAGCTGGCAGCCCCCTAGCCTAACTTCCACATCAACACAGTGGATCTTCAGCGGTACTAGGCTCGAACTCATGACACGCTGGCCACGAGTCCGTTACCTTAATCACTAGGCTACCCCGGCCACGGTCAGCCAAGATTGTTATTTGAATGTTTTGTGTCGTTTACGTGAAGTAATTCGTCGATAATTCATGGGTTTTGTATCAAGATAATTACCTCCTCATAACGCCATCGTTATTCGTGATTTTTTGACAAAGTATTAGACGAATACGGCTCCAGAAGCTCCATAATCCCCTGATATGGCCCCATGAGACTCTTATTTCTGAAAGAAAAATTACCTTTGTAGGGTCACTTTTTTTAGCTCATTGATGCAATAAACTAAAATTTAATATGAAACTCGTAGAGGTTTCAACAAAAATTTATCTTAAAGGCATGTTTCTAGGAATAGAAAAAGAATAAAAAACATTACCGGAGGTATATTGAAGTCGAAGAGATTGCTTAGAAAGGGATGTAATAAATTTTGACCAATAAATTAAAATACCCATTATCTTATAAAATCATTCCTAGTACTTCTTGATTGCAGTAGTATGTTAAATTTTTGCTTATTCAGAATTGATTATAAATACACTAATATTGTCACACAATGGCTCAATAAGTTTCTACAGAATTTTTATTTCAATTAATGAGTTAAAATATCAGTTTCTTGAAGCAGCTTTTTTGTTATAGTAAATTACAAAACTTACTCAAAATAACAAAAGGAAAAATATTTTAACCATTAGAATACTTTATTGGTTAAAATGCTTCGAACACGCAAATTTCAATTCTATGTGAACTAAGCGTTACTATTTGATAAATGTACTTTTTCCGTTTTTAAATATTGAAATATTTTCTTCTATAACACATTAAATGGAAAAAAATAGTAAGCTTTATAAAATCTCAATCTGCGAAAAAAGATTTATACGATGAGGCATTTAAAAATTTAAAAGACTTAAATTCCAAAGGTTATAACCACATTCATTCATTAAAATTTTACGGAAAATTTAAAATACGCTTATAGTAATTGTCTCTATTGCTCTTTTATTATTTACTTATTTAATCTCCCATGCGGAAATTTTTGTCGCAAGGTATTTCTATTTCAATCTAAATTGCAAATAAATCTTCGAGAACGGAGTAGTTTCCACATGTTACGTAACAAAAATGCCCTCCGAGACACTATGTAAATATGTGTACTACAGTGGATTCTTTTGCACAGAGATAAAACGGTCGTAAACGAAAGCGCACATTTGTTTGGGGAGAGGGGTTACAATATGGTTGGGTAAACAAACAAAGACAACACATTATTTTCGTAATAAGAGACTTATCGAAAGACCATGGCATGTCATAATACCTAACTTATAAATAAAGGGAATATTTATGTTAGTTACAGAGTAAGCATTTTACCAGTTAAAATGATTCAGCGAATTCTCATTTCATTTGATTTTTAAGCGTGTACCTTTTATCTTTTTGAAAGACGAGAATCAATTGTATCGAATAATAAACTAAGAATAGATCCAAAATCCAATGCAGCTTAAATATATTTCATATTATAGTGTTATATATATTTATATAAGACATATGTGTGTTTTATTATAATCGTATCATTTTAAATAAATTGTGTGACCAATTTTTTTTTGTTTCCAAAACAGAAACAAATAATTTGATTTAGAGGTTTTAGTATTTTAAAACTGATTTCCAAGATCATATACATATTTATAGAGACCTGATATACTAATTTATTGTTTGAAAATTCATTAAATGGCAAAGAATATCTTGTGTTTAGATTTTTCAAATGAAAAAAAGCAAAAATTCGCTTATATATACACAAGAATTTATATATTTTACTACTCCTCATGATTTCTTACCTTAAAACATTCTCAAGATTTAATGATAAATTTATAAGATTATTTTAATAGCTTATAAAATTATTTTAATTAAATTCGAAATAATTATTCTTCAGCTTAAAAATTTTCAAAAATGGTTGAAAAATTAGATAATTATAATATTTTAAAAAATCCTAGTTTTTAATATTTGTATTTTAATGTATTTTTGTATTTTTGGATGATTTTTTAAAAAATTTTATATGTTTATACCAATACTCATTTTACCAGTTAAAAGTATAACCTTTCACCTGAAAAAATCAATACACATGCTGGAATTTTTTTCATTTATCTATCCATGTCTTCCTAAGTTTATATATTTTTCAATCTTTTTAGAGATTTATCAACTGAACTTTAATGTAGCTCTAACGTAAAAAATGTTACTACAAATTCATACTTTACAATACAAACCCTGATAGTTTCTCTTTTATAAAAAATGTAGTAAAATAATTTTAATGATAATTATACAACAGATAGTGACGAGTTTATGTGCTGAAATCGTACTTTGTCCATTGAATATATTGCTTATTTTACATTAGATAAAAATCTGTATTATATGTTTTTTAGAGTATTGAGACACTTAATAAAATACAAAGCTTATCAAATATTGAGTCAAAATAGTTTTCTGTAATTTGCTTTTGTTTGAAATTACAGTTCGCATTGATCAAAATAATAATTTTTACATTACAATTATAAATAGATGCTAATATTCCAAAAACAATCTCCTTTTTTTTTCGTTTTAATTTGAGTTGTTAAAAGAGAGTTTCTTTGCTTACAGTATTTTTGCATTCATGATTATTACTATTACTATTTTATACTACTATTCTGTACTTTTATAGATTTGCTTTTTTAAGAATCGATTCATTATTTGAGTGCATATTCAAGATCTGAGAATCCGGATAAATTCAAAAATATATAAAAAAAAAAGAAATTTTTATCTATATGTATATCAATTTAAGATTGTAAGGCAAATCTCTAAAACTGTTGTCTTAATCTTAAAATATCATTTTATCGAAGTTTATTTTTAAACATGTTTCTCTTTTTGACTATAACCTCCCAAAAATTAAAGTAGTATTAAAATCATTTTATAATTGTAAGCCAATAAAAATATTTTTGTAACAAATTATAAAAAAATTCTTATATTTTCAACCGTAATTGGTTACACCTACATCAACTGTAGTTTGAGGAAGCAACCAACATTCCATTCTTTCTTCAATATTAATGTGTACCGAGATAACTTCTTTTTCCTTTCTGGAAAAACAAGTCACCAATAAAACTTTCCCCTTGCTGACTGGTCTAAATCGCCCGAAAAGAATCGAATTTCTTCCTCATTCTCTATAAATGTGGTTGCTCTCAGCTTAGCCCCTGGATGGAAGCAGAATTAACATTGTCTTTGGAAAAGAATTCCATTCCATGGAAAAATGCGCTTGGAATAGGAAGTGATCGCTTAACAAATGTTATCTCAAGGAAATATATTATTGCAATGTTTTTATATAATTGGCTTTTTTTAAGCTCCTATAAAAACTATAAATTTGTTTACGTTAAAGTTACATGTTAAGTTTTTTACTTCCAATTGAAATAACTTATTTTAAATACAGTTCATGTAATCATAAATTATTTAGTTTATTTCTTAAAGATATACGCTACTTTTATCAATGAATCTATCTTTGGGTTAAAGTAAATTTTATGCTATTTTAAGGTATCCGATTTGGTTCGAGACATGATTTTGATAAAGCGTATAAATGAATCTTTTTTTTAATTTACTAGCACTTGAATTAGAGTATACATATAAACTTGTTTTAAGAATGGTATTATAATAAAAAATTATTTAAATGCCATTTTTTGGATGAAACTGAAGCTAGAATTAGATATTTTCAAAACATTCTCCATTTATGAAAAATACTTCTGTGTGTGTGATAATATTTTCCTTATATATAGCTGACTTCTGTACATAGCCTGAACTAGGGTTTTTGAAATATTTATTTTAGAAAAAAGTGGATTTATTCATATTTTAATACATCAGAGAAAAAGAATTTTAACAAAAAAAACACCGATTATTATTTAACAATTAATAGTAACTCTGAAAATAATGTGAATTTTTCAAAAGTCCCTGTTTAAGCTTTGTACAGAAGTCTTAGCTATACGTAGGCAAAATATTATTATTATTTTGGAAGTATTTTTCATAAAAGAAGAATATTTTAAAGATGTGTAAATCTATCTTCATTTTTTCCCAAAAAATTAGATTTAAATAATTTGTTATGTAATACTATTGTTAAGGCAGTTTTATATTTATATTATAATCCTTGTGACAGTGAATATCAAAAGAAGCTATTCATTTATACACTTTTTAAAAATCGTTGTCTGGAATACAGTCGGATACCTTAAACAAAAAAAAACCGCGTTGTATTTTTTTAATGACACTAAAGTTGTGAAATCTAAGTCAACTCTAAAACAAAATAACTAATTTGTAACCATGGTTGAAGTTCAGTCTTTTTTATCACGAAGCTTTCTCAAAAAATTAACCATTTATTTCACTTGATCTCCTTTTACTTTAGAACTTAATAAGATTGATGACTGAACTTATTTTAAGCAAATAAAGTCTTAAGATAAACAAAGATTAACGCACCGAGAATGATAATCCACTAAAAAAAATCATGGTCTTGTAACTTTTCGATCAATCTTTCAATTGGTTTCCCTCGAGTAGATTCAAGACATAAACTATCTCCATATCAGTTATATTAGGATGTATTGCTGTGGACCTATCCAATTACGATAGCATTTGCTGAGAGCTCCTAAAACAAATGATGGATTTCAGAACAGTTCTTTTATATATTAATAAATGAATAAACACAATTTTTATACTTATAAGTATTAGTGTGGCAGTATAAATATCTAGTTAAAATATTTCTGAACAAACTTTTTAAGACATGCGTTTTTATTTGGTTTAACTCAGTTTACGATAATAAAGAATGAGTTCTTCATGTTCATGAGACTGCTCTTCAGAAACTTAAAAAGAAGGATTTTTAATACCTTAACTGCCGATTAAAAGTTACGTGATTCACACCCTAGTGCAACCGTTCTTTACATAGGAACGCATATGCAGTGTATTGGGAGGAATAGACAAATATATATATAAGCAAATTTTTCTCTGGAATAAATAAATCCTTCGTAAGCATTGTCAAAGCTGTGATAAACTTGCTGTTACGTTTATCGGTGTTAGGGGGTTAGAATAAAGATCAGCCAGAATCAAAGCAATTCTAATTTATTATTCTTTCATTTAATTTTAACAACCCAGGGTAGGAAATGCACACTTCTATTAAGTATAGGAGCAAAAGCACATCAGAAAGGATACTTAATATTAAATTATAATTCAATTAACTTACTCTTAGAACGCTTTGGTTATCTACGGTCTAAATTACCGTAATTCCGTTCTCAGCTATTCGACTTCCGATCGTTATTAATCTAATCCGACTTATTGACTAAATCGTCAATTAACAATCTTTAATTATTCAACAATTAATAGTCGAGTAACTCTCGGCTACTTTCCGCTAACCACTAACTACTGACTGCCAACTCCTAACCACTAACTCCACGTACCTAAAAGTTCATGCTTAAATATCATCCTTCATTTATATAAACTGTGTCTTCTTCGGGAGAAAGTTTTAAAATAAATAGTTTCCCCAAGAGGATTAGTAAGAGGCTCGCGATACAAGGTCATTTTATTGCCTTCCGAAAAGTTTTACTGATAGCAGCTCAAAGAAAATCATATTTCGTCAGAACGTATATATGCGTCCGGAGCACTGAACGCATCGGCTAATCGAGACGGATATATTCACAGGTGGCAATTAAGGGGTTAAAATTATTATATTGAATAGTACATTTAGTTTAATGGTTTAGTATTTTTGATGCTAACATTTTCTGATGAGGAAAAAAGTTTCCATTTCTTTTTTTTTTTTAAATTAAAGGAACAGTTGTTAGGTATATCTTGCAAATTTATTATATTAAGTGAAAGTATTTAAATTTAGAAGAATACCACCTTTCTGTTTTGTCTAAAAAAAAATTTTCAACAAATGTTTATTTTTTAATTAATATATTAAGTATACGAAAAGAAAAAAAAACTTGTTTTAGACTATCTGTTTCAAGAAAGTTGTCTGGAGTATTTGTTTATACTTTCTACGATTACATACACAAAACGCTTCTTGTACATGTGTTGATTTTAATTACAGGAACCCACAACTAATAACTTAAAATAGAGCTTTTTACGAATCTTAATATCTACTTATAAAAGAAAGAGTTTATGTGAGTGTAATGTAGCACAAAAACGGAAAGAGCCAGTCGCGGGAAATTTGGCTCACTAAAACTGTAAATGCTGATGATTTGCACCTCGAAGAGATATTTTCAGAATTCGTTTTAGATTTTTTAAAAATTCAGTATTGATGTGACGTTTCATAGCTCTGGTGATATGACGTCATGTCCATCTCTAAATGTAATAAATTATTTTCTTTGTAGTTTTTAGAGAATGTTACATGAGCTTTCGATATCATATTTATTTATTGTTACATCTATTTATTTGTCCTTCGCAGCAGAGAAATACAACTCTTAAAATTAAATTTTTCAAAAATTAACTTTTGGTGACACGCAGCGGCATACACAAGGGATTACCCTTCTCCATCGCCCTTGCTGTGTTTTTTTGGTTGATTGTATTCCTATGTATATAGTACGTAAAATAATTAAATATAATTTAGTTTATTAATTAATGCTAATTATTTATTCAATAATTTATTTTTACTGGGGTTTTTTTCTGGCAATCAATAAAATCAAAAGAATATGTTTGGTAGCGTGTTGGGATAGTTTACTAGAATAGTGGACTTTCGACTCTCGACCTCCCTCCTT
The DNA here is from genome assembly GCA_019973975.1 of Trichonephila clavata. Taxonomy (NCBI): domain Eukaryota; kingdom Metazoa; phylum Arthropoda; class Arachnida; order Araneae; family Nephilidae; genus Trichonephila; species Trichonephila clavata. Next base: position 400,331 of record BMAO01020041.1, on the reverse strand, counting down.
CCTGTCCCCTAGAAAAATTCCTGTGTGCTCCACTAGTGACACGTTTTGTGTTCTATTCTGCCTCGCTACTGTTGTTGATAGTAGTTAACTAGTAATTTAACTAAGGTCTATTTAACATGTTTTAGATAGTTTTCCAAAAATTAATCCAATTTTAATTTCTTTTCCAGTTAAAAGCTGCCTCCCATGTATTATTTACGTCCTATTTCTTGAAATGCTTTATGGTCCCTAAGTTAATTTTCTTGATTTATCTATTTGGGGTTATTTGTCCCAGAGTTATCAGTGCTTAAACTTGCTACTGCTATTATTACTTTTCTGTTAAAATTTATGGCCATGTTTTCATTCGTTCTTTTCTATTTATCTTTCTGGCATGTTGACTTTCTCTTTTAGATACAAATATATATTTCCGTTAAACCATTCTTTTTTTAAGCCAAATTGCAGTTCATTGGGTATTATTTCAAACGTGGGAAGTCATTTCAAAAATAATTGTAAATTTTTGATTACGCACCTCTAGCACTGGATTTGACCCTCATTTTAAGAGAAAATTATTATGCTTGCAAGCTGAATATTTCATTTTTAAAATTTTAACCTATGTAAAGAAAAGTTAATCACTAATGAAATTCAGCAATGGAAATAAATACCTACTAATCTGGAACTTGAAGCAATCATTTGTTTATTTTTGTAAATAAATGGATGTATTTTTTAAATTTATAGAAGAACTGATTGGAATAACATTAAGATGGCATTCAAACAAGCAGCTGGGAATCGAATATGGAAATAATAAATTTTAATAGAGGAATCAACATGCATTTTCTCATTGCAGAAAAATGAATTTATGTTTACCATAAGATCGCGAAGGATCATGTAAAAATCCTTGCATCCTCCAATAGAAAACGTTCTCTACGAAGTTAGTTATGCATTTAATAATAGATATTATATTTGTTTACAATAAAAAATATAAATTGTGAATAAGGTAGGATGGAAGAAAAGTATCAGCATTTTATTATTCATTTAATCAACTTCAAGAAATAGGAAATTTTCCTTAAATGGTTTGTGAGTGAGAAGAGAAAGATATTATAAACCACTTGAGCCAGGTCACAATAGCCGAGGTTGCAATGTATCATGTTCAGTCCTCGGTTAGAGTTCCAGTTCCACTGAACCCATGAAGTGGAGAGAAGATGAAATTAAAATCGGTCGAGGCACAAAATCTTCATGTTAGTGGGCTGTAGAAATTTGGAGAAGGAAGTGATATATATCTGTGTCGTTTCAGAATGAAGAGCAGCATGCAACACTGACAATGGATGAAGAACATTTTGAAACTTCCTTTACTGATTTGAGCAGACAAGAGTCAAACCATTCATAAAAAAAAATAGTCAGGGCTTAAATGTTTCATCTCGGACAATTTCATGTAACTTATATATACTGTTAGCCTTTAAAGTTGCAACAACAGGAAGGAAAGCAAATAACAAATCTATACTTATTGTACGCATACAGCATAGTAGGAAGAAGCATTATGAAATTTATAAGCACAATTTGAGGATATACAGATTCCAAATTAGAACACACAGTTGCCGAGAAGGCGGTTCTGACCTAGTTAGACAATGAGTTGAACTGAGCTTGGATGACAGATATGGGCAAGTTGTTTCGTTCCGCAAGTCTGTACCCACTTCATCAATCGTAATGACTGATTGCGACCCAGTCTTTGCGCAACCCATGTTTTTAATGGCTGAGAGTTCTGGAGTAAGTTCTGGAAAGGGCAACAGTTACATACCGAAAAAAAAAAAAGGTAGATCAGGACACAACGGGCAACATTCGGTCAAGTGCTATCTTGATACAAGATGACGACTCCGAGATTTCGCAAATAGGACACGGCCAAGACCTCAACATCTGAGAAACGTAACGCTAGCTGTACAGATTACCGACGACGCAAATAGTATTCGTATCGTTTACACATTAGTTACCCGTACTATCACACTAGAAAAAGAGCCCAAATTATGATACAGAATACAGCAGACCATGCGTTCTCCTCAGTGCCTCCGGACATGAATACATGTAACAAAGAATTATCTGAAAAGACAAAATAGTGCCCCTGCTGTATCTATTTTTTTGTTGTTGTACGTACCACTGTTGCTACACGTCTCTGTGTTGTAGTGTCAAGGAAGCTGTAGGATTTTGCAAAGCAGTCATTACAACATATCTGGTACTCTCGGGTGTTAGGGGCGGGAGACCATTGAGATCTTGTATGGGGCTCGATATGTGCCTTCTGAGCCCATTGATTTCATATTTGTTTTTTCAATTGTTGGATTCCGAGAAATGTGAGTAGCAATACCGTGTAACCATAAATCGTACACATGATAAGCCACAATCTCACCACTTTTGAAATCCAACACGCGTAGTAGCTGTTTCCCTTTGTACGATACATCACATGGTCTTTTCACAAATAAACAATGTTCAAATGCAATTTCCGAATGAAAACCCACTCTGAGTAATTTTCCTTTTGTACTGAGTTTCAGATGACGTTACTCCTTCCTGTGTCGTTCAATTATACAAAAATTCTAATCGTTTGTATATTATAACATCCTCATCTCATAAAAATTTGATCTTTATACCATCTGTCCACCATGGTGTTGCGATTTTAATCATTAGAAACGTAATTGCAGTTATGCGTATATAATAAACAAATAAGCAAACCAAATTATATTTCTGTGCCATTTGGATAATATACCTTGCTGCATGTTATTTCTCTTTTTTTATTTATCTTCTCTTGTTCAATAACAACATCCCCATATTATGAGTCCATATCAACTGCACCTGTTTGGCCTTATGTGACGTTTCATTATAAGTCTAAAAATTTCACTGCCGTAATAAAGTACGAGTTTTTTTATATAAATTAGCCCACAATGGCTGCCAAATCATTTAAACACGAAAAAAGATTTTTTATAAAGACATTTTCAAAACAAACAAGGCAGTTTGGGAAAGTTATAAATTCAAGGAGAATTTTGAAATGCTTCACATCCGCTTATTATTTTTATAAAAACACATTTTTGGCATTTACTAAATTCCGTACGAAGTTCATAATGTTTTTTTTTTAAAAAATGATTTTTTTTGTTTATAACTCCGTATTTACGTATTTTTTTTTATCATATTTGTTAAATTTGCTTTGTTGAAACCAACAGATAAATCATATATAACGCCATATTTTAATATTAAAGTCCTAATCATTAATAAGATTTTGATTGTTTTGAAAACACTATAAAATGTTCTGTCTAAATAGATTTAAAAAAATAAATGAATAAGAATACATTTTTAAAAATGTTTCACCCCAATCCATTTCTATTTTTTAATTCTTAGCTCTTCAATTAATACTATTGCTATATAAAAAAGGGTTGACTTTTTAATTGGAGTTACAGAAATATAGAGTTTTAAAAAGTTGGAAGCTTTTTATTTAAATATTTTATCAACTTTAAAGCAATATTTATTACAATCGAGAGAGTTTTCAAGTATTTTTCTCATTCAAGTTTTTTCTAAACTTTTTTTTGTTTCAAATGAATAAATTAAATAAAGTAATTTTTTCTAAAAGATTAAAGCTGTCTGTAACCTGGATTAAAGTCTTATCTTTTCGACTTGAATCCTTGATATGCTTAACAAATAAATTGTTTTGTAGGAATTTATATTCTCATTAAATGTAAGAGAACAAAAAAAGTAGAACTTTTTTTTTATCCTCGCCTGGAAATAATGCGAGACAAATTTTAAATTAAATTTATTTTACACAAAATAATTTAACAAATAAATTATTTTCAGACATAGTAATTAAAATCAAATCTAATTTTTTCTATCTTCTAAACCAGGCGTGGCCAACCCGCGGCACGCGGGCCACAGTGTGGCACGGGGGAGTTGTAACAGTGGCACATGAAGACTTAATAAAAAATTTTAAAATAATAAATAACTTTTTTGGCTTTTTTATTGTCAATTTTATTGAAATGTGGTTGCCTCAGATAAAAAAGAACCTCAAAATTTATTAAGAAACACTTAAATGAGTCACAATAGAAATTTATTGTGTAGAGAATGCACCTGCACTGTCGTGCGAGTTAAGTTTCCAGAGTTTTTGCACTCGTGATATTTTAGAATTTGAGGAAGCTGCCCTGTGAGTACTTGCTATTTTAGATGTAGTCTATGTGATTAAACTTTTCTTACCATTATTATGGGACAGTAAAATAACCTAAATTTAAGATTACAGAAAAAATATTATATTTTTCCTATCCTAGTTGGTCATATACCTTCTTTTATGGACAAACTTTTGGTTTATTTATCTTGATTTTGGAGAGAAAAAAATATTAACATATTTCACACACACATTAATAGAGGAACTTTTTCTAACAAAGTTAATAGCGCACCACGCTGTGATAAATTTGAAAATTTAATATCCATTTTTGCTGGATTCTTTCAGTGCTAGGTTTGATGATTTTCAAGATGAAAAAAAAACTTTTCACCAATCCTTTTTCAATATCTCTGAAAAATGTTAATTGCTACCCATCTGAAATCGAAATCGAAATTATTGTATACAATACCATACTACACTGAAAAGCAAATATAAGGAATTTATATTGAATTTTGGAAATTTGTACTAACAAGCAATTTAACAAATTTATATGATTTGGTTGTCAAATATTGTTGTAGATTTGAATCAACATACGTTTGTGAATAAATGTTTTCTATTATATGAACATAACAAAATCAAAATATCGTGCTTTGGTCTCATTCAATGTATTATTTTTAAACGTTCACTACATAGACATATTCACTACATAGACATATTGGCCACCTCTGTTCTAAACAGATAACGGAAAAATTACTTGTTCGGAAATTTAAAATATATTTCATAGCTTCGTAATTATAAATATTTATTATGTTGCCCTCAAATAATGGGTATTAATTAATTCATGTCAGTCAATACTAAAAAACTTTCGACTTTAACTTATCTTTAAAGATAAAGAGAAAATACTTGCGCTTTATAACCATTGTCCAATCACTGCCCATTTATTTTGTCGTCCAATAGATACTCCTTTTATTTTAAAATGTGCAATCTCCAGTTTCCAGTTAACTGAGGCTGCCTTTTATTTAACACTTCGCCCGCCGGAAACAAGATAATTCTTATTTGGTGATTTGATTCTGGGATGTCACAAATAAATTAACTTTCTCTTCACCCGACTTGCTTTAGCGAAATATTTAAGAGAGTTATCGTGTAACTGATTGATTGACTGTTTGTTTATTAACGTCACATTTTAAAGCTACTCAAGGGCTATTGGCAACGGACTTCGCAATTTTGAGTCATGATTAAGTGAGAGGGTATTTATAAAAGAAATTATTTATTAAGATATGGAGAAATTCTATATAAAATAGAACAATAAAATTAATTTGAAAAAAAATTAAATCTAACAAATTTATAAGCAAATCACACATAAAAACATATTATTTCTGTGTGATAGTTATTTAAATATTATTCTAAAGCTACTTTTGTACTAAACGAAAATGTGATTCACAATTTTTTTTGACAAAGATACATTTTTTTCACAAACTTTAAACATAAACATATATTGTGACATGGGTTTGAAATACCTGTCATGCTTAACACCATTGACAACAAGATAGCTTTTATCAAAAAACCTAATCATCCTATGTGTCCATATACTTTTCATTATTAATTTTCTGTTAGAATTCTTCATATTATTTGAGAAATCATGGATTAATTCGCTTTCCTCAGCATGTTTTCTTTCTCTATTAAATTAAGTACATAATCAATCGAGTTGTATCGATTGCAGGAACATTTGGTTTGCATATATATGCAAAATATTTCAATCTAACATCAAAAAAGAAAACAAACATAAAATGCAACAAACAGAATAGCCATATCGTAAGGAAAATTTTCTTTTTTCCAAGATCGAAACATTCTTCGGATATTAAAGAAGCCAGTGTATTTACCCTCCTCCGAAAGAAGCAAATCTTCAAGATAAGATTTTATGCGTTCTTATGCCTCCTTACAATTTTTCCCGTAATATTAAACCATATATCTTCCGGAACCATATAATGTAGCTAAAATGCGCTTCTTGAATATTTCAATTTATTATTTTATGAGTACTTGCTTTATGTATGTATATGACTTTGCTGTATATATTTTAAAGTCATGTCCGAGAGTTATGAGAAAGATCAGAACTCCATCTCGAAGAAGACAAAAAAAATTTAAAAAGAAAGTATAAAAATGACATAAATTTCAAAATAAAATTGAAAAAGAAATGATCTTTTGCCAAAAATTATGAATTAAAAAAAGCTCATGTGTATTTTGCTGATGAAATGCATTTTTGTTAACATATCATTAGCAATAATATATAACATTTATATATTTAAATAGCGTTAAGTGATTTTAAATAAAATGGAAAAACCCATCACACATTTTCCCTGGTATAGCATTTCAAATATATGCAACAATATATAAGAAAACAAATGGAAAATAAACCATTTTGTATTTCTTTTAAATATATTTCTTCGCAGACTAAAAGAAACAAAGAGGAAAGCAATTAGTTTAATTAAAACTACTCATTAGTTAAAGAAATTTTTATAATAATGCTGTATTTGTTCGAAACATTCAACAACTAAATTGTCGGAAAGAAATTTTTTTCCTAATTGTCACTTACTATTAAGAATAATTTTTAAGTAAAAAATTGTTTGTTATAGTAACATTTTTAGTTAAAAAGTGACTATTTCGAAGCATAAAACGTATTGGGGTAGTTTTACATTTATGTATCTAATGCACATAATTTGAGCTGTAAATCTGAAATCTTTATTTTCAGTCTATTATATTTAAGACAATTATTGAAACTAATATAAATAATTTTAGTTTTTTTTTTTTTTTTTTTTTGGCTTTTAAATGTGACCCAGCTCTTTTTATAAATTAAAAAAAAAACATTGGAATTTCATTAAACTTTTAAGTTCTTCGAGTTACGCATGTATTATATATAATAGATAAATAAAGACTAAGAATTATGCTGTACACATAAATGGATCTGGGCTTGGAAATTCGCTTAGAAAATTGATTACAATCATAGCAAAAAATCCTTAGGTATAAATAAGAAAAAAAATATCTCCTTCCTTCTAACTATTCTTTATAGAATGTGAAAGAGGGTTTTATCTTAATGAATCTACTGGTATCATAATTATGTCAAACATTGAATCGGATGAAAATCCTATTATTTTTTATTACTTTGAATGAATTTTAAATATACGAAAATGGATTTCTCAAACTTGCATTTTACCATCAAAATGCTTGATTTAATTCGTTAAAATGCATTTTGTGATCTGGCTGAATGGAAAATTATGTTCGCTTAAAAAGAAAATGTGTCATTTTCTTTTAATTCTGAAAAAATCTTTGGTATTTAATTAAATTCATTATTTGATTCGAAAATTGATGAAATGGAGAAAAAATGTTTTACATTATTTAGAGAATATGGACCTGTATTCTAAATGATTTTTAACATTTACATAGTCATCAAAAAATGTAATCTATTTTTATAGTAGTATTATTTTTAAATCATTTGTTCACGAATCAATTACTTCTAAACCACTCATAATTACTTTTTTCTTATGAAATATATAAATAAATAGATACTGTTTTAAGCGAACTAAGAGATCCATCAAATAGAAGAAAACTGTACCACTAAAAAAGAAAAAAATTAATTAATTTTCCATAGATTTTTATTATGCAAGACTATGACAACGTTGTTTTTTTAATCTGAAACTTTGCTGAATTTGTAATTATATTGCATTATTTGAGTATAAATATTTTAGATTTTTTTAAAGTTCATAACAATGATAGCGAAGTTGTAAAGAGTCCTATTAGTGCCCTTACACCAATCCTTATGGGGAAATTCTTCTTTAATTATTGTTTGAGTTTAAAACCACCTTCTGTAGAGAAAACTTGATTTTAATCTAACTTGAGTATTATTTAAACCCTGGAATTGGGTGTGTTAGTCATTGCGTTATTATTAAAGTGTAATTAGAGAATTGCCTTTCGAAAATTTTGGTGCGAAAAAAGTTTGAGGTTGGTATATAGCCGACTCAAGAGAGATCAGACGAGTACTCTTCTTTCACATCAAAATGTTTCATTATTTATCTTAAGAGCTCAAGTTCTGGTCTAAATTATCTGCTCCCACGGTTTATAATCCTTGATTGATCATAAATTGATTAAACTAAAATAAAAGTGATTATTTTTATAACAATGTCTGCTGTTTCGAAGTCTCAAATTACACCTGCGGAATTAGAGCTGCGAATAAGTGTTTACAAGCATCAATCGATTTTATAAATTTTTCATGGTTTCAACAGATATAAAAAATATTAAAATAAATCAATAAATAAATAACTGTTTTTATTTATTAAGTTATGTGAAAAATAAAAAATAATAAAAATTTCAACGATGAATAAGATTTACAATTATATGGCAGATTATATTTGATTGAGGAGACAAATATCAATAGCTTTCATAACAATAATATTTTCAAAAAACTCTCTTAACTAAGAAATATTTTTCTCATTGCAAATTTTCTTAAAGCTCAAAACTTTCATAAATTACATCTGTTTCATCTGAAAATATAGTTTTGGTTGTTTAATCAAGTGATGGCTACGAAAAATTTAAGAAATTCGATAAATGATATTCTAACAATTAAAAAGTCTTCTTGTATATAGTTATTCCAAATTGTGATTGCATTCAGTGTCATTCATTTAGTCAAATAGTCTTTGACAATAAACTTACTAAAAGATATTATTTATAAAAAATTTGTATTTCTTGAAGACAAATGTAACGTATTAAGATTTTAGAGAAACAAATATAGCGATAACTTCAATAACTGTTGCTTAAAACAAGCTGGGGAGTATATAATTTGAGCTTTTTAATTTCCTTAGATATTACAAATGTCTTTAAATAGTTTTAGTGCTTTCTGCCGTAGAGTCATCTCCTACTATTTAATTAATTTCAAACTTAATTGCTGAAAGTTACTTTTTGCATATTTTTAGATACAACCATGAAAAATCTTTCATAATTTCTACATTGTCGTGTTACTTTCGACCCGCATTATTGGTCCTAAAAATAGTTAAATATTTTATTTGAAAAGGGAGAATCCTTAAAAATGTTTAAGAGGAGAACTGTTATTACTGCCCGTATTTAATAGGAAAAAATATCTTTCATCGAGAACTTATAAGAATACACGAATACTCATTCTTCTCTCTCTCTTTTTATCTTTTTAGAAACACGAGAAATTAAACCGGATAGAATTCTCTTAAAAGAATAAATAAATGACCTATTTGTGTTAATTGTTAACTGTATTTTATTGATAAATTCTGATCTAACAAAAAATAGTGTAGATTATCCTTACTTAACACTGCATCTAAATCTATAAAAAAACTAATGATTTTACAATTTTTTTCCTAATTTACGTTCTTAGTTTATTTTCCATGTTCATCTTTTTAAGTATAAGTTCCTGTTATCAAAGAAAAGATCTTGATTATTGATATTTAATATTTTTTTCTGTCTCATTTTTAATAAATGTGGTTAAGTCCCATACTTGTCTTGATACCATTTTGTACAAATAGTTTACACAAATTAACGTAACCCTAAAAACTACATGAGAGCTATTGATGACACCCCACAGAATTATAGGCTATGTACAAATAACGGGGACGACACATTTGAGTTCGTACTTCTCTCTTCTAACTTACAAGTCACATTTCGTAAGGACTTCGTAGTACAGCTCTTCTCCAAGGAAAATCAGAGTTATTCAGCAAAGGTTTTTAAAGCAGCGAGGGGGGCAAATAGCGACCCCCAAATAGTTTCTTGTGGCCTGCAAAGACACTCAGAAAACCAAATAGACAGAACATTTTCTCTATGTCTGAGTCAACATATAGTTATGAACAATGTTTTTCTTCTTGCATGAAAATCAACAAGAATAGAGTGCATTTGTCTCACTAAACTGATTCTAAACTTAAATGGGTTTGTGTGTGTAACTATAGATACGAAGTTAGCATAAAAAATAAATTGATTAAAGCTACCACTATTTTATTTAACTCATATTTATTGATTTTTATAGTACAATTTATACCTTTTCTGAGATGCAGAGTTGACTAATGAATGCAATCCTTTTAAAAAGATACATTCCCTCCAGTTGTAACGGATGTATATGCGACCGTTAACGGATCTATACGACTATATTAATAATCCTTTTGGGTATTCTTTGGGCCAGCAAAATTCACCAATCTTCTCCTAAAGAAGGAAACGTGATGCAAATTAAGTTTATTATATATATTCCTAGTTCGCGAGTTAAAGGATTAGTGAATTGGAAGTGAAGAGAATAGATAAACAGAAAGTTAGAAGTTTATTTAACCGGGTGACAAGATAGTTACAAATTGAAGATTACCATAAATGGTTTAAAAGTCATTGTAAAAGATTATAGTCAGGAAGTGTTAAAATAAGTTGAATTGACTAGAAGACTGAATAAGTTCAGGTACTGTCACCTTCCTATTATGTTGAGATTTAAAGTATTAAAGTTGTTATGCGGACCGGACATTAAGTATATATCTGCTGTGTAAAGTAATATTAGGAAAAACCTTTAATATATATAAAGAAGTTATTTAATGTATTCTCTCCAAACGCGACTCTCGTCTCTTTCCTCTGTTCCTTGACTGAATTATTCTATTTATAGTGTTGAATTGATTTGTATTTGAGTCGATTAAAGTGATAAGTAAAAAAATTGTAAATTTATCATGTCGATTGACCCTTTACTTCTTTCCATACCTTTAGCTAGGTCGCAGGGTAGAAGGGAATTAGGTTCGTTTCTCAGTATTCTCAGCTTCCACAATGTGGTCCTCGAACCAAAATAATTGCTTACCCCTGGCTCAGTTCCGACAAAGACATTGGGTTCAGTTTAACTTAATATACAGCATCCCCGATCATTTCATATCGCTGTATCCAATAGAATCAGGACTTGAACCCCTAACCATGGTTTGAACAACACCACCAGTCAGGATTTTCCAAAAAAAGAAAAAAATACTCTGATCACTTAACTAGAACGCTTCAATTCCATGTGAGACAACATTATAGGATTTTAAAATTAATAGAGTTCATATATATACAATTATCTCTTATAAATCTATTCTTTACCTTCTGTGCTCTACGTTCTTGTTTTAAAACTCTAATATTGCTCACATTCATTCAGTATTTATAAATGTAAAAAAAATTGTTGATAACAATATTATAGAAGTGAATATACATGCCGCTATGTTTTTATTTCCTTGATATATGCTTTTCCGTATTTTCATTTAAGAGATCAATATGAAATTCATTTTGCTTCACAGCTTATTTGTGAGACTGAAAAATTCTAATTTTTCATATTTTCAAAATTCGTCAATCTTTCACACAAAATTTCTCTGTATCTCACTCTTTATATATATATATATATATATATATATATATATATATGAGCAAAATAATAAATATTTTCTATCACTTTAATGAATATTCTTATCAACTAGCTTTGAAAGGACATGGGATTTTACATTTTGCTCAAAATTGAATTACTCTATCTTGAAGCTGCATATGAGATTAGAAAATACTCAAAAAATTATTACTTTTCCATCTAAAAATGTATCGTGCTTCTTCCGAGAATAATATTCAACCGAGTAATACGTAATTGCTTTCAGAATACCAAATGCATTGTTAGAAATGTTGGCAGTTGCTTCACATTATAACTTCGCAAAGAATTTTAAAATATGAACACTTCCGAATTGAAAATTGAGTAAGCATTTTTTTATAACTACCGCGAGTTATAATTTATTTACTTATGCAAGGATCAACCCAGCTGAAATATTTCATCCAATTCACGTATTATTTTAAAAGAGTTTTCTTTTTTGAAACAGTACCTTAAGCTATTTTTTCAAATTTAAATATATAAACTTTTACTAAAAGGCTTCCAAATGATATTTGTGCTTCTATAAAGGGTAACGAACTTTACTCAAAGTAATATAATAAAATCCCACACATTTTAGCTAAGAAAACTAATTCTAATTTGAAGAATTTTATACATTTACCATTAAAACAGTTTTCTAGCAATTTTAATCTATTTTTTAGTGTATATTTCACCCATTATTAATAATTCTTACCTCAGTTCCAATTTTAAAAATCTTGTAACCATTACTAATTCCAATTAAATAAATTAACTAAATTGGCATTAAACTGTGCTTGTTTTTACTGTCGGTGTTTAGTTTTCTGCAAAACAGTTCCTAATTACAATTCAATACATTGCAATTAAAATAAGATAATTCTTTTAAGTCTATGAAATAATGTTCACAAATCAAAGCAGATTGTTATTTACATTAGAGCTTAATGTATAAAAACCACTTCTTCTCATCTCTCATTATTAATTATAAACTGAGCTGTATACATCACGTACAGAAGAGAGCATATAATCCTATAACTAACACGTAGTTTTATAAAAAAATTTTAATTTTTCTTCGAATGAAGTAAAAAATATCTTTTGAAATATGCTTAAGTTTTCAGTAACATGCACCAAATAGAAAATTAAATAGATAGCCTATAAAAAATATCAAGAAGAAAGTTACCCCTGCCTTATCAATCCGAGCCAAATCGAAATGCTGTTATAAATAATGCAGGAAGGGTTTTCATTATAGCAAAATTGGAAACAAATACTTTTTAAAGGCCACACTTCTGTGAAAAAATTAATGATCATTTTTCAGGGGGGGGGGACCTAGTGAATTTTTTGAGCTATATATTTTTAATTTAACTAATTAATTTTTTTCAAAAAAAAGTTTTAACTATTTTTAAAAAGTACCTAAAATTGTGTACAGTTGATATTTTCTCTTATAATTTAATTTTTTTATATCATCGAAACATATTGAATAAGATGTCTCTATGTTAGAGAAATTACTTTTGAGGAAGTAAATGGATAAGGAAATAAAACATCAAACATTAAAGCAATAAAACATTAACGAACATCTACATCGAGCAAAAAATTATGAGAGCACATGGTTTGAACGAAATTGGCAAATATTTTTGCAGGTAACAATCGTAACACAAAGCATCCATAGTCTAAGGTGTAACAGAAAACAGCAGAACTCGTAAGCAAATAAATGTTCATAAATTCAAAATAAGATAGGTACAGAAACAGTATTTTCAAAAAAACTTCTCTTTTTCACAGTATCAGTCGTAACACGAACATCTTTTATTTTCGGGAAAAAATTATTTGAAAATGTCACAGCAACGAGATTTATCGGAATCCACGACTTGACGAATTACTGGGCGACTTGGATCCAATCAAACATAAAGAAGTGCAACGGACTCTTCTGGATAGCCAAGAAGTGTCTTTTTAAAAGGTGCGAAAGGAATTCTAAATGGGAAGTGTTAGACATCGACCAGGCCAAGATCATCTCACGCTGCCGCAAAAATTGATGGCTAGTATCTCCAGTTAATAGCTCATTGAGACTAAACAGGCACTTCTACCCAGCTGCAAATACTGTTGCTTTTGCAACAATAGGGAGGGTGTCAAGCTCGACGGTCCGAAACGGGCTTCATTAGGATAGTCTCTATTGCACGCAGGCCACACTGATATATATTCTGCAAACCACAAATAACCTTGGAGCCCGAAGTATGTGGGCTGCTGAACATCGAGATTGGATGCAACATAATTGGAATCAAATACTGTTTACTGATGAATCCTAATTCAATCAGGAATTTGACTTCCAATGAGTTCTGATTTGGAGGGAAAAGGATACTCTAAATAATCCTCCATTCGTTCGTGAAGTTACAGTAGAAACGAGTTGAATTAAAATCTGGAATCAGCATAGGTGGATTTGCTGATTTGCATATTATTCGGAGAAGCAAGTTTACAGTTCAAAAGAATGCAGACTATATACTGATATCATACGCCGTATCTTACACTGAGGCCAAATGGCGATTCCTTTCTTTTAATGCATGATAATTTCAGATCTTGCATAGTTTGATTTGTGAAGAATATACTTGAACCTGAAATAGAACAGTGTATGAAGTGCTCAGAATGCTCTCCTGAACAAAATCCACGAGCCTGTTTGGAACGCCCTTGAACGACTAATTGAAGCGATACTGACTCCTCCATTTACTTACCTGAAAGGAGATTGCACATTTTGAAGAGTGGAACAGTTTCCTCCCAAAGTTTTATCGATACCCTCATCGCATCTATGATAAACAAGTGTGCTAGAGTCTTAGCTGTTCAGGGAGATCACACATCATATTAAACTTTCCACATCCTTTCAAGACAATATTTTTTGTCATTTACAAAAAATAAAATTTATTAATTATTTTATTAGCTATCAAGTATTGTCCTGAAGCCTGTTTTCAAGTTCTTTCCATCATTTCTAAGAATTAAAGCTCCCATACATTTTTACATCTCCTTTTCTGTATTACGTTTTATTACACATGTACTTTCCATTTTATACCCATGCTACCCATCCCTTGATGTCCTCGAATGGCTTTCTTCACTTCTATTATTGCTTCCCGAATTTTTTTGAGCAATTTATTAATGATCCAGACCAGTGATTCCCAAAGTGATCTATATCGACCCCCAGAAATCTACGAAGACCTTCAAGGGGTCCACGTCAGCGAAAAGATAATTTGGGGGTCCATGAGGTGTGTATGGGGGTCTACGATTGTGACTGATTAAAGCAGATCGTGACTTTAATTTTAAAAGAAAATTTTATCAAATGGAAACCAGATTTATCTATTTAACAGATTCACTTACTTGATTTAAGGAAGCCGATTTGCAGTTACAAGGACCATAACTACAGCGTTTCTTGTTAGAATCAAGCTAAGAAGTATAATATTGGATGTTCCGAATTTTCCTAGTTTCTCAATTTATCACAGACAATCTGCCAGGAAAAGGATGTTTTAACCTACTTTCAACATTTAAATGCCCTTTATTTAGATTTTGAAACTAGGTTTGAGAATGCTTTGACTATAGTAATATCACAGTAGGCAATGAATTTATATGGTCACGTTGAAAAAAACACCAAATGTCAGATTACAAGAGGAACTGATTGGTACTAACGAAGATATTAAAGTAAAGTTTAGAAATAGATATCGTGAGTGAGAGTGAATATAGTTTTTTTTTGGCGCAAGAGCCAAATCTGACTATACTGCACCAAACATTTGTTAAAATATTAAAACTCGTGATAAAATATCTAAAATCAATTGACAAGACAATAGAAGATTTGATATTATATTTTAACAAGTATAAAAAACGTATTCTAATGGAAAAAAAACAAATTTGGGAGGGGGGATTTCCCCCACCAAGTCAGACAAAATCTTGAAACATCAGCGTTAAAACAGCTGAATGAAAAAGTAAGTTAAAGTTAAAGCAATCTATGTCTTATAAATAAAAATTAGCTCCTACTTTTTCTGAAACACGTTGAAGTTAACCTTTGTAAATATTTGTCAGGATTATTTTGGTATTCAAAACTACACTGGTGTGCAAAAATTAAGGACGAAGTCGAAAAATTAGCATATCAGCTGAACGAAGAGGCAGAGCGGACAGAAAGACCAATCAGGAGATTAAGTGAGGTGATGTACGGTAGCACATGCGCAGATATGCAGGTAGACGTAATGGGGGAGTGTCTGAGTAGTAAAGCATGTTGTCGGTGTAAGATTAGTATTTCTGGCAAAGAGATTGCACACCGTATAGCAATTAAAATCACACCGAGTTGCTGCCTCAGCGAGAAATGGCGAATAATCAATCTGTTAGACGACATCTGGATGCTTTTACCCGAGTTCGAATCATTGGGAAGTTGGAGGAAGGTCGCAATGTGACAAGTGGGGCTGCAGAGTTCGGAATTGCTCACAGCATCGTTTCACAACTTTGGAGACAATTTCAAACTACAGGAACGGCTATCCGGGGGTTCAGTAGTGGTCGTCAACGAGGAACCACACCCGCAGATGACCGGTATATTGCCTTACAGGCCAGAAGAAACAGGCGGCAGACAGCGGGAGAAATCGCTAGACACACGACACAGGCGACTGGACGACCGATATCACGTTTTACCGTGGCCAGAAGACTGCACGGTGGTGGTCTGTTTGCACGACGCCCTGTACGGTGTGTACCTCTAACGCCTGCCCATCGGAGAAGGCGTTCTCTGTGGTGCCGGGAACACCGGAATTGGAGAGACAATGAATGGGGACGAGTACTCTTTACAGATGAGAGCAGATTCAGTCTGAGTAGCGATTCTCATTGCATACTCATCTGGAGAGAGCGGGGAAGCCGCAATCATCCCTCGAACATCATTGAAAGGGACAGGTATGGAGGTGGCGGTGTTCTCGTTTGGGGAGGCATCATGCTTGGTAGTCGTACAGACCTTCACATCTTCGACGCAGGTTCAGTCAACGGGACCCGTTATTGTAACGAGATTCTTCTTCCATATGTGCGTCTTTTTAGAGGCGCTATGGGTCCGCAGTTCCTTTTCATGGACGACAATGCACCATGTCATCGCACAGTAGCTGCCGAACAGCTCTTAGAGAGTGAGGATATTGAACGTATGGATTGGCCGGCACGATCTCCGGATCTCAATCCCATCGAGCATGTATGGGATTTTCTAGGCAGACGCTTGGCAGCTCGTACCTTACCACCAGTAACGATTCCGGAGCTTCGATTGGCGCTGCAAGACGAATGGGCAGCAATGCCTCAACAACTCATTGACACCCTCATTCTCAGCATGGGCAGAAGCTGTGAAATCTGCCTAGCAGTCAGAGGAGATCATATCCCCTACTAAAGACCGGATATTTCTTGCTGGACATCCATCACAGGGATGTTTCGGCCTTCAGTCGCATTGCGCTCCATGCTACTTTTTCAATAAAGCTTCTTTTTATCCCTCTGATTTCTCTTTTAGTAAGTGTTGCTTACATTACTCATGTCCTTACGTATTGGGGATCTTACGGTATTAAATGTGTTGATTTGGAATGCTTTTGTACAAAGTTATATTAAAAAAACCGTCTCGTCCTTAATTTTTGCACACCAGTGTATATTGATGATCATTCGGTAAAACTAAATCATCCTCATTGTATTCTATCATTTCCTCGTCGGAGGAATTCTGTTAAGGTGTACTCTTCCGTAATTTGTGAGGAGCCATATTTTTGTTTCACTTTTTTTTTAGTAATTTTTTCCCTCGCATTAGTTTTTGAATTTTGTTTCAAATCCTGTATTATAGTACATGCAGAGGGGGTTAAATACCGGAGTTGGAGGAGAAAGCGGATATGATTGATGAAGATTCTATAGGGTTGAACATATTATTGGTGGTGGAAAGTACGGCATTAGACATAAGAATAGATGGCTGATGCTCTGACACTGTAGTTGTTAATGAAGAGGTGGATGGCAAGAGATGTGCTTGGGTTGAAGAGGACGATGTGGAAACAGCAGGAGTGGATACTGATACATTTGATTTAGGGAGGGATGTGAAAGAGTGGTTGAAGTAAATTAAAGGTGGACATTTTATTTTAGTTATATTTTCATCCATTTGTGTAAAATTGTTTATAGTAGAGTATTTGGCAACCTGTAAGTTTGAGATAACTGTGGGACTATTAATTTCCGGGCTTCTGGATAAGAAAAAATTGTTTTTATTTCTTGGATCTGTTTTTTTTTTTTTATTTTCCGTTTGGGGCATAATTTAGAATCCGATGCATGAGGCTGTGAACAGTTTACATATTTTGGCTCTAGAGTGCAGTGAAAGAATGTCCAGCAGACGCACATCTAGAGTACATTAATTGACCGCGGCAGGGAGTTTGAGAGTGTCCGAACCTTTGGCACTTAAAGCAACGCAGAGGATTGGGTATGTAAGGACGTATTTTACAGTTGAGGTGTCCGGCTTTTATTGTATTCGGAAGTTTCGGGCTATTGAAAGTTAAGATAAAGTGTTTAGTAGGAATAACAGAAGCATCTTTTTTATTGTGATTCTTCTAACGTTAATCACACCCTGATCAGAAAATCCATCGAGGATTTCTGCTTCTGGGGTGGTCAACAGATCAGTTTCAAAATTTACACCTCTGCAGGAATTGAGAGTTTTGTGAGGAATTATGGTTAGCGGAGAATCTAGAAAAGATCTGGCCTGTAGGAAAGATTTTGTTTGCAGGGCAGAGCTTGTTTCGACAAGTAGATCACCGGATCGTAAGCGTTTTACAGATTTAGTTTCACCACCTATTCCTATTAGAGCTTTATTAATTGCAAATGATGATTTTGTTAACATACACACTTCCTACTGGCATGCCTCCACCCACCACGGAGTCCAACAAGGGAGGCAGTGTGCCAGTCATCTAGCAAAAACCAGGAACGGTGCTTACCTGGAGTACACCCAAAATATAGTGCTACAGCATCAGGGTGAGGATTCAACGGGTAAACCTGCCACCCCTTACCTGCAGCACTAACCCTACAGCTATGTCTCTCCGGGGACACCGAAGAGAGGTATCACCAGCCGATTGACAGAAGCGGGCTCACTCCTGCCTCCCGTCTACAGTGAAGCGTGGGCCAAAGGGCCATTTGTGGGCCAAAGGGCCATTTGTGGGCCATTTTCCTCCTAACGGAACGCTGCACACGGCAAACATGCTGGTTGGCAAACCAACGGTGTTAGTAGAAAACAAATAAAGAAAAATAATCAAAATACATAAATAAACTGAAGAAAAAGAAGCTAAAATAAAGCAATACAAAATGTAAACCAAAATATGTTGATAAATTGTAAGGTATCTCATAAGAAAAAATTAATCAACAATTTTAACTATGTATATCACAAAATATTTGTCTGTGGTCTAGACGGGAAGGGAAGTAAAGGGAAAATTGGATGACAAGAAGGAGGGTCGAAAATAGAGAAGAATCGGTAGGGTACCCCGAGTTCGTGAGACCCGTGTTTACCAAAGAAAGTAAACCCCTTGGGAAAAGGTAAAGATCACTAAGGCACCTTGGGATTGTGACACCCGTGCTCACCTAAAGAAGCCCCTGAGGGATTAGAAATAGATATCAGCTCTTTTGGAAGCACCAGATTCGTCCATCCGAATAAAAACGTTTGTTACTCAGTTACTTTATGTAACAATTATTTTATGTATTAATTAAATTTTAATTTAATTAATTAACAAGTGTGTCTTAAGTTTTAAACACTATACTTCACTACAGTTAGAAATTTAAATCTTTTAAAGTTAGTAGCTTTTTACCAGCTGTCAAAGAAAAACATTTAAGTTATTGAATTTTTGCAAATTAATCATTAGGTAAGAAGGAGTCTGCCCCAAACCGAAAAACATGGCAAGGGGTCTATGAGACAAAAAAGTTTGGGAACCTCTGATCTAGACAAAAAAAAAAATATTTGTGTATGCTTTATTTACCAGCCACTGGTCCAGCAAAGAATAATTTACTTACAAAATATTTTGTGAGGTTTATAAATTTTAGATTATAGTAAAAAATTTATAAATTTTTGAATACTTGTTAAACACAACTTTCAAATTTATTTAACATATATAGTATATTTACTTTCTAAAATTCAATTATTTTAAAAATAAACTAAATGCGTATCACCTCCATCCCATTTTGCTAGTTCATAATTTCTGCCATTTACTGTTATTGTTTTTAATATGAAAATATATTTTATTAAGTAATGTTAATTGTGTGTAAAAAATGTTCTATGACAGAAAATCGAAGATTTTTTTCAAATTAATTCTCGAATAAATAGGATCAGCCAAACATATCCCTCACTTAAGAAAGCATCTGGAAGATAAAAAATATAAATTTTCTCCGATATAAGTGATTTTTCTACAAAAACATTAGATGCCTTTTTCAAAAAGATGAATTCGAGAAAAATTAAATGTTTAGAGGATAAAAAAGAATCGCTGACAGGTAAATAGTAGTTTACGAAATGATTGATCTATCCTTAATGAACCATTAAGAATCGATCAGTTTGGTGAGTATTAATCAATAAAGAATAAAAAAAACTTTAAAAAAAACTGCGAATCGTTACATTGTCTTAATGCAGGTAACTGATTTTATTTACCGCTGATTATCAATTGGACATCAGTTTGATTTAAATGATTCTTTAGATGGATTTTTAAATTTTTTAGCTTTTAATATTATATTGAACATTTGTTTTTAAAGAAGAAGAATATTCATGCATATCAAACATATCGTTACTAAACGTAAATTAATTAGATTTTAAACACAACTTTACATTAAAATTTTATTTTATGGATCTTTTAGATCGCCAGTTAATGCTCGTAAGAGCCCATGCTAAAATACTACTTATAGACTACGTAAGTCTACATAAATTTCTTATACTGATTCTTCAATGTTACTTAAATTTATATTACATCAGTACGTAAGTGACTTGAAAATAATGTAAAAAATAAATCATATTTTTTGGATCTAAAACATGAATTTCGGCTATACTCTTACGTGTTTTTCATTTACTCCATAAAACACTTTTTGTGTCTCTTCTCCAAGTAATTTTTATTTACGAAACAAGGAATTTCCTTCACTGCTTCAATCTAATTTTCATCTCCCTTCTGAGAATAATTAAATGTAACTTCTGAGAACAAACTGTTAATAAGTCTAAAAATTAAGAAAAATGCTTTGTTTTTCAAAATTTTTAGCTGAATTAAGTATTTTATTTTTTTTAAAAAGTTATTATAAAAACTCCGATGCCTTTAGATGCGTTCCCACTATGGCTCTAATAAGGCTAAAATTAAAACAAGAATGCTCTATTACCTGCTTCGAATATCTTAAGAAGTGAGGATAGTTTTGATTTTTTCTCTGAATGAAAATAGAAAATGCTGAAAAATGAAAGTACAATGAAATTTACTCATTTTTAACTGTATTAAATTGTTCATAACTAAAATTCTTCTATTAAAAATTGTCCTATTTTTTTGAACTTCTTGCAATAATCAAAAAAAAATTGAAAAATTTTTTAAAAAGAATTTTTTTATTTCTTAATTATTATTTTTATTCCTTTCTTTTGGAAAAAAAGATAAACAGGATTTCTAATAAAAGATACCTTTGAAAGCAATGCCTGCTTGAATAATTTTAGGTTTCTTAAAAACAATATAAATAACAACAAATCATTTTTCCATAAATTGTGCTTCTTTTTTTGCTTTACTTTGAGTAGTATATATAACTTTTCATCATCAACTTTTATTTTCAGAGCAGTGTTGACGTTCTGACAAGAATATTTCTATTAAAGCTAGTATATTATTAACTAACGTTTATAAAACATTACTTTATTAACACAAAAATCGTACTTTGAATTTCTCCTATGTATATGTAAAATGCTATAAAGATATTGATATTTAATGTAGATAAATCTATTGAATATTGAATCCCCTATTAATATCAATAAATTCAAGAACATTTCAATGTATGCATTTATTCTCATTTTAGCTATAAGAAGCGAATTTTCAGGTTACAATGTTTAAAGCGTCATTTTCCATACTATGTGAGAAGATATAGTAAATGCGTATTAAATGTTCAGAAAATAATGAAGTGCTTGTGTTTGGAATAAAAAGTAAGTGAGAGTAAAATTCGATTCCCCAGTAAAAGGCTCGTAGTGAAAGGAAAGCGCTTTAAGTGATGCTTTTAGACCGACACTTCACTCTTGACAGTTGTAAACTGTAGACTGAAGAAAGTACTTAAAGTGTTACTTTATTGCTCATGGTCACTTGCAAATAAACTTTTAAGAGACTATTCAATTCAGTAATGTGATTAAGAAAAACTTTTAAAAGATCATATCACTTTTATTTAATTTACCTTTTCTATTTTAATTAAATAAACTTTAAAGGCCAGATTTTCGGTGAATAAAATTGTTTATCAGTTTAATTATTCTAATTTATTTCATTAGGAAAATTATCCCACATAATACAAAAATAATATTTAATTGAAAAAAATGAGTGTCTATTAAATAGCACTGAAAAACCAAGAAATATACAGTCGTAAAATCTAAAATTATAAAATACAAAGTAAACAAGTAACTTAACATTTATAAATCCAAAAATACAAATTACCAATCCTCTTTTCTAGAACAAAATCTGTAATTATTTTTAAGAAAGAAAGAACTCAATAAAAACACATATTGTGCTTGTAATTTTTCACTCAAATTCATAATGTCTAAAGAATTTAAATAAAATACAACTTTAATAAATTATTTGAGTGTTAGAAATTTAGATATTTGTACAAGAATCAGGATGATTTTTTTAGATAAAGAGAAAAAAACCCATCCTGTGAAAATCTAAGGAACGAGTCGAATGTTGTAAAACTTCACAAATAGTAATTCATTACATTTTTAACAACTCTTTGTCCGTAGAAGTAATTACTTAAAAGTCTTGTAATTCAAAGCTTTAAAAATAAAAAGGCACCAGAGAAATTCAATTGAGATCTTAAACATTAATTTCCCGATTTCGTTTAGTAACAAAAAGCTTTTAAAAGATTACCTTGTGGTTACAATCTCTCTTTTTGCCATAATCATTTTTTATCAACAACGAACATGCCTCACTACATTTAGACATATCCAATAGTAAAATACATAACGGTAAATTAATCTAGATTTTTTTTTTGAATTTTCAAAAGCTTACAAAGATAACTAAGATTTCCATTGCTTGCAGAAAAATATAAAATACTATGAGTATTGATTTGAACACAGTATTCGATTTACATGATAAATTTTGAAAAATATGCGTAAATAAACATTTGTTTCATCGCTTTATAATAAAGCTTACTTTTGTTTTATCATCATAGTCCCTCTGTTTCAATATTTTTAAATGTACCTTACTTTTCTATACTCTTTTAGTTCCGTATTCTCTTAACTACCTTCATAAAACTATATTCTCTTTATAAAACAAAAATGTTCTTCTCTTTAACGCATATTTAATTTTCAAAAATTAATTCAAAGGAAAAAAAGAGAAATCTTCATTTATCATAAATTAGCGCAACTCTTTCATACACTCTAAGTATTGAATTTCCTTTCTAAAATTAATTGAAATCTAAAAATAAGATATTTTTAATACATGAAATACAAAATAACAATTAAATCAGTTCAGAAACCATTTTTGTTACAATTTCTTTACCCGATGTCCATTATGTCTTTTCGTATTAAACCGCATTGTAGTATTAAATTCCTGTTATTTACTCGAATAAAATATTTCATTGTATTCGACTTCTCTTTAATTGTATTGGAGGAACTAAATAAGTAAAAGAATGTATTTAATATAGAGAGTTTACAAGCCTTCACATATTTAATTAAAACTGAACAAATAGGGAATGAGTTAAATATAGGTATTACTGGAAATCTATTATAGTTAAAATAAATTCCTAGAGATGTGTTTATCTGCAAGATCATATACGTCATGATAAAAGTGATTATAATAGCATACTTAATGCATTTTATTCGAATCTTAGCTTTAAAAAATACTCCTAAAGTTTTAATAAAACTTTTTTTATGTCTTAGTTATCCAATAAAGATATCAATTAAGCAAGATAATGAGAACTTTGGGCGTATCCGTTGAAATTTTCAGCTGATGTTACAGATAGCGAAATTAAAAAGTACTTCTAGGAGCTGATACAGTTCATTCTGTCAGTCAAAATCTTCTATTCATGTTACAAGTACTGGAATGAAAAACGACTTTTAGAGAAACTGAGCAGGAAAAAGAAAGATAAAAATCTTATCTTAGGATTTATTATAGTACTGTCACTCAAAAAAGGGAATTTACAGGCCATAATACCCTTATTCTTTTTTATTTAATTCATGATTAACTATACCGATATTTTTAAAAAAATGCAAGAACTGCGATTAAAGTGAAGATAGGATTACTTAAGAGGCTCCGTAATAATAAGACACTTTCAGTTTGCAAAAAGAAAAGGGATATAATCGATTCAAACTTTTTTTTTTAATTTTAATTCATTTATTCCTAAGAAACATTCTTATAATTGAGAAACAATTCAGATTTATGTTCCTTCACCCATACAAACAGTCTCTTTTTTAATTTATTTATTTACAAAACTCATTTTCCAGAATTGCATAACATGGGGCTTACAGATGTAAGTAGCAACAGTATTGTGTTATTTAAAACAAAATTAAAAATACATTTAAGATACAAATATAAAATAAAAAGGAAGGGGGAAATACACAAATATAATGGGGGAGAGGTACCTATAAAACTTTAAAAATCTGTACAGTAAACAAAATTTTCTTAGACATTAAGGCTTTCACAGTACTATTGACCAACAAAGACAAAACAAATGGCTAGGAAATACCTAAACATTTTAACTCCTTTTTAAATTTTTCTCTTTTACAAAAATATGAGTTACAATACAACAAGACATGTGTTCCATAGTATCAGCATCTTGACTACAAGAACTAATATCACTCCCGATTAAATTAATCCTAGACAAATAGCTCTTAAAACTTCCATATCCTGTAAGAATCTGGGTATAACTTAAATCAGTAAAAAATTTCTAACATTTTAGCAGTTGATAAATGGTCGGGAAAAAACTTTTTAGTCCACAAAGCTTTAGGTGAGGCCAAGAATATACAAACAGTTAAGCTGAGAAAAACAGCAGAAAAGGAAAATTAGATTCAAATTAACCATAAATAAAAAGAAGAGTCTAAAAATGAGCCATGACAAATTTCAAGCCAAAAAAAATTGATTTAAACAATCATTATAAATATGGTATTAAAACACTCTCTTTCCATAAAGATAGTTTCACTTAACACAACATAACACTTCGGTTGATGAAATAATATGTGTTAGGAACATTCTTTGTATAGTACCGCTTACTCAATTTCTAAAACTATTGGAGAATAGATTCCATTATCTCCCCTGTGCTATTATCTACCTCAAATGTGTCTCTCTTCTGATTAAATTAATCCATTATATCACTCACTTTTTTGTAGTGAATAAAAAAGAACTTAGACTTCGTTTTCAGCATAGTTTGTTTGTAAGAGTTTACTCTGATAAAATTATAGTTTTCTTCCCAAATAAAAAAAAAATTCTACGTTACACAATCTTTAATTTATTTTGTAAATAAAATATTTTATATCTGGTTATAACCAATCTTAGAAATAAATTACTGAACATTGTCTTAAAATATTTTATGAAATGCCATGAGATATTTTATGGTAATCGATTTTATTCTCAAAGTGAACTTGAAATTAGAAACTAAAGTAATAGCAAAAGTATTAGTTGTGCTTAATTGAATTAATATCCTATTAAAACACGTAATTTGTTAAGATTTATGCTTTTAAAAACATGAGAAATGCGAAATTTAGATAAGTAAATACACTATCTGGCCAAAAGTATCCGGACACCCCTTAAAAAAGGGTTCTGGCGAGTGACGCAATTTGATACGTAATTGAAAGCTATAAAAATGTTGGTAGTGGTTTGTCAGATTGTATTTATGCATTTGTGAGGCAATGAATACGTCAAAGGAGCTTAGTGAGTTTGATCGTGGCACCTTTGTGGGAAATCAGTTAGTGAGATTGAGGACATTCTACAGAAGCCTAAATCTACTGTGAGGGATGTAATTGTGAAGTGGAAACGTCGAGGCAGTGAAACGGCAGAAAAACGAACCGGTAGTCCGAAAATACTTGGTGAACGCAGCCGCCGAACTCTGAAAAGAGTAGTGAAACAAAATCGCAAATCCTCGTTGGTGGAAATCTCTCAGGAGTTTCAAAGTTCATCAGGAATTAGTGTTAACAGCAGGACTGTCAGTCTAAAGTTAAAAAACTTGGGATTCCATAGTCGTGCAGCCACTCACAAGCCAAACATCACTCCACAGAATGCGAAGCATCGATTGCAATGGTGTAGAGCTCCCCGTCCTTGGACTGTAGACATGTGGAAAACTGTTCTTTGGAGTGATGAATCTCGCTTTACAGACTGGCAGTTGGATGGACGAGTCTGGGTTTGACGGATGCCAGGCGAACGTTTCTTTAGTGACTGCATTGTGTTGACTGTTAAGTTTGGTGGTGGAAGCATAATGGTGTGGGGGTGTTTCTCGTGGTTTGGTCTGGGTCCGTTAGTTCTTGTGATTTGAAACATGAACTTTGAGATGTATGTGGACATTTTGTACAATGCTGCACTCCCAACTCCACGGGAATATTTCGGGGAAGGCCCATTTCTCTTCCAGCAGGATAACTGCTCCATTCACATATCGAGGCTTGCACAGACGTGGTTTGACGAAATGGGTGTTCAAAAACTGGACTGGCCTTCTCAGAGTCCCGATCTAAATCCCATAGAAGACCTTTGGGACGAATTAGAGCTCAGATTTCGTAGCCAGCCAAATCGAGCATCCTCACTGCAAACACTCATTTCAGCTGTAATGGACGCCTGAAAGGCAATTCCTATGGTCACCTAACAAAAGTTGGTGGAAAGTCTTCCCAAACGTGTGCAGGCGGTCATCCATGCAAAAGGGGAACCAACATCATATTAATATGTGCCTCAGGACTTTCTAAGTCCATACCATTGGGTGTCCGGATACTTTTGGTCAGATAGTGTATTTGCTCTCTAGATTTTTACATTACATCAATTTCAGAAAAAAGCACTAAAAACCCAAAGTAAAGTAGTACAGGTCAGGGATTTTGACTACTCTTGCCATGCTTCAAATTTCATCTGTGCATCTCATTCATTATTTTTTTTAATTTAAATCAAATGAACTCGATAAACTTGAATTCCCAATTAACACATATAATTTTTAAGGTTAGGGTTGTAACACTCTTAATTTTTACGTCAATATTTTTTTAGAAAAACAATATGCATCAGTTAAATATAATTTTACATTTTTAAAATTTTACATTTTACATAATGTGAATTTGACGTATATAATCCTATATTTAAAATTCCATCTCGAGCCTTTTAAGTTTTTAAGCGTTTTCAATGAAGGCGATAAAGGCACACATATCCCGTTACAATTTATAAAAAATAGATTCAAACTTATTTATAATTTATATTTTCAATGCCTTAAAAAACCATCTTAGTAATACACACAGTCATTATCTAAGAGACTAAAACAATGCAATATAAATACAAAATTGATTAATGAAACAAATAAAATTATCTTTTCGCTAGTTTAAGTAATTATAATGTTGTCTTGTTTAAATTTGAATTTTTTGCTTGATTTCATAAATTATATATGCTTCCATTCATTGTTATTATTGCAAAAAAAATTAACTTTTCTAAAAGAAATCTGCTCTCTATTATGCATTTCTTTTTTCTCTCAAATTTTTTATTCATCTACACTGTGTATTTGCTACATGAATTTTTCAGTTGGGATCTGTCAAACCTTTTCAACATTTAAATAATTTCCTAGTTTCTTGTGCTTTTTTTTATAATTATTTTATTTTCTAATCATAGAATTCCTTTTTGAAAACCAAATTGAATACTTTTAAATACATTATATATTTTTAATGAATTGTCTTGGGGAAGCATTTGCTTAGAATTTCCTGACTGCAACTGCCAAACTGCGACGTAAATCAAAAATTTGCTTCATTCTTTTATTTAGACCACAGTACTCTCCCTGAATGTGTCTCAAAATTGACTTAAATGCATCGGATTCAATGGAATTATTCAGCAAGTTCTATTATGTAAGAATAGGTAAAACTGCCAATGTCTTAAAAAATTATTAAATAATTTTAGCTCAGTAAAAATAAAAATAAAACGTTATTGTGCATGAAAAGTATTTGGTTTTAGCAACAATATGAGTTGAAACCAAAAAAAAATTTTCCCAATTTCTTTTGCAAGTTAATTTAGATTTTAAAAAAATGGAAAAACAGCTCAAATGAAAATTCTTATTTTACATTCATGACCATTTACGTGCAAAAGGAATTACAGCGAAGAAAGATTTCCTTAATAGAACAAATTTAACAATTTTAAGTATGATGTATTATAAATTTTTCTTTCAGCTTCTAAAATTCATAATAGAAAATTTGTCTGCGGTTAAAATTATTATTTTTATACTTTTTTTATCTTATCTATTGATATACTTTACATTTTTATACATTAAAGTTTAATCTCAGAGGGTTTTATGATGTCTGTTTTGAAACTGAAGCTTTTATAAATCTTTTTTTTTAACTAAAAACACTTCGTCCATGGACATAACGGTTTTGTTTCTACTCACTCCTGGGAGCAATTTATTATTTTTCTTTTTCTTTTCGAGCTGTAATTATTCCCAAGCAAATCGTTTATTTTTATATATTCTGAATTTTAATTAATTTTAGAAAGCATTCCATTGTTCATAACTTTTTTAATGTCTACTCTAGTTTAGTTACTATAAAAAAGTTGAGTGGCATGAACTTGAGTCCCCTTTTAAATAATCTATACCTTTAGCATTTAATAAAGATGTTAAAAAAATTAAAGATCTCAAAATTGAGACACATGAAGGTATGAAAAGAAAAAATACCAAAAAAAGAATACATTTCTTTATTTCTTTAAATACTATTAGATTAAATGAATTTTTATTAAGGCAAAATGGTCCCATTAATTTTAATCTATTGTCATGTCTTAATTAAGGGATTTCACTTCAATTGTTTTCGAAATTTAAATTACTTCTTTAAATCCTTTATTACATAATACTAATTTTGCATGTTTTCTCCTCAAATCATTAGTATAAGAATATTTATTAAATATATTAATGATAAGTAATAAATAACTACAATTTCATCAATCAGTACTATTTTTCAAACATTTAGTTTATTACGAGCGCTATTGGGTTCTTAATTATATCCTTGAGAAGTATTTTAAAGTGTAAAAGAAATAACTTTTAAGTTCCTCAGAATCTCAATAACTTAAAACAAAAACACAGTATTTTATATTAAAATAATTCAAAACTTTTCGTAGTTACTCCTAGATTTGTCTATATCTGAGCTAAAAGTAACACTTATATTTTTTATTTCAATGGGTTGCATATTAGCAACTAAGCCTTTGCAGTCACGGCAAATCACCAAGAGTGGAAAACCATTTTTATTGGAGGCTTCTTCTAGTCGTGGCTTCGGCTACTAAATTGTGAATTTTATTCAACTCAAATTCCAAAGCCCTCATGTAGCTGAACAGTGGGACGTTAATATTCACTCACTCACTCAACTCAAATTCATATCAGATGTTAAATATTACGGTGATTTAATTTTTCCGAGAGTACCAGAGCTAAATTGATACCGAAGGGATCTTTTACATGCCACATAATCATATGACATGCGTGTCTACGATTTTCGCATCCAGAAAATCTATCAACTCCAGCCAGAGTTGACACAATCCACAATCTTGAGCTTACAAAGTGGCCAAGACAGTTAGCTTGATCAGTTAGATAAATCAGTTACATTGTAACGAGCTATCTTGCGAGGTTTCCCTGTTAAAACTAACATGGGGTTTTCTTTAATGTTATCGAAAGTTCTTAATTGCTACCTTCTCACAGACAAAACGTGTTACGTAAATATGAAGGGGTCTGAGGACGACACAGAATCAATAAATAGCCGAACCATATTGCCGACTGCATTTCCATTGCTTCCAGTTAATCATTTTGAAGAAATATCTTTCAAGTTCACTCCAAGACCATGTGTGGGTTTATGAAGAAGAGAAGCCAGTGGCTTACATCCTTCCTGATTATATCAAAAAGTGGATAAATTTAATTATTAGTTATTGTTTCGGATTGGGCTTAAATCGAATTCTTCCGAGAGCAGAATAATTGGAGTTACAGTTAAGTAGCCTTTAGGGACTTTGTCACAGGATTATCTAGTTTACTTTTAGTATAATTTATTATTATTTTTTTTCACATAGTTATAAAGAATGTCATTATATTCTATTCAATTTGTGAGGAAATTATATTTGTATCCACAAATAGGTTTTTAATGCAGTGCGTGTTAGTGCATCAAAATATTTGTGTTGCTATACTGAACGAAACATTTAAGGTATCCGAACACGTTGAAAATGACCAAATTCAGTCAAGACAGATATTTTTGTTTTTTATTTTATTGAATACAGCTATCTTTTGACTTTACGAGACATACTTTGTTTTGTTTCTACACTACTTAGAGGCCAAGTTACAATCACTTTTATAAATTTAGAAAAACCGGAAGTAGTTTTTTGATCTACCAGAAGTGGGCATTTAAATTGTTCAAAATCTATCTGGCGAGTCTGATAACTCAAAATATTACGAATGTATTTCTATAAAACTTTTTGAACCAGATATTTATGTTATTTTCTAGAGAATGTACTAAAATAGTTCTTATTGTATGAATATTTTTTGAGTTATGACTTGTTATTTAAATAATGGTCTCATAAAAAATGTGACATTTCTTATTACTTTCTTTATTGTTCTTTTCTTTACTCAATCAGATCTAAAATTTTCAAATTTTAGTAAAAAATTAAAATTTTAGTACATTTTCTAGATAAATGCATCTAATTTGTTTTAGTAATACTTTTACTAATACATGTTTATTACTTTTTTCTGTAAGAGGGAGGGTGAAACCGATTAAATACATTTATTTAAGAAATAAATGCTGACATTAATGTAATTGCATCCCATTTTAACAAAGGGGAACAGATTTTTTAAACAAAATAAAATTACAAACGATGAAGAAAGTTTTGCAGAAATCAAATTTTTGTAATAAATTATGAGCATTAGAAACTAGTGTGTGGATTGAATAAGAAATTGAGAGGCACAAACAATTAGAAAACTCTTTCTCCCATGCTTAAAATTTAAAAATAAAATTTAACGAAACTCTCCAAGAATGTGTATACTCGCACTAATTAATTAAATTTTGAGCCTGAATGTAAAGAAAACAAACATAAACTCTGCTAAATTTATCTCACAAACACATGCAGTCTCCAAAAACTTAATTAGAATAGAAAATACATTTAACAGCTTGCGGGAAGTTTATCAATCGACTGGACATATTTTTCTTGGAATACTTATATATAAAATAAAACTTTTAATTAAAAAAGGGCAAATCTCTTAAAAATTTGGCCTTTCTAAGGAAGATTAAATTAGCTCTTGCATTTGTCAACTTATCCATGCATTTTTTTATGCATACTATTGAAACTTTATTTCAGATTACAGAAGAAAATATATAATCATTTAATTAGCGGTGACATCGGTTAGTAAATCATTTCTTTGGTTTCGATCAATTTAGTTTTCAGATACCCTACAGCGAAATTAAGTGCTAGTTTTTTTCTTGATTAATAGGAAAAAAGGGACCGCTCGATAATTAACAAACTTACAAGGAAGTTAGTTCAGGGTTAATTTTAGAATCTGTTCGTAGTATGAAAACTTTTCAAAAGGTGGATAATTGATTTTGGTCTTGATTATTCGAGTTTAAAAGCATTGTGAAGAAATCGATAAGCACCTGCTGTGTTTCGCACAGTTATAGATTCTTTCTCGTTCTCTGAAAAAGCTTATATTTTTTCACTTAGATTCTATCCAATTGCTTTGTAGCATTTTATCTCAATCCCACTGAAATGCCATTTTCAAAAACCCAGATTTCTCTTAAATTATTCATTTTTAACACTTTTTTTGTTCCGCTTCTATTATTTGATATGTGTTTCATTCAAACATCAATTCTAAATTTTTTTAGCCCACTTTTCTGCCGTTCAACTAAACGAGAATTTTCGCACGGCAGTATTTCTTTATATCTTATTTGACTATGTTACAAAAGATATTTAGAAATAAGAAAAACTTGATAATTTAATACCCTTCCGGAAAGCAAAATTGGGACAGCTATACAAAATTGCCCAAGGAATTTTTTGTACCATATTTAAAGTAAAGAGTTGCCACTTACATTGCGTTGATTTTTTTTCATAACCAATTCAATTATTTAAACACACACATTCGGCCTTTCATTCTCTTAATTTTTTTTTTAAACTTATTTTTTTTTTGCAATTAAATTTTTTTATTTGTTCTTGGTTGAATACATTCTTGTCGTCTTCTTTTTAAATTTTAAATTCCAAGAGACCAAAAAAATAAAAAAAATTCTTTATCTCTAAGAAATTGAAAATAGCAAAATAAAAACTGTATTGACTTTCTGAATGTTCTTTTATATTAGATCTTCCAGAAAAAAAATTGAAATTAAAAAAAAAAAAAAAAAATGGTATATTTTTAATACATTGATTAATATCTACTAAACAGTATAATTTATAGAGTTATACTTTCAATCTTTTCAATGTGTGTGGGGGGATGGTATATCCATACTTAACTTATGAAGATCGCCCAAGTTTGTGCCTTCAGAATTGTTCCAAACTAAGCTTTTAGACTTATTTGAGCATAAATAACATAATAAAAGTGATTTTAAATAAAATTACTTTTTTAAAGAATAAGATTCTTTTATCCAGGTGTGAAAATCTTTCAAATTGAAAATATAGAGCTAATTTAAAATATTACATATATAAAGTATCAAAAAAACCAAATTAAAATTTTAGTTTAACTGAAAAATAACCAGAAACTTGTTTAAAATATTTAGAATTTAATGTTGCGTTTTCCCAACGCGAATACTAAATGAGTTAATACTTGTCTTGTAGAGAGGATGATGCAAGTTAAATCTCTTTAGGCTCAAAGTCCTCACGTTGGCGTGGTTGGTAATTTTGTAGTTTAGGGTCTCAGCTAGGTGTAATTCTGATCACTAATGTCAATTGAAAAATTTTTGTAAATGTTAACAAATGTGTTAAAAGCGTATTATTTTCCCTTATTTCAAAAGTTAACAGAATATTTTCTGTTAGATATAATTATCTGGCATCATTATCCAAGAATATTGACTTTCATTAACAATTGCTACCAAGATTTTCATTACAATATGTAAACCACTTTTTATCTAGACGAATTCTAAAAAGAGATCAAGATATGAAATAAAGTTGTTTGTGATAAAAGTTTTAATACCTAAATCATAAAATAATTTGATGAAAGATAGAGGTATAACAGGTTATGGTACAATATTGTTAATTCCCTTTAAATGCTATATATTATGACCTAATAGGTACGCAATGCACTATGCAAGATAGTATATTGTATTTTTAATGTATTTTACTAATTTTTATATGAACTTTTTTAAAGCTGTCTGATTTTTTTAAATCACATTTTCATTCCATGAATCCTAAAAGTTGTTTCTATGGTTATTGTGTATACATTACACCTCACACGCGCAGTTGTTATAAATGTTTTGGTTAATAAAAATTTGAAAAATACGACTTAAAAAGTGGTCAAATATTGCCTCTCCAGGCAATATTTGGCATTTATAGAGCCTCATTTTTATCTTTCTTCCTTGGGGAAATTTCATAGGAAACAGAATTATCGAATTTATCATATTTTGGAACCTTTTATCGGTAGAAGGGTATTTAAAACTCGTCACGGTAAAGTTTATTGCTTGAGAGATCCAGAATTCTTAAACTATGCAAAAACTCATGCGGATTGAAACAAAAAGTGTTTTTGATCCTTATGATTTCATTTCAAAAATTTCATCTTGTGAGTAAATAAAATTCTTCAATTGGGATCTTATGTTACTGAAAATAAGTCTGAAAAGTAAATCATAATTAAGAGCAGTCAGTAGGGTAAAAATCTTGAAATGATCGATTTTGAGTTTTTCATATTTCTGAAATCTGTAATTCATAACCTTTCTAGGGATATAACACATATACCACTTTCAATTAGAAATATGTCAAAAGGACTTTTAAAAAATCATCAACTGGTGGGCCACGCTCACTTTTGACAGATATTTACCTTTTAAATATCCTGAAACAATTGCAAAGCCTTCTTTTCATTTATTCATACACAATTAACTTTAGATAACAGTTTAACCGTAAATTTACCTGTTTAATTTTGGAGCGGGATTCATAGTTAAATAATAACCAGGCCATTCAATTAGAATTTTTTAATTATGAATAAAGCAATATTTTTGGAATACTTTGACAAGGTAAGATTTTTTATAAAAATTACTGTTTTCTAAAGATTATATTTTTAAAATTGTGCTTAAAAAATGAATTTTTTTTAAAGTTAGTGTATGTGAATAGACTACAAGTTTACATTCTATATTTCTTATGTATACTTGTGCATGTTCAAGAGATGTTTTGGAAATATTAGAAAAGCATTTATCTAAAGAGACGTGTGACAAATTTGAATAAATTCAGTAATGATAAGTAAAAGTTGTTTTTTTTTTTTAAACTAAATATATATTTGAAAAAATATCACTTCTGTATAAATATAAATGCTTTTTTAATGTACAGACAAGTTTTTAAACTTAAATATTCAAAAGTTTCTGAATGAATGGTACCTACAGATAATTCAGATTTGCAATACCATTTGTCGTTGCAAAACGCCGGTTACATACATAAAAATGCATAAATATCATGTTTAAAAACATAAAAACCGTTTTGATTTACTATTTTAGAAATCGTTTGACCAGTTTAGAAAAAATTTTGAGATCTGATACTTTCAGAATTACTGTTTGCATGTGAATATACTGAACATTAATGAAAACTTTCGAGAAATGTAGTATAATCACATATTCCCAAATCCTTACTTTTACAAATTGTTACATGATTACAAGACATTCATGACGTTTTTTCAATAACTTTGATGTTTGAAATACGTCAAGACTCCAAATTCTTCAAAAATTTATACTGAATTTGAGAAAATTAATGTAAATATTACAAAATATCTCGTTAAACAAAAACTGAAAAATGCTATGTATGTATTTTCTGGGCAATTTAAGTAAAATAGGAATCAAAATTGTCTTAAAATAAACATAGGATAAGCTAATGTTTAATAAAATGGGACTAATACATGTTGTAATTCATAATTTTTGTGATGAAGTGACAATTTTTATATTAAAAATGCAATTTTCTCAAAATGATGTTTTTCAAACTGCGTGTACCTTTTTCTCAGAACCCATGGACTATGCACACACGCCAATTTTACTGAACATAACTGATATGTAACTGTATATATACTTAAGTGAGATTTTATTAATATTCCCAAAATATTTTTGTAAAATTCAGTTATTGTGAAAAAAATGGCAATTATCAAAAAATTTATAGTGATACTTTTGCGTTGCATGATTTAAAAAAACTTAACAATATATTTAAAAAATCTCACTTCAGTTTAATTATAAAAGTATAGTTAATATACAGACAAAATTTGAAGTTTTTATATTTAACAGTTTCTGAGAAAAAGGTACATAACGAAGCTCAATTTAACATCAGCGGTATAGGAGGTACCGACTACTCTTAAAGAATTCCTGAAGAAAAAATTGACTTCTTAAATTTTACTTCAGATGTCTTCATAAATAAATTTTAAATTAAATGAAAAATACCGAAACGTTATCTTTTAACTAATAAAATTGTGAAATTATAATACATTGGACAGTGAAGCTCTTTCAAACACTTATCCCAATAATTCTAGAACAATCTGAAATTTGTTACCGAAGTAGTGTCTCTTTACTCCTTATTAAATGACCTTTATGAGAATGATCATTATAATTTCCTAATTTCTGTATCTGCTTCGTGATGTGCATAAGTCTATTTTTTCCTGCCTGAAATTTCCCGAATTTTTGTGACAGATCTTCAACCAATATTCACAATACTACTTTAAGAATTTTTAAACTTTCTTTGATCTTGAGAATTCTTTCTATCATAAATATTTTCCATTATATATATAATATTGTCAATTATATTATTTCCAAAAGATTCAAAGTTGTCTATTTTTTGGCTTATTTTCTATCTAAATTTAATTTTTGCCAATCATTTTACTCTGATTATCACAAAATTGTTTTTGGCAATAATAATTTTCACTCAATTGGAAAAAATTTCAAATATATAATGGGAATATAAATGTTTTGTATTTTTATCAAATTATTTTTTAACATTTATTAAAATACATTTAAAGGAGAATATCAATCATCTCTCTCTCTCTCTCTCTCTCTATATATATATATATATATATATATATATATATATATATATATATATACAGACTAAAATATCTTGAAGTCGCAATAAAAACACTGGTAACACTAAAACTACCCTGTGACCTGGCTAAAGGTGTGAGAGGAAGTGAAGGAGGATTCGACATGATAATTTCTGGTTATTTCTTTAGCACACTTATTAACTCAAAAACAAATCAATCCATCAGATTAAATAAGATGCTTCCAAGTAGTGAGCAGAGGTTAAGTAAAGAGAGTCACGTGTTTAGAGAATACTGCTAATCAATTGATCCACTTTTTATGAATCAATCTTCTACCTTAATATTTGATTTAAACTGTAGTTATGTGTAGTTAAATCTCCTTACTAATTTAAATATCAAAACGTGCTATAAATAGGACTAATACCTGAACTTTAGATGTCCTTCTTATTTTCTACTTCGTAATGTTTCAATCTCTTGGTAATTTCAATTAAATAGCAATTTTCCTCTATAGAACTATCTATCTCTTTATAACTCTTACTTTATATCTCTCTTCTATCCCACTGACTTACTAACTCTCTTCTATCTATCTCTCCAATTTTTATCTCACTTTATGTAGCTCCTAGCAAGCAAATCTGAACTATATATGATAGACTTAATCTGCATATCCCGGTTTCTTCTTCAGAAAAGGGTTGTTGATTTTCATAGCCCCAAGATTTCCCAAGAGGGTTAATGGAAGGACGCGTATAGATCCGTCACAACACCTTTCTTCTAAATAATGAAAAATTATAATTTGTTTGTTTTTTTAAATAAAAGCAACTGTTGAGTTTTAAATAGCGTACGGGATTCTTCTGGCCCATAAAGAAGTAAGTTAAAAATAATAAATTTGAGATTGAATGTGTTACTTGTGTGTATATATATATATAGAGAGAGAGAGACTAGAGAACTTCTGTGTGTGTGTGTGCCACTTCTTAAGGTATTCGACTAAGTTTGGCCCTATAATTTTGAAAAAGCGCATAAATAAGTTTCTCACATGTTTAGTGTCCCCTAAATTAGAATAAACAAATAAAATTGTCTTAAGAATATGACTACAATAAAAAAGTTACTTAAATGCAACTTTTTGGCAAAAAAAAAGAAAGTATTACATAAGTTTAAAACATTCTCTTTTTGTGAAAAATGATTTTGTATAACAATATTTTGCCTATATTCTCTACAGTGACTGAAATAGGAGTTTTGAAAAATTCACGCTATTTTCAGAGTTACGATCAGTTGAAGTAATAACCTATGTTTCTTGTTAAATTTCTCAATTCTGCTGTATTAAAATATGAATAAATCTATTTCTATAAATAATATATTTCAAAAGTCCTCTTTTTGGCTTTGCAAAATATTATTATTATAGAAGCATTTTCCATAAAAGGAAAATGTTTTGAAAATATGTCATTATTTCTCCATTTTTTGTCAAAAAAATTGTATTTAAATAAGTTTTTCTTGTATTAATATCCTTAAAACAAATTTATATGTATATTTTAATTAAAGGATTACTAAATATCCAAACCTTTTTTCGTTTATACGCTTTTTCAAAACCATGTTTCGAATGCAGTCGGTTATCTTAAATCTTGATTTTTTTATTTCAGCAAAATATATAGATCATATATCTTGACTTTGAGCATTGAATTAAATATGTGTTTCAATAGTATTTTATTAACATTATTTATTCAGGAAGCTTTAAAGATATCAAGAGATGTTACGAATCTTATGTGGTATAGTCAGCATCCTTAAGCGAGTTAATTTCATTTGTATTGATGGTTCTCAAACAATGGAACGCATACTCCTGAGGGTATGTGAAAGCATCCTAGAGGTACGGGAGGAGCTCTGTGCAAAGGAATTGTATGAATTAAATTGTTACATAAATTTGCCTTATAATTTAATTTCCTCAAGAGACGTTCTCCTTTTGAGGGAATAGTAAACATAGGGACGTAATCTAGGGATACCTTGGGAATAAAGTTTCAGAGCCATTATTTTGTACTAATAACTACAAAAACAAAGAGTTCTATTGTATTATCAAGCATGAAACTTTTTTTCTTTTTCTTAAGCATGTTTGAATTTTTAGGAAAACTATTTTGTATTAGATTGAGCTGTCATTTGAAAGGAATGTATTATTTTTCGAGAATCTTAATAATTTTATTGTTTGTCAAGTTCTTTTCTCCGAAATTTTTGAGTGATATCTGGCATATTTTTAGTAATTACTTTTTGCTAAATTATTGTAATATGGCTATTGCAATGGAATAACTTCGAAAACAATATTTGAAGAATTTTTTAAGTGAATAATTTTTATTTTTCTGATGTCAATCGAAAGATCAAGCAAAGACGCATTTCATATTTACTATACACGTAAATAATAAACTGTGTTTTTGAAATAATATATTTGTATTATTCTTAAAACGTTTGAAATTAGACATTCTCAAGAAGATTACAATTTATGAAAAATGTCATTATGAATTCCAAATATTTTAAATACACACGATTCCGTTCTGGATAACAGATATGAGCAGAATTGAGTCTCCCAGTATAATGAACCTCTTAATAATAATTCTCATATCGTAAGGAAGTTTGGACAGTAAGGCACGAGCTCAGTTTTCATTACTTGATTATTAAGAGATTCAATTCAATAATAGATCAGCAATTATTTAATTTTTTCTCACTAGATCATATTTTTCCTTCCTGCTTAAGCTATGTTTAAAAGCTTCATATGTTCTGTAATTTGAGATTCAAAGGAAATAATAAAAATTTTAATTAATATTTCAGTGACTATATCATTGTTTATTAACGTCTCACTTCAAAGTAACACAATGGATATTATAAGTTATAGAATAATATTAAAATTATATACACTAAAATCTGGCGTATAATGTACACTGGTGTCCAAAAGTTAAGCATAAATGGTAAAATGCGAAAAATATGGAGTAAATATTCGTAAAATTATTCCAAATTTCTTGCGGATATTAATTGGGTGAAGAAGAAACATTGGGGTTATGCAAAACTTTTCAGTCGACTACGTCCTGCACGAAACACCGGCGCATGTCGGAACGCGGAGAAACCGATTCACTCAGCATAGGCAGTTCAGACAAGTTTCCTGCAACTGCTGAGCGAAGGAGCGTTGTTAATAATCAAACAAGGTGAATGATGGCACAAAGACGCCAATCGGACATGTTTACGAAAGGAAGAATCGTTGGAATGCTGGAATCCTCACGATCCCAAACTGAAGTGTCTCGAATTCTGAATGTGGACCAGTCTGTGATCTCAAGACTGTGACAGAGGTTTCAAAGAATGGGAGATGTTACCCGACAACCAGTATCAGGTTGACCAAGTCACAACCCCTCGCCGAGACCGATATCTGGTAATAAGTGCGCGACGTCAGAGTGGCAGTACTGCCAGAGCACTGGGTTCGGCCCTCACAGTCACCACAGGAATACGAATTTCAAGACAAACTGTTTACAGGAGACTCAATCATGCTGGCCTGTATGCCAGAAGACCAACAGTTTGCCTTCCCCTCACGTCTGCGCATAAACGCGCTCGTTTGAACTGGAGTTAGAAACATCAACAATGGAGTGTGAGAGAGTGGGCCAATGTGATGCTCAATGACGAGTCCCGGCTTAGACTCTCGGTAGGTAACGATATGGAGAGAACGTGGAACACGTTTTGAACCAAGAAACATAACAGAAAGACATCATTTTCCATCAAGGGGAGTAATGGTATGGGCAGGCATCATGATGGACGGCCGCATAGACCTCCATTTATTTGACACGGGGTCTGTGACTGCTCAAAGATACAGAGACGAAGTTCTTGAGCCTTATGTTCGCTTGTTTCGAGGTGCTGTCGGTCCTGACTTCATATTCATGTATGATAATGCGCCATGTCACCGAGCGGTGCTGATTGATGACTTCCTTGCAACGGAAAACATCCAGCGCATGTCGTGGCCTGCGAACTCCCCTGATTTAAATCCTATCGAGCATGTATGGGATATGCTCGGGAGAGAAATTGCAGCTTTTTCACACACACCAAGCTCCGTTACACAACCGAAGAGAGCTCTCCAAGAAGCTTGGAACCGTTTGAGCCCACAACTCATTCATCATCTCATAGCAAGTATGGTAAATCGCTGAGCAGCGTGCCTGGCTGTCAGAGGTGAGCACGCGCCTTATTATACTGCTGCATCAGTATTTTATTTAATGTTTTCTTTTATTTTTTCTTTAAAATGTGAATCCTTGCTATGCTCAGTTTTCTTTCAAACTGCTACTTTGGATAATAAAATTAATTATTGTCATTCTTTTGATTTGCTCCTTATTTTATAACCATTTTACACTCGCATATCACGTTTCCTGCCCTTCTGATTTACAGTTTCTTCTTTATTCACATAATTATCAATTATGTTTAACTTTTGGACACCAGTGTACACCTATACTTTCAAGCTGTATTTTTTAGTTTAGAGGTATATTCGTCGTATAACGGGCACCCCCTTTTTTATGAAGAAACTTGAAATGTAGTTATGCAATACTCTTATATTCTGAAGTAATTTATTTGAGGCATAATCCCAGGCTTTTGAAAAATTGTATATCTCTAGGAGCGACAACACGTTAAGCTCGTAAAAAGTATGTCATTTCTTTTAAATAAACAGTATTTAGATATATGTAGAATTCTTATTTTTTTTTATGCTCGTCTTTTTTTTTTAAAGTTCTCATTTTTACTCCCGACGTATAAAGCACAATCGTTATTTTTGATCTTATTTTTTATGTTCAAAGTGCACGTTATACGCCAGATTTCATGCTATATACATTCAAAGGATAATAATTAATCGTACACATGCTGCTTTGCATAAAATTTTGATAATGAATATGTATTAATAAATAAATATTTTTATATTTATTTATTATAACAAGGATGCACTCGTATAATCAATTAAAATTATTTTGATTTTCATTCATGTTGTCTTTCTTGTCTTTACTGAGATTAATTCAACGAATAGGTTTCCCAGACTTTCAAAATTTTCAAAAAAATCGAGTTTTTTATCCGGAAGTATGATTTTCAATTGCTGATCTCTTAAAAACGTATTTATGATACCTGCACAAAAAAATTTAAACATTTCATGAGGTAAATGAGCTTTTAAAAATTTTACTTTCTGAACTTAGTAATACCCTACCCTATGCCATGAGACCCGGCTAAAGGTGTCGGAAGCAAAGGATGATTCAACATGATAATTTCAAATTATTTATTCAGCGCTTAAATTAACTCAAAAACAATTTAATGAATCATAATAAATAGGATGTTTCTGATTAGTCAACAGAGGGAGGGGACGAGAGTCCCGTTTTTGGAGAATACATCTAATAAATTAGCCACTTTGTAATAATCAATCTTCTACCTTAATATTGCTTTACACGGTAGATATGTAACTAATTGCCACCTAAACCTCTTTAATACTTTAAATCTCAAACGTATTTTTAAAAAAAGTGACTAATACTTGAACTGTAGGCAGCCTTCTTATCTATTAAGACTTATCTGTATACTGGTGAAGATACTTCATCAATGCATCTTTTATAATCCATCAAAGTATTTAACGTTAAGTGATCTGAACTACACCAGTTTCATGCAAGATTCTCTACTATAATTTTTATAGTGCCAATAGTATCTTATACAAAGAAAAAAATTTAAGTTAGTGAGACATTATATAATTATTTGAGAATTCTTCAACAATATTTTACAAGTTTCTTAGTTTAAAATTCAACCAAAAATTAAGTGAAATTATTAATCCCAATTACATAAGATGCATGTTATGAGTTGTTGAAAATCACGAAGGGATATACACTGCTGGCCAAAGTAAATGCAACACCAAGAAAGACAAGAGATAGCACAACAAAATTTATTTTGTAGATAACATGTTGACCAAGTATCAAATGATTAAATGTATAGACTTCTGTGAAGTGTGGTTCCTGCCAGAATCAGTCGCCAGAGTAGAAGCAATTGTTGGAGATCACCGCTGCCACACGCCTCGACATTGATTCAAAGAGAATTTGGATGTGTTCTTGGGGTACAGCAGACCAAGCAGCTTCCACACGTTGCCAAAGTTGATTTGGTGTGGCAGGGGGGGGTGTAATCTGGGTCAATCGTTGAGCAACCATGGACCATATGTTTTCTATCGGCGAAAGATCCGGAGAGCGAGCCGGCCAGGGAAGCATTTCAATCTGGTGGTTGACGAAGAACCTTTGGACAATGCGTGTCACGTGTGGTCGCACATTCTCCTGTTGAAATATGGCTGTGGCCAAGCCCCCTGAAAGTAAGGAAGGACAACTGGTTCCAACACCTCGGCGATGTAGCGCTGGCTGTTTAAAGTACCGGCAATGCGTACTAGAGGAGTGCGAGAGTGATATCCAATACCGCGCCCCATACCATAATAGCCGGTGCAGGACCAGTGTGGCGGTGCATAACGCAGCT
Source organism: Trichonephila clavata (assembly GCA_019973975.1). Classification (NCBI taxonomy): domain Eukaryota; kingdom Metazoa; phylum Arthropoda; class Arachnida; order Araneae; family Nephilidae; genus Trichonephila; species Trichonephila clavata. The sequence continues at coordinate 357,891 of BMAO01020041.1, read as the reverse complement.
GTTCAGCATCCTCTCTCCACGGTGTCACCCGACTTGAATCCGACCATCGTGGTGTTGCAGGCAAATGCGTGACTCGTCAGTAAAGACAACTTCATTCCATTCTGCCACCCACATCCTTCTTTCATCGCCCCATTGGCGGCGGAGACGTCTGTGGCCCTGCGTCAAGGGTAGACTAAGCAATGGACGTCTTGCTGACAGACCACTCTGCTGTAAATGGCGTCGAATGGTACGCGCAGACACTGAATGATGCGTTACAGACTCAATGTACTGTGATATGGTTCGTGATGTGACTGAGTAATCCATCACCACCATGCGCACAAGTTGCCTGTCCTCACGTGAAGTGGTGCACTGAGGTGGATGCGATCAACCACGTCGGTCCGTCGTACTCTCCTGCATCCAACGGTCACATATCCGCATTACAGTTGTTTGGTTTCGTCCAACACGACTACCAATTTCCCTGAAAGATAATCCACAATCTCGGTAGGCCACTATCCTTCCTCTGTCGAACTCGGATACTTGATCAAAAGCTGATCGCTGTTTTCTACGGGACATAACCGATCGTTTTTGTTTTTTTTTTGAAAAAACCACAAGAAAAACGTAATTGCCAACTTGAAATCGTCGAAATCTCCAAGCCTTAAATAGCGCTTTGAGGTGGCACCCCAGGCGTGCGTGATGTGTGTCAGCGCTGAAATTCTAATCATTTACATATCTCACGTCCGCTAATGCATGTTGTAAATTTTATGTTATTTGCGTGCTTCCTTCAGGGTGTTGCATTTACTTTGGCCAGCAGTGTGTATTATATTCTAAAGAAACTATAGGGTGTTTCTAAGAAATCCTTCATATGTGTGTCCTTTTTTTTTATAAAAAAGAAATTTTAAATTTATTTAGCTATTTCATGGAATGCTTAATTAAACCTCTCACAGAAAACTCCTGGAAAGAAACCAAAGACGAAATGAATGATTTGATTAAAACATTGTTAACGATGAGATTTTAAAATTGAGGAAAAAACGTGGAAAATGTATCCAACCGAGACAATTGAGAAAGAGGAAATAATTGCGCATGTCTTCCTTGTCATTTCTTCGGTTCTTTCGTCAGTTTTGATTCAATTCTCGTCAAAGTGAAAACATAACAATAACACCTAAGTTAATCAAATAAATGTGTATCTTTGAGTTTTATTTCGTGGGTTTTACAATTAATGAGTGATTCCTTACTTAGAACGAAAACATTCTAATGATTAATACTTATAAATAAAAATACAGATAGCCGTATAACCTTAGTTGCATACACACACACGCAAGTTAACATATTATTTTATAAATTCAAAAAATATTATCTTAGCTCAAACATTTCAAATGGCAAAATTACGCCCTTTGTATACAGAAAACTTTATTTTACCTCACAAAAGTATCTGACAGAATCATTTAACACATAATTTTATAAATTATATGAATAAAATCTCATGACAGTGAAACTAATAGCTAAAGCATTGTTATAGCTGAAACTGCACTCATTAAGCAGAATACATATTCTGTTTATTTTTATCAAGTTTCATTATTTAGAGAAAAAGCTCTTGTGCACATAAGTGATCCAGAAAGAGTTTTCCGTCTTTTCATAAATATTGGTGTATTTTTTTTTGTACGTTACATAAGAGGAACTATTGACATTGGGCGTTGTAACTAAAGCCTATATCAGACGAAGAGGATAACACTTGAGCTTATACCTCACTTTTCTGTCTTCCAAAACACATGAGTGTGCATGTACATCATATGAATCAATTTTAAAATTCCAATTTAACTCCATTAATTTGAACCTTCAACTTAACATATTTATTAAGGTTATATACTCCAATAGTCTGCGAATTTCTCATCTTCAAATAATTGGAAACGCTAAGCAAAAAAATAAGTAAAATCTATATGCTAAAGGTAAAAATTATTCCGTATTCATTCAGCATTTGTGGTTATTTTATTTTACTTCATTTAGTTTCTGAAATAAGATGCTAGTTATGCAATATTCTAAAGTTTGATTCTTAGCTTGAATCAAAAGTTAAGAGTTAAAATGGAAGAAAAGGGAAAAGTAAATTTATATTTAAAAATAAATTCTGTGTTTAATCTATTAAGTGTTACTTAAAAACAAATACTTTACTTTTAAATAAAAATTAATGTAGATCGATTAAGTCAAATAGTTTTTTCTCTTTAAATATTCAATTTATCATTATAAGATAATCTTTGAAGCAGGTTACTATTTTTATGTTAGTAGGGTAGGTAGGCATAATTTCGTATATATGTATAGTTATAGTCCTTACTATCTTTATTTACCATCTTTATTCTTACATAATACATAATGCATTAAATTTTTTCTTTTATTAAAATATTTAGCTTTTGTCACATTATTTGGATTTATTTGGATTGTGTTTCCAGTATTATTCAAATATTTTCTACGAGGTATTTTTTGCAATTATTTATTATTGGTGATATCTTAATATAAATGTCGCTATACAGTTTAAAGTATAAATTGAGAAAAAATCTACCTTTTAACTATTAAATATTATGGAATCGTCTTTTTAGATGTTATAACTCTAGTTTTCATCGAGCGTTGTAGTGTCTCTTGCAATAAATTGGAAAGATAATAGTTCTTTAATTACTCGAATGAAAAAAATGAGATTGGAAAATTTTAAGTTATATTATTCATTTATATTAAAGAATGAGAATTGAAGTTATGTTTTTCTCTGTTATATGAAAAAGCACACTTGCATAAAAATTCCATTGGCAATCTCTTGCTTACGACTTAGGAAATAAAAATGTTTTAAATTATTTAGGTGGAAATTACCTTCACAAAAAGTGATAGAAATGCATCTCCCTCGAACAACTTAGTTTGTTGCCTGAAGCTACTGTGGGGAGGGGGGGGGGGCTTACCTTAAATAGATTAGGATTTAATTACTCTTATTTTGTAGATTCAATCGATCTGTCTGTCTCTGTCTATCTGTCTGGTATAATTAGATTGTCTGTCTCCTGTCTGTGTGTCCGAATATTTTAAAATAACATGTCAGAATATTGATTTAAACAGTTTCATTGCATTAACTCATGATAATGGTTTACTTTCAAGTCCGCAGTTGTTTTTAATTTTCTTTCTCTCTCTCTTCTATGTAAGAAATATATATCGGATTTAAACTAATCCTCAGATGAAATCATGATACTGAGCCTATTACGCTATCGTACCATAAAAAGCATCAAAGTTTTTAAATAAAAATATCTTCAATTCTTTAAAAGAATTCTCAAGCCTAAGGTGAAATTTACAATGAAAAATTTCTCAACAGTGGTAAGCACTTTTATTATGAACTTGAATAAATGAACAATTGAGACGTAAATTATTTGTAACCCTCCCTTGACAAATAATGACGTCTGGGTGACGTCATTCCTTTCATGTGTCATTGAGAGCCCTTTGAGGTCTCTATGTCATCAAGAACTGTTTCGAAGGGACGCCGAGAATCTTGATTCTGTTTTATTTCACATTCTCGAGCTCCTTCCCAATTTCAACCTGATTAAATGATTTATAGCAATGCAAAGTTCAAAACAAAATGCTTCGTTTCTAAGTTCACATGTAACTGTTCAGTTGAATTAAATTAAACAAAACTTTTCGTATTCAACAAACTCTATGTCATATTTGCATGTCAAGGAGTTAAAATAAATTTTATACACATTTTACTTATATAAAATATTAAAGCTGATTTTTATTTTTGTACAAGCTGTAACGTCTATCATGAGAATTTTTCTTCCGATCATTGAAAACAATTTGAAAATCTTGAACTGCCCCGAGAATTAGTTTAAAAAAAGTGTTCTTATCTTTCTTTAACGTGAAACATTATAATGTTCACAAACTACGTTTTAAATTTGAGAAACTAGTCAGGAAAATAAAAGATTTTAAAAAATTTGATTTAGTTTTTGAGCATGTTTTTTAAATGTTCCATTTGCTGAGTTAAATTAAAGTCAGATTTTAAATTTAGGAAAAAACAAATTATATAAAAAAAAAGTTTTATAAGTCAATTCCTTCTTAGGTCAACAAATAAAAATTTCATTTCAGGTACTTTTTATTAAATAGTTACAATTAATATAAATATGCATATGCATATGACAGCATCACACTATTAAGTGACAAAAAGAAAGCGATTTTCGACTTGCAATTTTCCATTTTTCTTTCTATATATGATGTTGGACTATTATTTTTGTTTGTTACTATTTATTCATTTTTTAATTTAATTAATGAATTAGTATTTGAAAAATCTGTATTAGCATCAAGTGTCATCCACTATAAGTTTTAAAAAAATATATTTGAACTTGAATGTGTGTGTGTGTGTGTGTGTGTGTGTGTGTGTGTGTGTGTGTGTGTGTGTGTGTGTGTGTGTGTGTGTGTGTGTGTGTGTGTGTGTGTGTGTGTTGTGTGTGTGTGTGTGTGTGTGTGTGTGTGTGTGTGTGTGTGTGTGTGTGTGTGTGTGTGTGTGTGTGTGTGTGTGTGTGTGTGTGTGTGTGTGTGTGTGTGTGTGTGTGTGTGTGACTCATTCTAAAATTGAAAAGATTCATAAATCATAACCTATATAAATAAACAACAGAGTTTTTTTTTGTTAGCAAGATGAGATTGAAAAAAGTACAATGTTTTTATATAATAATTATTATATTTTAGCTTATATAAATCATAATAAAAATACTTATTGTTAATAAAAAGAGAGTAATGTAAAATATTCAGAATAATGTCGAAAAACAAGAGCAAAAATCTAAAAAAAGTCTCCTTAATCTTTCCTACTCCATATATAAAGCATACTCATTTCATATATTCAATTGATAAACGATGCGAATTGCAATCTAAGTAGTAATTAAGCACTTATCATAAATAGTCAGCTTTAATTATTTATAACCTAGTGAAATTATAATCCAATTAAATCTAATATGTGGGGGGATTATCTTTCAAATTTAAAAGATAAGATAAAACAAAAAATCTATAGTTAACTCTGACAATTTTTTAACCATGTACTCACTGAAAAATTTCTCAAATTCCTTTTAAAAGTCAGTTTTTAAAGTATCTTAAAAATTCAATAAAAATCCTCAGATTAAAATGAAACTCACATTCAGAGTGTTTAATATTTTTAAAGCAATAATCTGATTCAAAATAATTCTGATTTTCAAGGTTTCCCCCCTTATCAATTATCAAAGTTACATTTCATTTTGCAAAGTCTTGGAAGATTCTCCCCCCCCCTTCCCCTATAGTCTTAACAATCACAGGCAGCTCAAAAATACTCCGAATATTCAAATTTAAAATGACTGGTGAAGCACTTTTTTCAATTGCCCTTATCAGTCAAAGCCAAAAAATATCGCTGTTTCAGACTTTCTGGTTAAAGGGGGGGGGGGCTTTAAAAGTAAGTAAAAAGAGTAGGAATTTCTTTTCCTAAGGCTAGCAGTTGTTAGATTAGGTGTTTTCAGAAAAGTTTGAAGGGGTTTTTAAAATGTTTTGCGGAAAAGAAGTAAGTGTGTATCTTATTGTTCTTGGAAAAAAGACATTTTATGAATGATGTATAATGATATTTTTTATTCTCAGAATAGTTTTTACTTAGAAATGAGACTTTAATTTGATAACTTACTTATTCATTATCTCGCATAAAAAGTAATTTTTGTTACAAACCAATTTTAATTATTTCATTTACTACGATTAAATTTAATAATTTCAAAAATATCCTAATCAAATTAAGCCATAGATACTAAATAACATAAGATTAGTTTAGCGTTTACTAATTTGAATGTCTTAAAGCAGATGTATTACTACTATTCATGCTTCATTTTCAGACAAATAAAATTCCCGTATAACGCATTACATAGGTAGAGTTGCGACTTATTCAATATTCTAGGGATGAAAATAGTATTTCACAAAAAATTTAGCAAAATGTTAACTGTCAAATAATTATAAAAACTATCCGGAAATAAACTTTAGTTAAAAACACCTTTACAAAAATATTATTTCATTAAACAACAAAAGCAAAACTAGCTAACCAGCTTATGCGGGACTAAAAAAACTGGAAAACAAAATCTGTAACAAAAATAGGAACATTATTATTGAGATCGTAGTCAACATCACAGCTGATCCAACTGAATAAACACGATGCAGAACTCTAAGTCTACCAACAGATTAATCCTCGTTACGTAATATTTTTGGTCGTTTAACATAGAAAAGCGCTTTGATTAGTCTAACTTAATATTCAAAATTAGGACCCACATTTAAAACAATTTTAATATCACAATCTACTCCATTTGACCCAACTGAATAGATATAATGAAGAGTTCTGAATCTACTAACCAAGTAAACAAGTAATATGAAAAAAATTATAAGTTAATTCCACTTAGGTCAACAAAGGAAAATTTTATTTTAGTTACTTTTTATTAGTTACAATTAATATAAATATATGTATATACATAGGACAGAATCACAATATTAAGTGATAAAATCGAAAGCTATTTGCCTTGCCATTTTCCTTTTTATACATGGTGTTGGACTACTTTTTTTTGTTTGTAACTGTTTATTAATTTATTAAATTTAATTATTCTGATAAAATAGTATAGTAAAAAAGAAATTACATTCTCATAAATTAGGCCATCTCAGGAGGGATTCAAACCTTCGACCGTTAGATTAGAAGTCCATTGCGCTACAGGACACAACAAAAGATTTTCCTTTCTATATATGTTGTTGGAATATTATTTTTTTTAATATTTATTGATTTTTTAATTTAATTAATGAATTAACATTTGAAGAAACTGTATTAACATCAAGTGTCATCCACTATAAGTTTTAAAAAATGTATTTGAACTTGAATAGATGAATATAAAGTATTTTAATAACGATTGAAAATTTGAACATTATATACACTGCTGGCCACCGTAAATGCAACACCCTGAAGGAAGCACGCAAAAAACATGAAATTTACAACATGCAATAGCGGAGGTGGGATATGCAAATGATTAGAATTTCAGCGCAGACACACATCACGCACACCTGTGGCGCCACCTCAAAGCGCTATTTAAGGCTTGGAGATTTCGACGATTTCAAGTTCGGCAATTGTGTTTTTCTTGTGGTTTTTTAAAAAACGATCAGTTATGTGTCTCGTAGAAAACAGCGATCAGCTTTTGATCAAGTATCCAAGTTCGACAGAGGAAGGATAGTGGCCTACCGAGATTGTGGATTATCTTTCAGGGAAATCGGTAGTCGTGTTGGACGAAACCAAACAACTGTAATGCGGATATGTGACCGTTGAATGCAGGAGGGTACGACGGACCGACGTGGTCGATCGCATCCACCTCAGTGCACCACTTCATGTGAGGACAGGTAAATTGTGCGCATGACAGTGACGGATCGCTCAGTCACATCACGAACTATAGCACAGCACATTGAGTCTGTAACGCATCATTCAGTGTCTGCGGCAACTTTGGCAACGTGTGGAAGCTGCTTGGTCTGCTGTACCCCAAGAACACATTCAAAATCTCTTTGAATCAATGCCGAGGCGTGTGGCAGCGGTGATCTCCAACAATGGCGGCTACTCTGGCGACTGATTCTGGCAGGAACCACACTTCGCAGAAGTCTATAAATATAATCATTTAATACTTGGTCAACATGTTATCTACAAAATAAATTTTGTTGTGCTATCTCTTGTCTTTCTTGGTGTTGCATTTACGGTGGCCAGCAGTGTATATATAAGGGGGGAAGTGAACTAATGGTAGGAATTGAAAAAATGATCGTTTAAATCAGAATCCTTCATACCTGATATTCAAAATTAAGGCCCTAATTAAGAACATTTTTTCAGACAGTAGAATGCTGCAATATTAGTGTTGAAACATTGCCTATTCGTATATAAGACCAATCAACATGCTTTTTAATGTACTAGTTTCTATGTAAATCAGTTCATTCGCTCATGCAATGTGTTTCATGATTCGTATCTTATATTATGAGGTGAAATGAATTTTACCTTTAATATTAAAGTGAAAAATTACTAATGGAATACTTCTAAATTCTAAGGATGCTGCACGTATGATGATTGGTTTATGTTCGAAGTAAAATTAAATTATATTTGGAATGTTTTTTTTTTATTTTAGAATGTATTCAAATGAGTTTGAGATCCTTTTTAAGAAAAGCAAGCGTTAATGATCTCAGTTCTACATGTTATAGTTGAGGAAAAGTACTTGCTTATTTTTAAAACAATAGAATAATATCTATTATTGATAAGCTGATAAAAATATGAAAATTCTGCTACGAGACCAAATAGCCACATTAAATGGGTATTGATAAGAAAACCTAAAGCACATTTCGTTCAAATATTCGAATAAAACTATAAGCTTAATAAATTAACAGGATATAATACACATATATGTACTGTATTTAATAATAAATTAGCTATGATAGTATTTGTCTATTTATCAGCTGCATACTGAGGTAAAAGTTATAAATAATTCCAATTAAAAGTTTTATGAAATAATCAATTTTATAAACATGTATCATCTTTATTGTCGTTGAGGGAATATTTTTGAAACTTACTATAACTTAACTAACTTCAACTTAACAAACTATAAAATTTCCATATTTTATAGTTTGTATGTAAAGATATATAGTTTGTATTGATCGATAAAAATCATCATTTCGTATTTTATTACATATTTATCATCAGTTACTCTTTTCTAAACAGTAACAATTATAAGCACATTTTCTTCTGACGAAAAGGAGAAGCAATTACTTAACACAAAATTAGAATCAAATCTTATTTCTTTTACATAAACCAACTGAACCAATTTAAAGATTTTATAGAAATGTCAGGTCCTATACGAAAAGTAAGTACACTGGAGAAAGACTAATTTCATGTTATTTTATCCTACGGTATATATATACTATACTATAATAAAAGGTTACATACAAATGAATATATATTTTCAGAAATTCAAGAAAGGTATGAAATATACACGTGAACTAATAAAATGAAAATGATTTATTTATAAAATTAATTAAAAATCCAACGAATTTACGCAACTTGTGATGGATCTATACGCGACCTTCTATACATCATCTTGGGTATTCTTTTAGGCCAGCAAATATTAACCAATCTTCTCCTAAGAAGGAAACGTGATATGCAAATTAAATTTTTTATTTATATTCCTACTTCACGAGTTAAAGGGTTAGTGAATTGTGAGTGGATTAGAAGTGAAGTGAATAGTGAATAGTTAGTAAATTGGCAGTGAAGAGAATCGGTAAACAGAAAGTAAGAAAGTTAAAAGTTTAGCTAACAAGAGGTGACAAGATATCTACAAGGTGAATATTACCAGAAATGGTTTAAAGTCCTTGTAAAAGATTATAACCAAGAAATGTTCAAGTCGGGTTGGATTGAGTAGAAGACTGCATAAGTTCAGGTACTGTCACCTTATATTAAGTTGATGTTTAGAGAGTGTTGAAGTAGTAGTGCGGACATTAAATACGTTAGCTCTGTGTAAATTAATATTAAGGAGAGAAGAGCAGCATTATTGAACATATTCTCCCCAAACGCGAATCTCGTCTCTTCCCTTTATTGCTTGGGTGAATTATCTTATTTATAGTGTTATTTATGTTTGGGTCGTTTAAAGTGGTAAATAAAATAGTTTAAATTTATCATGTCGAATGATCCTTTATTTCTTTGCACGCCCTTAGCCGGGTCACAGGGATTTAAACGAGTTGAGTTGAGTTAGTGTCACCCCACTCTCCAAACTTCCATACCTATCTAACGTGATGACTTTGAACCTCGACAGATTTTACGTACCAGCCCCTTTCCATGGAGGGCGTTCAGTGGCACCAAGATTCGAATCCGTGACTCGAGAGGAACAACACTGATCACATGTGTGGTACTATGACTAAACTCGTCTACCGATGCCACTTAGTAGAAACAGTATTCAAGTTCAAGATTCCCTTTGAACATCACAAACCAAGAAGCTCAGAATCACAATCTTTATGTTACCATGGTCACTTATTGGTGTCTCGGTTACACTTCAATAAAAGTGAATCAGATGTTCCTAGAACTACCAACGATTGCTCTCATATTCTGTCTCTTAAGGTGTCACCATCTTAATAGTATATTCGTCCATAGGTTATTTAATTGATTAAAATAGCTAAAGGTATATGTGTTTTATCGATTTTCCCTAAACACTCGTTAATTTGCATTTAAGAACTTTATAATTAAAATAAAACTTTCAAAGCAAGAAAAGAGGATAAAATGACAAAGGAAAGGAGATAGAGAAGGATCTCTAAGGAATCTCAGGGCACGTCGCTCATATTTACCAAAGATAACAAATCTCATCGGGGAAAAGGAAAATTACTCGAAAGCGCCTCGGGGGATTACAAATCTCATACCTACCGAAAGAAGATAAGCCCCTTGGGATATCATGGCTTAACGATTTCTGTTTACACATCCAAACTTTTCAAAGTATAAGGTCAGTTTTCAATGTAAATGTCGATTCTTCAGCTTCATCTCTCTCATACACACCCTGTTTCCTTTAATCTAATGTGTGTCACACGCGCCTCCTTTCCGTTAATCTTGTCTCAAATGTGTCACACTCTCATGTGAAGCATTGGTACATATGTAAACAAATTCGAATTGAAGTATGTACCACACTTGAAAATTTTCTTCTTCTTAACACACTATCTAGATGCTCAGTTGCACTACTTTGGAACTCCAACTATTCATTCATTAACTTCTAAAATTTAATCATTTACATGTTGAATTAAAAGTATTTGCATACGAAATTTCATTTCGATCAGATAATGCCTTAGTGTGTCTTTTCCCCCGATCTCTTTCCTTAAGAGTGTTGTTTGGTACGAGAAATTTTCCAATCGTAAGACTTAATTACAATTTGTCAGAACCACTTCAAAACAATTGTATTCTCATTATTTAGTAACAAGTATTTTAAACTAAAATATAAAAATCAAAACCTCAATGATTGCAATAAGTCGTTCAATCAAAAGGACAATGACTTTTAGTAAAAAGCAACCAACACTGAGGCAGTAAAAAGTATTGATACTGTACACAATAAAATTAATATTATTTTCAATAAATAAAGCTTATGCTCCTTATAATGTTATACTCCTTATAATAGATGTAGGCCTCCTTAAACTTATTCAATTAAAATGATGTGATTGGAATGTCATCTTATGTTTAAAAAATTTATTTTCAAATTAGATTGTTGTTTTTGTGACAGTATAAATATTTTCTGCGAATATATGCACGAAGTAATATTATTAATATATATATAATGGGTGTGATAAAAATTACAAACATTTGTTACTCATAAGCAATTTCTTAAGAGCTATTTTAATTTTGGGTATATATATATATATATATATATTCAATATATCTTTTTAATTAAGAAGTATTTCTTGTATATTCAGCCTCTTTATACTGAAGAGTACTGTGCATAGGCGTCATATCATGCCATAGAAATTACCAACATAAGGAATAATTTCTGTCAGGTTATTTGCGGTACGAACTATTTTATAATTAGTGTTTATTAGTAGCTTACTGTAGTAAATATGATTTACTCATTTGTATAACGTAATCAAGAATTTTGTTTACAATTTATAAGTCATAAATTCTACACTTTCCCTTTAATTCTTACTAGGTTCACTTATTTATTACTCCACACTCGTGAAACGTATTTTTTAATCTGATATCAGTCATGTAGAAGCATTTTAATAATTTGTAAGAATTTAGGTTTGCAATTAGTTTATAATACAAACCAAAAATTATATCGCTCACAAAAACTTTCCAAATCAAATGTATAGTAATTAACGGCTTTGTTATTAATGAATCGACATTCAGTTAATGCTAAATTGTGAATAAGACATTGATTTTGCATCGATAAAAATGTTATTTTGTTAAATATACACGCATTTCAAGCTCTAGACTTCCACATCACACCAACGTGAGGGCATTTGAACCACGAAAGATCCCCTCTTTGAGTATGTTCTTTAAAGGCACTAGGACTCGAAACCATGACTCGACAGAAATACCTCCGACTAGTTCACTACCATGCATACATTATGATGGAAAAGAATATTATATCAATGTGCTTAATATAAGTATCAATAACTTCCCCTTGAATCATTTTGAAAGTAAAAAACAATTTTATTTTTATTTCGAAATCCCGTTTAGGTGCGTTGTTTGCTTTCGTAAAAATTTTATACGGGTTTAAAATAATAAGATAGGTCTAAAAGCAGAATGTTTCCAAATTTGATCACAAGATTACTTCAGCGTATCAATGTATTATGCTCTACAGGTTCTACTAATGGCATTTGTGATTCAAGACCAATTATTGCAATGAGCATTTGAAATTAATGGTTCAAAATTAGAAAGAATAAATAAAATAGAGTTAATGTGTGTCAAGATCAATGTCCATATAGCACTCGAGCAAAAAAAATTTGCAAATATGGCAATACATTGATTGAAGCCACAGCTACATCACGCACTCTATGATAATTGTTTAGCGCTGCATTTCAAAAGTACTCGTGCCTGCAACTTCGCGCCATACCTCAGAGTCACGGGGTACTTATAAACAATACGTTGCTTTACCTTTTTTGACCCTACTAAATAGACATCTAGAAATTATTTGAAGTTATAAAATTCCACAAGTATATTATATATCTATATATATATAAAGGAGAAAAGCGACTCACTGACTGACTGACTGACTGACTGACTAATCACGAAATCTCTCGAACTATTCAACCTACAGACTTGAAATTTGGTAGACATGTTCCTTTGATAGAGTAGACATCAGGTAAGAAAGGATTTTTCGAAATTCAAAACGCAAGGGGCGTTACGGGGGGTTATGGGCTTTAATAATAATTGTTTCCATGTTTAAACTACTCGATGTACAATCTTGAAATTGGGTAAACGGATCCCTTTCAGAGAGTAGAGATCCGCTGCAAAATGAGTTTGCTGAAAATCGACCCCCAAGTGGCGTTGCAGGGGCTTAGGGGACGTTATAGATAATTATTTCCATTTTTAAACTATTTGACGCACTGTCTTTAAATTTGATATATATAGATTCCTTTCGTAGAATAATGATCAGTTACAAAACGGGTTTTGTGAAAACAGACTTCTAAGTGGCGTTGCGGGGGATTAAGGGGCGTAATAGATAAATATATCCGTTTTTAAACTACTTCACCTACCTGCTTGAAAATTGGTAGGTAAGTTTCTTTCATGGAGTGAATATCCGCTACAAAATGGGTTTTTAAAAAATTTACCCCCAAAGGGTGTTGCGGGGGTGGGGGGTTTAAGTTGCGTTATAAATTCCAATTTTTTAACTATTGGACGTACAGTCTTGAAACTTAGTAAGCAGATTCCTCTCATAGGGTAGAGATACGCTACAAAATGGGTTTCGTAAAAATTGCCCCCAAGTGGCGTTGCGGGACTTAAGGGGCGTTATAGATAATTATTTCCATTTTTAAACTATTAGACTCACAGTCTTTATATTTGATAAATAGATTTCTTTCATAGAGTAGAGATCAGCTATAAGAAGGTTTTGTGAAAACAGACCTCTAAGTGGCGTTGCGGGGGATGAAATGGCGTAATAGATAAATATTTTCGTTTTTAAACTACTTGACCTACCTGCTTGAAAATTGGTAGGAATGTTTCTTTCATGGAGTACATATCCGTTACAAAACGGGTTTGGGAAAAATTGACCCCCAAGGGGTGTTGCGGGAGTTAAAGGCAGATATAAGTAATTATTTCTATTTTTAAACTATTAGACGCACAGTCTTGAAATTTGGTGAGCAGATTCCTCTCATAGGATAGAGATACACTACAAAATGTGTTTTGTGAAAATAGACCCTTAGGTGGCGTTGCGGGGGTTCAAGGGGCGTTATTGATAATTTTTTTTGCATTTTTAATTTATTGGACGCACAAATTTTGCTAAGCAGATTCCTTTCATAGAGTGCAATTCCCCTACAAAATGGGTTTTGTGAAAACAGACGCCAAAGTGGCGTTATAGATAATTATCCCCATTTTTAAACTATCAGACGTACAGTCTTGAAATTTGATAAGCAGATTCCGTTCGTAGAGAACCGCTACAAAATGGGTTTTGCGAATATCAACTACTTAGTTTAATTTCGGGAGATTAAGAGGCGTAATCGATAAATATTTCCATTTTTAAACTATTTGATCATCCTGCTTGAAAATTGGTAGGCATGTTCCTTTCATGGAATATAATTCCTCTAACAAAAAGTAAAACGAAAATTGACCCCCAAGGATGGTTGCGAGGTGTCAAGAGGAGTTGCAGAAAAAAATTCCTGTTTTTAATTGTTAGACCCATATACTTGAAATTTTTTAAACATGTTTCTTTTGTTGAATAGGGATGCACTAAGAATGTATTTTAAGTCAATCAAGTTCTGTGGAGGGGTGCAGGGGTTACTGGGACGTATTGACACAAAAAAAAATCCTTTTTTCGAGCTACAAGGACTATAATAATGAAATTTGGTTTGCATTTTTCTTTTGTTGAATTGAAATCCGCTAAGAGAGGTTATTTTGGAAAACGGCTCTCAACCACACGGGATTACGGGGATATTGATAGTAAAACTTTTGTTTTTTTCTGTTTGATTTAGACTTGAAATTTGGCTTGCATGTTCAATTTACGGAGTAGAGATCCACCGTGAAAATTGGTTTTGCTGGAATCCACTTGGTTTTTGGGTTACGAAAGAGCAAACATCATTCTATACTTCAATTTTAGAGATTTTTAGAAAATACAAATTAGATGAGTTCTGCCCTTTTTATTTATCAACAGGTGACAGTTACAGGTCTAAGTATATTTTTCAATACAATCGAATTCTTAATGCTAGGACTTAGATATCAATAATTTATACATATATATAAGCAGTAAAAATTTATAAAACATCATGAAATACCCATCGAAGCGGGCGGGTAACGGGTAGTATATATATATATATTGTCGTGCCCCTGTCCTATCTTGGACTGGGTTCACATTGCCCGGCCCGCCTGGTGTAGAAGGAAACATATCATAACCAACAAAAGCCATAACAATAATTATTTATTGAAGACAGACAAACACAATTAACAAGCGCAAGTTCAATCTATAAGTGGAAACTTTGGAGTGATTATCTAATACCTAGATTAATCCTGATACTCAAATCTAACATTCAACCCTAATATTCCCGTCTAAGTAATCTCCGCTATCAGAATTGACAAGGAGACGAACTCTTGCTAACCTCAGGTCAGTACTTAATTTGATTCCTTTAATGATTAATCTAATACTTGCTACAATACTATAAAATACGCTTAAAGCTCGTTGAAGTGATCCGTAGACGATACTTACATTTAGTTTGGCAATTCCTTCTCTCTCTCTCTCTCTCTCTCTCTCTCTCTTACTAAATCTAGACTTTATATTGTCGAACTAATTAGCATATAACTATCTCGTGTTTTTCCCGAGGAGGCTGTGAAATAGAATAAATCCTGGCCCCAAAGTTACCCAAGAGGATTAGTTTATGAAATTAACGCGGATAGACCCGTCACAATATATACACTATCTGGCCAAAAGTATCCGGACGCCCAGTGGTATGGACTTCCTGAGGCACATATTAATATGATGTTGGTCACCACTTTTGCATGGATGACAGCCTACACACGTTTGGGAAGACTTTCCACCAATTTTTGATAGGTGACCATAGGAATTGCCTTCCAGGCGTCCATCACAGCTGAAATGAGTGCTTGCAGTGAGGATGGTCGATTTGGCTGGCTACGTAATCTGCGCTCTAATTCATCCCAAAGGTGTTCTATGGGATTTAGATCGGGGCTCTGAGAAGGCCAGTCCAGTTTTTGAACACCCATTTTGTCAAACCACGTCTGTGCAAGCCTCGATGTGTGAATGGAGCAGTTATCCTGCTGGAAGAGAAATGGGCCTTCCCCGAAATATTACCATAGAGTTGGGAGTGCAGCATTGTCCAGAATGTCCACATACATCTCAGATTTCATGTTTCCAATCACAGGAACTAACGAACCCAGGCCAAACCACGAGAAACACCCCCACACCATTATGCTTCCACCACCAAACTTAACAGTCCGCACAATGCAGTCACTAAAGAAACGTTCACCGGGCATCCGCCAAACCCAGACGCGTCCATCCGACTGCCAGACTGTAAAGTGAGATTCATCACTCCAAAGAACAGTTTTCCACATGTCCACAGTCCAATGACGGTGAGCTCTACACCATTGGACTCGATGCTTCGCATTCTGTGGAGTGATGTGTGGCTTGTGAGCAGCTACACGACCATGGAATCCCAAGTATTTTAACTCTCGACGGACAGATCTGCTGCTAACACTAATCCCTGATGAACTTTGAAACTCCTGAGAAATTTCCACCAACGATTACTTGCGATTTTGTTTCACTACCCTTTTCAGAGTTCTGCGGCTGCGTTCACTAAGTATTTTCGGCCTAACGGTTCGTTTTTCTGCCGTTTCACTCTGCCTCGACATTTCCACTTCACAATTACATCACTCACAGTGGATTTATGCTTCTGTAGAATGTCCGCAATCTCACGAGCTGATTTCCCACAAAGGTGGCATCCCACTGTACTGCCACGATCAAACTCACTAAGCTCCTTTGACTTACTTATTGCCTCACAAACGCATAAATACAATCTGACAAACCACTACCAACACTTTTATAGCTTTCAATTACGTATCAAATTGCGTCACTCGCCAGAACCACTTTTTTAAGAAGTGTCCGGATACTTTTGGCCAGATAGTTCATGTATATATATACACTATATTTCTGTATACTATATTGTTCGAATTAATTGGGACAAACATTTTTTCTTGTCTGAGTTGGTATGTGATTATCAGTGATGTCCCGTACTGCCACAAACCGGTTGTATCTGCCTAGAGGTAGTGTGACAGATTGACTTTGACTATAATTTACTCGTTTGACTGGTTTTAGTGTATCAGTAACTCAGTTGTGGGCATTTCAGTGCAGCAGCTGGAGGTTATTGTTTTGCCCTCCGTGTAACACGTATTACTTTTGCTTGTTCAAAGATGGATATTACTCTTAGGAAGCGTTCTAAAATAATTGTTTTTAATGAACACACTTCTATGACTATAAGAGATATAGCTACAGCAATTGGTGTGGGCAAATTAAGTGTGTCAAGAATTGTAAGAGCATTTCAAGTTTTCTTAACATTTTCTCTAAAAAGAAAAGGGAAATGTAGGAGCAAACGGAAAACTACTCCAAAAACTGATAAAATTTTAATAAGAAATTATAAAACAAATCCAAGGAAGACAAGCATGGACCTTCGAAAAGATTTATCAGAGTATAGTACTAAGGGAATACCTCAATTTGTGACGGGTGCTTACGCGTTTCACTAACCTTCTCTCAAATCCTTTAAGATTGTATTTATTTTAACCAATCCCCGCCAAGAGCCAAAAGTGTGACTTATGCAAACAAGATAGTTTCGGGTTTAGTGAGTTCGAAAAAGATATAAAAGGGAGAAATGAAATGAAGAGATGAGGATGACTACGTGGTTTGATAGAGGAGATAACTACGAGGTTGATTAAGAAGGTGATTCTGAGAGATTAGTTTAACTAGTGAAGTTTGTTCGCCGGAGGAAGATTATTGAAAAAGGTTCATTAATTCGGTTCGGACGGAACTGAAGATATCAAGGATTGAAGCTGCTCTTTAGATCCATCAAGTATTAAAGAATCTTGCCTTAAAAAGATATCAGGTCTGTTATTTTCATAAATTAGATATAAATGCGTAGTTTGATTGTATGCGTTATTCTCCGTGGTTTCAGTTAGTGTTCCGTCGTTCATAATTGAATTCTTATCGCACTCCACTGTAATTTGTTGTTCTTAAAGTTTGATTAATATTTGTGTATTTCTATAATAAGAAAGATTTTTTTTTAATAAATAATATTGGTTAATTAATTAAGTAGTCGTTAATTATGAGTCCAACATACCCGAATTTAGATAATATGCAGAGGGGAGTTAATAATCATAGGGGTAGTGAGAGACTACGACAAATTGTACACAAACGCTTCTGGATGTCAGTCGAATGGCAAAAAGCTTGTGCATAAAACAAATTCTAAGAAAATAATGGGAAAACGCTTAGCACGGGCCAAAAATACCAATCTTGAACTGTTAGCGACAGAAATAATGTAATTTTCAAGGTGAAACACATTTATTTGTGCAGGGATACAAATCAAGTGCAGTAAAACAATCTGAAGGTGAAACTCTGTTACCAGATCATATCCAACAGACTGTAAAACATCCATCTGAAGAGATGTTTTGGGGTTTTTTCACAACTAATGGCCCTGAAAATTTAGTTCCTTTTAAAGGCATCATGAATTCTGTCAAATACATCGAAATATTATGTAATAATATTGTTCAATTCATGATAACATTTGACGTAACATTTCAACAAGACTTAGCTCTTTGTCACAATTTGATATTAGTCCAGATTTTTATGCAGAAAAATAAATTGTAAGTGCTTATTTGACCTGGTAACTCTTCAGATCTAAATCCTATTGAGAACTTATGACGTAATCTCAAAAATCGCTTAGCTAAGATGAATTGCACGACAACAGAACAGATGATAAAAATTGCTATACAAGTTTAGTTCCTCGATGATAAAGTCAAGAATATGTGCGATACACTAGCATAGTTAAAGCCCAAACGTGTTCAAGAGGTCATTTTTGCTAAAAGAGGACAACAATGTACTAATATAGAGATTTTTCAGTCAACTTAAGATACGAAACGATTAAAAACTAAGGTTTTAGAAAAAATCATTTTTTCCCGTTTGTCCCAATTAATTCGAACAGTAGTGTGTGTGTGTGTGTGTGTGTGTGTGTGTGGTGTGTGTGTGTGTGTGTGTGTGTGTGTGTGTGTGTGTGTGTGTGTGTGTGCGTGTGTGCGTGTGTGTGCGTGCGCGCGTGTGTGCGTGTGCGTGCGTGTGTGTATGTGTGTGCGTGCGCGCGTGTGCATGTGTGTGCGTGTGTGTGCGTGCGTGCGTGTGCACGTGTGCACGTGCGTGCGTGCGTGTGCGCGTGCGTGCGTGCGTGCGTGTGTGTTCGTGCGTGCGTGCGTGTGTGTTCGTGCGTGCGTGCGTGTGTGTGTGTGTGTTTTTGATAATTCCTTTTAATTTCATCTTAAACCACTTTTAATTTGTTATGGTCCTGACCCCCTCGGGATTAACGCGTAAATAATTAACTAGCTTGCTCGCCTGACGGGATTTAGGAATAACTGTATCTCTTAAGAATTAACAGCTCTGCGAATTTAAAATAATCGTACATATGCTTAATCGTACGATATCACTCCACCAATCACAAGCTCCGTCCATGGAAATCATGGGAGTTAAAAACTTCCGGTTTCCGCTTCATACATAAAACCGAGTCTCTGGGAAATACGTCCTTACACACTTCTTACCTTCATCATGTTGCAACGAGAGTGTCGTATTTGTATTATATGTTCTATGTTTGTGCCGTAGTTCCGTCTAGATGTTTGTTTTGTGCTTAAATGTGAAATAAAATCGCTAAAGTAATCCGTAACATTCACACACTCACCACGTCTTTTCATATATACATCAATATAATATACATGATATTAAATATATATATATGTATGTATATATATATATATATATATATATATATACCATGATAGTATTTTTGATGGGATCTTGCCTCTATCAGCTAAATCAATGACTCCCTATTAAAGTGCAGGAGCGGCGAAAAGGCCAATAATTTAAATATTGTTACTTAGATGAAATTAAAGTAGGTAATCGATTGTGTGTGTTGCTAAAATCGAATGAAAATAAGACTCATTAATCTCGACTCAATATTTTTGAAATCTCGATATTACCATCTGGTTATATACAGTTGCCGTAACAACTAGAATTTTTCCAGACTAAGGAAAAAGATATAGTTAATAATATATTTAACTATATTGTAGTAAGTTAATTGTTAATAAGAAAAACTAGAATATTCTAGGAGGAACGAGAGACGACACAAACATTTTTTAAGCAAATCGCTTGAATTTACAGCTCTACCGACTGAGTCACTGTGTTCACACAAGTCGAGAACAAGTTTCGCTACAATATGTTATGGATCACTGAAACAATGGAAGATATTAAATGGGATGTCATTAGGTAGCCCTAAACCCAGTATTTAGCATATTTATGGTGTTTTTTAAACAGCTACTATATTACGAGCAGACCCATATTCTAAAATTCCTTGTAAGATCATCAATAGGGCAACTTCTTATGAAACACTATATTTTCCTAAAAGATCATCTCATTTCCACTTTGTCTTATGTGTATTCACTAGATCACTTACCGATTAAACACATATAGTATGAGTTTGCACCTGTGTAAATTAGTAAGTGAGTGAGTGATAATTAACGTTTTCACTGTTCAGCTACACAAGGGCTTTTGGTGACGGACCTCGTAATTTTGAACCATGGTCAAGTGACAAAGACGACAGCTGAGCTGGCACCCCTCTCAAATTTAACGCGCATCGCTCCCTACACGGCGGGTTTTTAGTGGCACTGGGCTCGAACTCGTGACATGCCAGCCACGATCCGATACCTTAACCACTCGGATACTGCAGCCACGTTTGCACTTGTGACTAGCACAATAAAGCTCACCATTCACCACAGGAGCAAGAATAAAGAAAATCTGAGAAAAGAATCATAATAGCTTACAATGCCCCGAGCTTGTAAAGTCTACTTACTATATGTGTGTCTTATCACAAGACTTATTGGAACCCATGACAGATAAACACAGTACATATCTGGATGAATATTACTAAAACTACCAGAAACTCCATTCATTTTTGGTGATCCCTTCTCCCATAAGTTGAAACTAGCTATGATAAAAACAAAATGCGCTTCATAACAAAGGGAATTCCTTTTCAAGACAGTTGTCTGATGCGAAATATGACGAATCTTTGTGGACCGTCAGAAAGCAGTTCAAATTCCATGCTTAAGCTAAGGTCACCATCTCACTTTAAATTTCTCTTTGTCTTTGCAACTATTTCTAGAAATTATATCAATTTATCTTTCATAATGTTGCATTTTTAACTTTCAATTTAATATTAAGAAAATCCCATATAATTTTCCCCAGTAATAATTTGTAATAATAAACTACAAGTTTTGTACTTTCCTCTTATATAACGAAAAGGTTCGAAATTTGAAATAAATTAAAAAAAGAACTTTAAAAACTTTCTTTGGGCATAATATATCACTTGAGATATTTATTATAAAGTGGTGAATAGAATGTAATTTTCTGAGAACTAAAGTTCTTCCAGGATTTTCATAAAAAATATAAAATGATGGTTTATGATCCATGCATAATGTGAACTATCGTGGCTAAAGTAAAGAACAAAAATATTGATAAATGAATACATGATCAATAGCATTCTCTCAGCGACGTTCTATAAGACCATTGTGTTTATTTTATCCTGGTTAAAAAGAATTCAAGAAGCTGTCAAAATTTATTGATAAATCGTTGCACTACCTCTCAGATGCTTTGTTCAGAATGTTCCCAAAAATTCAGATCTTAATCTGGAAACAGGATGTGAAAGCATTGCAATTTCTTTGCTCTTAGTTATGCTTATGAGGGAAACTGCATTAAGTATGCATTCTCTGGAAAATGTTTTGATTACATTTAACACATCATTTAAGACAGATGAATCTCCTTTAATGTTACTTCGAAATATATTTTATTTTATTAAAATGTGTCAATGAATATTATTATAGTAGCATATTACAACATAAATTGCTTAAGTCAATTTTTATTCTATATAACTTTTAGAGAGAAATATATTACGTGTATCAAATTCCATAAATAAATTAAGTTAGATTGACTTCTTTTTCATTTCCAAATTGCTTTAAAATTAATTAAAAGGAATTCATAAGTTTTAATTATAATGCAAAAAGTCTCTTATTTTATAATGAGCTATTTTTATTCAAACATTTTATTTCCCTTTGCCTCCTTTTTTTTGTAATTAACCTAAACATGCACCTCTTAATCCTAACAATTATTTTCTTGTTAGTGTCATAAATTTAGTAACATTTTATTTGTTTACCTAGAACACAACTAAAATTCCAAAAGTTAAATTTATGTTAGAAATTCGTTTTAGAGAGAAAAGTATATTTTTGTCATTCAGTTTCTTTTCTTGGTGAAAATACCCAAATAATATTCCCACAAATACCAGTTTAAAATTTAGCTTTCATATACGTACGTACAAAACAGTAAATATCGAGGTCGATTCAGCCTTTCATCACTTCAGTGAGTCGTAAATGAGTACCAAAATTGCTTGGGAACCAAACACTGAGGGTTTCGCGTCAGATTGACCACCTAACCGGAACATCTACTCATGCACCTCAGTGCCCAAGATCATGAAAACAGTTGGGTACAGTAGGCCTTGATCCTCATGGGCTGTTGCGCTACTGAGTTTAGTTTGCTATTTTAAAACTATTCATTACTTAAAAATGTCATAAAATATGTATAACCAGAGACTTAGCTACCGCCGTATCAATGATACGGAGCCCCCGAGCTACAAGGGTCCCAATTGTAAATTTTTTTTAAATGAGTTTCATTATTGGAAAAAGGGTCCCCAAGGAATTTTGATACAGGGCCCACTCAAGATTATTCTAGTTCTACTCACTGGCGTAGCTAAAGTTTCTAAATGTCGTAAACTTCCCAAATCAATCTATAAGCCGACTTATGTGTAAGCCGAGAGAGTGCGTTTTTTCTTCAAAAGTTTATCTAAAATTCGAAACCTGCATATTAGCTGAATAAAAAAAAATGCTACAATTTTCAAACTTATTGCCAAGAGGGTAAAACGGGTAAAAGAATCAAATTGCTGTCAAATAAAATGCCAGACGACAACAACAATAGTTTTATTTCGTGTAACCCTATCTGAAAGTATAACACATTTTTTTAAACTCATTTAATATCTTGTACACTTACTTTCTGAGCGATTTCTTTCGTGCTTTCTCCGAAAATGAGCGGGAGAACAAATTCCCATCCGGCTCATTTCAAAATACATGTCCAGACATCCCAACGAGTGAATGTGAATTTTACGTACTATTTGGAAAATCGAACTCTATCTTCAAAAGATTCATGTGACTTTCTCATTCGTTTGAGTAAAAGTTATATACAAAACACCCAAAATGTTAAATGATTTAAAGGGTTAATACGAAGTATTAAAATATCCGTTTTTCGAACTACGTTTTTTCCAATATTACGGATCCGTATTTAAGCCAAACCCCCTACTTTGACTTTCAAAATTTTCCAAAAATTCTCGGCTTATACACGGAAATATACTTAACTATTTCCTTGCACTTAAAATTATAGGTATGTATGTATGTATATGTTCACGTATGCCTATTAACATCACACAATAAAAAGATAAGTATTCGATTTCGTATACTAAATAACTGTCATATAATAACATATCAACTAGAATATCACAAAAAAATGCTCTTTCTTTTATAAAATTATATAAATTTGTATAGTTTTTGTGTAGAATTTGTAACTTTTTGTAGAATTCTCAACTTAAAGACACTCTAGGTTCAGAAAAACGACTCTTTTTTTTTTTATAATTATGATATTATTTGTAAAGGAAAAGTATATTTTAGTCCTAAACTTTTTTCCCCTCTAAAATAGGATTTTTAAGAAAACAAAAGCAAGCCAAATACACAATTCAACAACACTTTTTACAATTTTTTCTCCTATTTATGCTTTCATTCCCCCTTATAGAATTTTCATATTGCATTAGTATTTTGAAATGATCATTTAATTCAGTTGTTGAGCGTAGATACATTTTTATTCTGACTTATGTCTACAGCCTTCTTGAAAATTTCTTATCGTCATAATTCATTATAGATATAATATGCTATCAGAATATAGATTTTCAGACCAATATGAAAACTCATATTATCTATAGCCTCCAATTGAAGGTGTATTAAAAGTTCTTTAATTTTTATGGGAGCAATAGATTTCTACGAGAAATAAGGGACTAGAAGAAGTAAAAAGAAATTATAACGAGTAATAATAGTTCAAAACCACCATGCTAAAACTCCTTTTAAATATTTTTCTCTCTATAACATTCATTACTTTATCCTAAATACATATGGAACACGATAACACAGAAAAAGAAATTTAATGCAAATCCGATTAAAATGTTTCCTTCCTGAAAATCGATTCTTTTATTATTAACGGAACATTCTGGAGCAGCAAGAGAGCAATTGGTAACGCGCGGACCAAGTAATTTTGAATCACAGTCAAGTGACACCTTGTGGGCGACTGCTATTTGAAGTCGCTCCTTCACCGTCCTACCTAGCTAAGGGTGTGGGGGAAAACAAAGCATCATCAGAAACTTCCATAATAATTATTATTTTATTACTATTCAAGCACACTAATCAACCACAAGTGAAACTACAAGAGGAGACCTAGAAGTGATATAAAGAAAGTAATCTACACTAAGTAAACAAGCGCAAGTAATCTGATTAATTTAATCTAATCCAATCTATCTTAACTTATTAATTCTTAATCCACTAATTTATTATAGTGGCAAACTCCGACCTAAACTCAAATTGTGATAATGAATTATATCTTACCTACGTATCATCGCAACAGTTCTTCTGCTCCTTCTATCTAACATTCACAAAACCTTTTGACTTTATATAGTCAAACTTATCTACATATCAAGGTTTCTTCTAGAAGGGGGGCTGTGAATTAACGCAAAAGCTAGCCCCAAAGTTTCTCCAAGAGGACTATTCAGAAGGATGCGTATAGATCTGTCACAACCTTTTAACTAGCACCTTGGTCTCTAAACTTCCACATCTTGCCAATGTGAAGTCTTGATAGATTTAAAGTGCATCATCGCAGTTTGAAGCAACACGAGGGCTGTGTTTTCTTATGATGAGAGAAACAGAAGAAAAAAATTTATTGTTTGACAAGTCCTGTAAAGTACTCGAAAATAATGAACAATAATCATATAAATTCAATGGCTAAATACTTAAGAAATGGAACTTTTCTATGCAATCATTGTTTCTTACATATCTAAACATTATGAAGCTACTCCTCGAGATTGACTTAGAAAAACCATATACTTCTAAGTCATATTTATAGGCATTGGTATGAGGCAAATTAATATTATACTTATTACATTGTTGGTATTTAATAAATACATATCAACTGCGTACATACATGATATGATTTATCAATCCCAATTAGCAAATTATCGAATTTCAAAGAATACATGCAATGCTTACGACATCAAATAAACGGAATTTTTTAAATTCTAAACTGCAAAATTTAGAATCAAGGCATAACAAAAACTCAAACACAAAATTCAAGGAATCTGATTTAATTATTGTTTGAATTATTGAAAAGATTAATGTAATCATATGTATCTATATTTTTAAGGACAGGTAATCTCCCTCCCCCTCCTATTTTTTTCAGTAGATCAATAGTCGTTCTCTCTTTTACCTTGACAAAAAAAAATTCTTACAAACGATAGATTTTTTTTTCATTAAATGCATAGAAGCATGAAACTTAAACTATTAAAAATTATATATACATACATATGTACCTTGATAAAGTATTGTCATTATCAAATTAATGTTGCTTTTACCTTAATAATTTTCAATCTACAGCAGAGAGAAAATATCCTATTGTTTTCTCCCTTTCAGTAAGAACTTAATATATACTAAAATATGCTTACATTTTAGTTCACAACATTTTATACACAACTTCTCTTCTAAAATTACAATTACATAAATAAGAATAAATCTTTGCCATGAGAGCAATGCTTCGTAATAATATTTCAAGAACATCCCACTTTTTTAAAGTTTTGGATGAAAATATAAATTTTTAGGCTTTGTCTTGAATTTCCTTTTAAAAAAATGTGTTCCTTAAAATTCTAATGTATCCAGCTTCTCCCTGGTCGTACTTAGTGAATTCTAAATATAAATTTTAAAGTTAAAATTATATGAATTCATTTATATCCAGAGGTCTGTCAGGTGCTCTAATAAATACTGCTATACAAATTGAACCAAAATTTTAAGATACTTTTGAAGCCTTTATTAAAATTATTCATATAGAGAAGTTTTCAAAATCTTCCTAAAATAATAAATAAAAAAATCATATAAAACAAGTAAAAAACATTTTTTTAAGTCAATTTCTACTTAATTAGAAAAACTTACTGGTGAAAATGTTGCAGACAAATCTAACTTCGTCAGAAACAGCGCCGAATAAATTTAAAATTAAAAAATAAAATGCAATTAACGAATTAATATTTGAAAATATTGTATTCCATCAAATGTCATTCACTACAAGTTTAAAAAATGTATTTGAACTTCAGTGGAGAATAAAAAGAATTTTATCAACGGTTGAAAACTTTAACAAGATATATATATATATATATATATATATATATATATATATATATATATATATATATGTGTGTGTGTGTGTGTGTGTGTGTGTAGGAAAGGAGTGCAAGTTTTCTTTTACTTCTTTTGATTTTTATTGTAAGAGATGGCACCACTAATCGAAGCCACGTGAGTTTTAGCTGCGCGATACGATGAGGTCATGTATTTATAAAGGTGGCAGAAAAGAAAAACTGAGAGTTGCACCAAAGCTTGAACGAAGGCAGGTCAGAGGAAATCGGTCTCTCCGTTGTTTTGAGAAAGAGTACGTGTTTTCGGAATTAGTATGGTGCTATCTCGAATTATTTAAAACCCCTTGTAAATAGTAAATGTTTTAGTTGTGTTATTAATAAATTAGGTTATTTTAACTCTGATCGCTTATTTTAACATTAAAATCGAACCTTCCCCTAGACGCCGTCCCACATATATATAGGGAGAGAGTGAACCAATAGTAAGAATTGAAAAAAAATTTGATAATTAGAGTTTCAAAGCTCTGCTGCTCAAAATTTTCCAAAGAGAATGTTTTAATCTCTCTCTCAGTTCGGAGTAATAAAACAAAATAACAAAGTTCGGGTTCCAACATTATTCTTGGTCGACTGTTAATGATATTAAAAGGTACTACAATTCGTCTTACGATTGAAAATAAAAATTATACTAACTTACGTGTATAACTATAAACATGTGTTTAATTATCATTTATTCAAATAAATAGCATACAAAACTCTGCAAAATGTAAAGTCCTTTGAAAATTTTAGGCACTTTTAGTTCTTGTTCACAATTTAAAATAAAACATTTGAGATAAGTATTCTATCTCATTTATGGTTATTTATACTAATTCCATAAGAGAAAATTTTCCTCAGCCAAAAGCGACTCAATAATTCATCGAAAATTCCACACAAATTACACCAATAAAAATAATCAGAATCAATTTCTTTCGATTAGTAAAAAGAAGCGAAATTTCGTCTGTTATGCTCATGTTCTATAAATCATGTTATCCAATTCCTTATTCTTTAGAATATATTGTCACATCCTAGTTTTATTTAAAATACTTTATTGAATTTTCTTTCGGGTATATCTCAAAGAAATGGTAAAATATAATATGAATAGCAGCTTTTACATATGGAAATATTTTTAAAAAAGAAACTTTAAGGCTTTCGTAAACGTAAAAGACAATCCGTTTAATAAGCTTTATTTGATGTTATATATTCTACCCTAAAGAGCATACTTTATTTCCACAGACATTAATACTTTTATGAATTTATTGCATTTTCTGTAATAAGAATCATTCCTTCAAGAAATTCAAAATTTTCAATTGATTATATTTTATTATAAATATGTCATTTTCATTTAAATTAAAAAATACAAAACGGTTATAAAAGAAGGAAGAAAATCAAAAGAATTATAATAATTAATTTTATTATCCAAAGTAGCAGTTTGAAAGAAAACTGAGCATAGCAAGGATTCACACTTTAAAGAAAAAATGAAAGAAAACATTAAATAAAATACTGATGCTGCAGTTTAATAAGGCGTGTGGTCACCTCTGACAGCCAGGCACGCTGCACAGCGATTTAACATACTTGCTATGAGATAATGAATGATTTGTGGGTCAAACGGTTCCAAGCCACTTGGAGAGCGCTCTTCAGTTCTGTAATGGAGTTTGGTGGGTTCGAAAGGGCTGCAATTTGTCTCCCGAGCATATCCCATACATGCTCGATAGGATTTAAATCAGTGGAGTTCGCAGGCCACGACATGCGCTGGATGTTTTCCGTTTCAAGGAAGTCATCAATCAGCACAGCTCGGTGACATGGTGCATTATCATCCATGAATATGAAGTCAGGACCAACAGCACCTAGAAAAAAGCGAACATAAGGCTCAAGAACTTCGTCTCTGTATCTTTGAGCAGTCACAGACCCCATGTCAAAGAAATGGAGATCTGTGCGGCCATCCATCATGATGCCTGCCTATATCATTACTAACCTTGATGGAAAATGATGTCTTTTCGTTATATTTCTTGGTTCAAAACGTGTTCCACGTTCTCTCCATATTGTTACCCGCCGAGAATTGCTACTCAGACTAAACCGGGGCTCGTCACTGACCATCACAATGGCCACTCTCCCACACTCCAATGTTGATATTTCTAACTCCAGTTCAAACGAGCGCGTTTATGCGCAGACGTGAGGGGAATGCAAACTGCTGGTCTTCTGGCATATAGGCCATCATATTTTAGTCTCCTGTAAACAGTTTGTCTCGAAATTTGTATTCCTGTGGCGACCGTGAGCGCCGAACCCAGTGCTCTGGCAGTACTGCCCCTCTGACGTCGCGCACTTATTACCAGATATCGGTCTTGGCGAGGGGTTGTGACTCTTGGTCGACCTGATACTGGTTGTCGGGTAACATCTCTGGTTCTTTGAAACCTCTGTCACAGTCTTGAGATCACAGACTGATCCACATTCAGAATTCGAGGCACTTAAGTTTGTGATCGTGAGGATTCCAGCATTCCAACGATGCTTCCTTTCGTAAACATGTCCAATTGGCGTCTTTGTGCCATCATTCACCTTGTTTGATGGTTAACAATGTTCCTTCGCTCAGCAGTTGCACGAAACTTGTCTGAAATGCCTATGCTGCGTGAATCGGTTTCTCCGCGTTCCGACATACGCCGGTGTTTCGCGCAGGACGTAGTCGACTGAAAAGTTTTGCATGAACCCAAAGTTTCTTCTTCACCCAATTTATATCCGCAAGAAATTTGGAATAATTTTACGAATATTTACTCCATGTTTTTCGCATTTTACGATTTATGCTTAACTTTTGAACACCAGTTTATATCTACCCAATAAAAATGAGACATGATTATATACACTGAAGTGCCATTGAATTAGAAATAGCAAAGGCTATGGAAATTGTGTAGCGCTGCGCATCATTTATGCGCAATTTAGGGCGCTGTATTAACTGCATATATAACGCGTACTGTGGTTGTTCTGAATTAGTTGTTCGAATTGCCAGTATGATTTAGACGTCTTCGATTGCGGATAAATCGTAGGTGAGTGACGCATGGGCTATTCAGTTTCCGAAATTATCAGACAGCTAGGATATTCAAGGGCGACAGTGTCAAGAGTATATCGATAATACATGGATGCTGGACAAAAAACTAGCGATTGGGCAAATTGCAAAGGAAAATTAGCTTGAACATTGCGTAGTGAGAGACGGCTCAGGCGTATTGTACGTAACCAGAGAAACCAAACATTAGCTCAAATTATATCCCAGTTGAATGATGGTGCCAGTCGTTCTGTCAGATAATGGATTGTGCAGTGCTCACTTCACTGTATGGGTTTCGGGTGCCGTCGACCTACGAGAGTACCATTGCTCAATGCTCGCCATTGAGCTGCCTGTCTTGCCTGGGCAAGAGAGCACAGAGGCTGGAGTGTAGAGGAGACTGGAAACGAGTAGCATGGAGTGACGCGTATCGATTCCGACTACTTAACACCGACTGGAGGCTGAAAACATGGCGCCAGGCTCTTAAAGCTATGGATCCTGCTTTCCTGGTTGGAACTGCACAAGGGCGTTGTGGCTCAGCCATGGTCTGGAGTGTTTTTTCGTGGCACTTTGGGATCTTTGGTGCGTGTACTAACCTTCATCAATGCAATTCGGTACGAGTTTCTAGGTGATCACCTCCATCCGTTTATGCTGTTCTGTTATCCACACGGAAATGGAGCTTTCCAGCAAGACAACTGTGCCTATTATAAGTTCCGGTTGGCTACTGGCTGGTTGTATGAGCATTCCTCTAACTTTTCAGTCATAAATTTGCCACTTGGAAGCCCAGACTTAATTCTTACTGAGCATTTTTGGAATGTTTTGGAACAAAGCGTGAAAGGCCATTACACAGCATCAAAGAACTTTACTAAATTATGGACAGTTTTAGACAATATTTGGCAAGTAATTTCCATGGAACGGAACTCGTTGAATCCAGAAACTTGTTGAATCTATGCCTTTTCGTGTGGCAGCCGTTACCACGGCTAGAGAAAGTCCAACTCGTTATTAGGTAGGTATCCCTAATTCAGTGGCACTTTAGTGTATATTTATAAACTTTATTTTCTTCAATTTTTTAAGCTTAAGAATAAAGTTTCAAGGATTTATATTCCTATTAAATTCAATATTTGACTTTTATATAAAGGCTTGCATTGTGTCTTATGTCCTCAATTCTATAGAGAATATCTTCATATGTACTTTTTCTAAAAAATCATTTTTCGTATCTTTAGTTTTAAAAAAAAATTGAATCAATTGTTTTTTTGTTTGTTTTCTTATGTTTATATGCCACAATATACCTTACGATTCACAACAGAATAATTTCTAATTTGACTATTTTTATTTTATTTATCCAGCGCTTGTTCTTGGCTTCTTGACCGTTTGACTCAGAGCCTCCCAGTGCCGATTGATGATGTCGTCAATCGAGTATTCATCGAGTCCAGTGCATTGGAGCACGGGGTCGCCATCCATTCTGGCATTGCCGCAGAATGGGCAGGCCTCATCAGCAGCCAGGCCAAGCCAGTGGAGGTATACTCCCAATATATATACTACTGTTTAAAGCTAAAATTGCAGCTTGGGAGTCTATAAGGAAGACAACTTTTGCAGGATCTAGGCCAGAAGCTAGTAATTGCATTGTAGCTTCACAGACAGCCAAAAACTCGCCATCGTAGTTGGTGGCGTTTTTTCCCACATGCAATCTTGTATTTTGTTCTGTATTTATTGTATTTGTATCCATTCTTGTTTCTTTTTCCACTTTTGATTTCCATTTGTGCCTGTATCCCTCTACTTGTAACTTCCTATCACTATTCATTGAGTATTGACTTACGTTTGTAAGCCGTGAGTTAAACTTGTCGGCACACAAGGAGTCTACCTAGAATATCAAAAAATGAGCCCTCAAACAGCCGACAGAACCATCCCGCGCCGGCTTCGTTTGTTGCTGGCAGATATGAGCCGTCAGCCAATTTTACTAAATAATACATCCTCTTATTTTGAAATATTTACATAAATAAAGTATATTTTATAGTAATAAAAACAACGCAAAAGTGGCATGATTAACATATTTTCATAATAAAATAACTGGATTCATAAATAAAATTTTATATTATGTTAAATTTTTCTAAATTTCAAAATTCAAGTGATAAAAGTTCGTTTCTTCCAAGAATTCAAAATTTTTCTATTAAACTTCTCTCCAGAAAATATTCTTCAATAAAATCTCATGAGACTATATATATATGGGATTTTATAACCTTTAAAAACCTAATTTTGTATATAACCTTTAAGACAGGTATCTCCATACTCTTTTAATCATGAAGATAAAAATAATCACAAGTTCCTTATTTAATATAAATATACACGTATAATAATTAGCCTACTACTTTCGCGAACACTTTGGAGAACTCGTACTACTCTTTGGAGGCCACTGCTCTAAGATATCGTGCTCTTTTGCTTACAAGAAGCATTGTGAACGAAAATAAAATGGTTGCACTGAAATAAAGAAAACACAAAATTTCCTTTTATATGAAAAACAATTTCTATAACTCTTCTTTAGTTATGGTATTATATCGATACTATATATAAGGATAACACTAAATTATAACAAACAAGAAAATGTACGTTCCTTTCAATATTTATTTTCCCA
This sequence comes from Trichonephila clavata, assembly GCA_019973975.1. Classification (NCBI taxonomy): domain Eukaryota; kingdom Metazoa; phylum Arthropoda; class Arachnida; order Araneae; family Nephilidae; genus Trichonephila; species Trichonephila clavata. The sequence continues at coordinate 325,747 of BMAO01020041.1, read as the reverse complement.
CAGTACATATTAGCGCATAAAATTAAAATTTTAAACATATTTTCTTTTTTTATGTTTTATATCAAAATCATACATATAAACTTTCTCTCCTATTTGTTTACTCTTTCTTTTACTATCTGCTTAGGGTGCCATATTCTGAAATTCCTTTTCGAAATATGTTTTATTTAATAAAATTTATAATTAATTCAAAATTACGTATGGTCTTATTGGACACGATTAAATACGGAGTTCTTTATTATAATTTAATATTTTTATGAATTTCTCCATTCCTTAACTGTAAAGGATTGTTTCATTTACCTCTATTTCTCCGTTAAAGGTAGTGATTTTTTTTATTTCTTATATTTCACATGTTGTTGCCAATTGATTTAATGTAATATAGTCTTTAATATTATGTTGACATTTGAAACAGGATCCAAGAGAACTTCTCTTGTTCAAAGTTGTGACGGGCCTATCCGCGTGAATTTCCAAACTAATCCTCTTGGGTAACTTTGGGGCCAGCATTCATTCTATTTCACAGCCTCTTCGGGAAAAACACGAGATAGTTATATGCTAATTAATTCAACTGTATAAAGTCTAGATTTCGTAAATGTTAGTGTGAGAGAGAGAAGGAATTGCCAAACTAAATGTAAGTATCGTCTACGGATCACTTCAACGAGATTTGCGCGTATTTGATAGTATTATAGTAAAGTATTAGATTAATCATTAAAGGAATCAAATTAAGTACCGACCTGAGGTTAGCAAGAGTTCGTCTCCTTGTCAATTCTGATAGCTGAGATTACTTAGACGGGAATATTAGATTTGAATGTTAGATTTGAGTATTAGATTTGAGTATCAAGATTAATCTAGATATTAGAGAATCACTCCAAGGTTTCCACTTATAGATTGAACTTGTGCTTGTTAATTGTGTTTGTCTGTCTTCAATAAATAATTATTGTTATGGCTTTTGTTGGTGAGGATATGTTTCCTTCTACACCAGGTGCGTCGGGCAATGTGAACCCAGTCCAAGATAGGACTGGGGCACGACAAAGTTCACTCTTTCCTCGATGATCAGTGGTTCTCATCTTTGTTGATTGTAAAAGACTGTTATTTTGTAGGTTTGTTGATCTGTAAGCCATGCTCTAAGAAGGATGGAATGTTGGGGAATATACGTAAATCCGTTGGACGTTGCTGCGAGACTCTGTTGTTCCTTGGATATATTGCCGGGTGCTGAGAAGGGAATGAGTAGCTTCTTAAATTGCTTGCCGGCCGCTGATGTTGACCGCCTCTCCCCGAGTTCCATCGTTCGTACTGCTGTCGATTGACAGGCGGTGTCAGATTTCCAAGTTCTACTCTCACAGGATATAGTGGTCGGATAAATTCTTGGATATCTGCTTTTGTAAATTGATTATTTTTCAGAATATCCATTATTTTGATTTTTTCCATGTCTTCAAAATCTCTGGAACTTTTGAGTTACGATTCGATGGCACAATTCTCCTTTAATCCCTTCTATGATATATTTTATGGAAGAGCTTCGCCATCTTCGTTAGAGAGGTTATTTCCTTTATCCTGTAAAAATACCCAACATACGTCTCTCCTGTGGCATTTTTATACTTCTAGCTCGTTTAAGATGGATTTCAACTGGGTTGACTTGAGTTCCAAACTCGTTCATTAGGTGTTCTCTCAATCTGCTGAAGGTTCTCGTGGTATGGGCTAGGATTTGAGGAAACTTTGGACAGCTTGTGATGGATCTATTCGCGTCATTTTTATACTAATCCTCTTGGGGAAACTTTGGGGCTAGCATTCACATTAATTCACAGCCTTTCAAGAAGAAACCAGGATATTTAAATTAGTCTAACTGTATAAAGTCTAGGTTTTGTAGATGTAAAATTGAAGGAGCCGGGGAGCAGTTGCGGCGTTACGTAAGTTTGAATATTGGAATATTTCATTCACAAACATAGCGCGAGTTAAGGAAGTAATTGCTAAGAGATTAAATTATTAGATTGAGGATCTAAGACAGAGGAAATTAGAATTAGTTATCGGTTCATTAGCGCTTGTTCTCCTTTTCTAGTTCACGTAGTCGGGTTTACTTAGAGTTATACATTGAGATTAGATAACGCTTTATATATCAGTTCCAGGTTTCCTTTTGTAGTTTCACTTGTGATTGTTTAAGTGTGTTTGAAGATAAATAAAGCTAATTTTTACTGCGGAAGTTGTTGGTGATGCTTTGTCCCCCCCACACACACACCTTTAGACAGGCAAGACGGAGAGCGAGGGGTGTGGAATATTCCGACACTTCCACAAGCTTCCATTGAGAAACTTCGTTAAGAGGATTTTTTGCTTGACTGTTATTTCCTGTACTGCTGCTACTCTTACAACTCTTTGTAAATATTCTTTAATAAGGACCGATATCATAATTATTGATAAAAGTTTGAATATCTTCAAAGGGTGTAATACTTTTCATTGTAATTTTTTTTACAATTGGCTCTTCTAATCGGAACGTCTCGTTCATAACCACGGCATCATTGTCCTTTTTTTTCCATTTTACGTATCTGAAATCGTCGTTTTATGATCCATGATTATCTTTAATCTAGATTATATTTAAATTAAACCGAATAATGCCATCAAAAGGAAAGGAAAGTGAAGTGAGCTTCTTTCTGTTTGCTGTCAGAGCGTAGTTTTCAACTTCGGCAACCCTGCATTCAACATAGAGATAAGTCGTTTGGAATCCAAAATATTTATCTGCGGCATTTTTGCGACAGTTGGTATATTTGCATTGGTTTTAAAATATTTTTCTTTCGAGAACACTTTTAAATTCAAAAGTTTTAATCCATTCGTAAGAACCTTAATCCTACCAAGGCTTCGAAACTTTTCGATAAACAATTTTTTATTCATTTATAAAAACAGCTTTCAAAAACTTTTGGATGATGCAGAACAAGGCCATGTTTGGTTTTGAGTTGGACAGTTTTTATTTGAAAAAACTGCTAAATCATCATCCTTAAGTTTAGGTTTTCAAACGGAGAAGAAAGCGTGGGAAAGTATGATCTGTGACCATAAAAGGAAATAAGAAATTTAAATGTTTTCTGAGAAAGTTTTAATTTTATATGTGAATATATATGGTGGGGAAATAAATATTAAAAAGGTAATAGAAAATATTGTTTGTTATAATTTAATTGTCCTTACATATAGATTCATACATTATAATTTGAAATAAACAGAAAATAATGTTTTGTACGGGTTTGGTTAAGAGGATAAAAAAATATCCAGCTTAACATAAATGATATGTTAATTAAATTAATAATTATATGAAACAAATATTTATTTTGTCTCATTTGGTTACTTTCGTATATAATACCTATTACTTTATTTTGTTCATCAATTTTATTTTATAGTTTCCTTTATTATTGTACACTTTATATAATTGAATTATTTTTTTACTTCGATATTTTTGAAGTTTTACTATATGTTCGTAAAGGGGCTGTTCGAATTTTTTTTATTTCGTTGTTTATTATATTCACGCTGATGACGTACTTCACTGAAATCTTAAATGAAAATAAAATTCCTTTTGTGATATATTTTATTTTTCAATATACGTATAATACTGGTCAGTGAACAAATATGATTCTTTGGCAGAGATGTCTTAAGGCATGAGCCTCGTTTCTCGTTCACGACTTATTTTTTAATAAGATCATGATCCGAATAATTTTAATGGTCCAAATATTATTCCGTACATATTCTCCGAAAAATAAGGAATTTCAAACTGTATGTCAACTGGAAAAAGTGCTTATTATGTGATGACCATTGTCCATATCTAGGCCTAGGTCTAATACATAAACAATCATGCAACTCATTTAGCCAAAATGCGGTCATCGGTCCAACTGGTTTGTGGCTAGGTTTGTAAGGTTGTGAGCCATACACATTTATTTGTTTCATATTTGTAGCCTCAAAAAATCTTAAGATTTCTCAGGGCTCAGGGCCTCAAAAAGTCTTAAGACGTCCATGCTCTTTGGAGGAAAAATTCTTAATTTTGGCTCTAAAAAAGTTCGTTAGAAATTTGAAAATTCTTCTTATACTTTATAAAATTAAGATAAATTATTTTCAGTTTTTTAAAACAAAGGTACTTCTATCATTTTAAAATTTTAAGAATTTAACATTTAAATAGTTTTGATCAAATTTAATAATCTAGAGTATTTTTAAGTACAATATAAACACTTCGCACAGATAAATTTAAATAATTTTAATTTTCTTTTCTTATAGTTTTAGTTAGAAAGAGCTATTGATATTTATATTCAAAAGCAATATTCTCTACATTGAACAAAATATTGAATATGCTGATGAAGGAATTATTATTAGGAAGGATGAATATTTATCTTCAACAACAGAAAATGGCATCGATATGTAAAGCATACAACATTTATATGTGAAAATGTATACAATGCATGTGTATATATACAATCTGCATATGAACAGATTTTGTCAGAAGGAAAATTACTTTGATGAGCATTTAATCGCATCCATAGTTTCCGTGTTCATCCATAATTTTTCTAACAGATGTTTTTTTTTTGTGAAGAAATGGACATGACAAAAAAATTCTGGTGAGAAGTGAAGGTGTAGTTTCATTGATTGTAAAAAAAACCCTTTGATATTTGTGTCATGAATAGGTAATCATGATTGAAGATTCTGTTTACAAAAGGCCTCACAAATTATTATTAGGCTGAAAAATAGACTTTTTGAGTCTTTGTATCACATAATTACTGTACCAACAATGATACGCAAGAAAAGGATAGTTCAGAAAAAATAAAACTGTGACACTGAAGTAGGAATTATAACATCAATTTAAATTAAAACGTTATCTAAAACAGAAAAACTAAGCCTTAATTTTGATAAAATTGCCATAAAGTTTTGAACAATTAAAAAAACACACAGCAGAAAATCTTAAATATTTAAAATTGAAATAAAAGAAACAAATAAATATAAAAGTAACCTTACATATAGTATAGAAATTATAATATTAATTCAAACCAAAAGCTACTTTAAATAAATAAAGATTTGATGAAACTACCATAAGCAAAATCTTATACGTGAATAGAAATTCTAACTTAAAATCACAATATTGACAATCTGTTAATCTCAATTAGTTTGAATTGAGTGTCATTTTCTTCAGTTGCATTTTTCTACTTTTTTTGTTACAATGAAAAAACATGGAATCTGCCAATAAAGGAAAATGGTACTTATGTATTGGCTTCATTGCAGCAAAATTTGCACCACAATATCAAAATAACAGACTCTTATATGGGAAAAAATCAAATTTTGGTGAAAAAAGAGCCACTTTGACTGTAGTGACTAATACATTAGTATCAGGAAAAACAGTACCCTTTTTTAACAGAAGGAAATGTAGGAACTTAAGATTTTATTGACGAATGCCACTGTTCAAAATTACTCGCCAAGTTGGCAACGCTGATTTCACATGTGTTGTACGCATTAAATTGGCAACCATGTGTTTTGTTTCATGTAATGTCTCTAATAGGTTGCAATAATATGTAAGAACTGAAATATCATAGGAAGATTTTTTGGTACTTATGTATTATTGCAACAATTGCCAACTCTATTAATAACTCAAGTTGACAACAGCAATAATTTCCTATGTGTTGTCCGCACTGAATTGGCAACCATGTGCTTCGTTTCATATAATGCCATCATAGGTTGCGATAATATATAAATACTTATTTTTTTGACCAAATGGTCATGCTGACTTAGTTTTACGCTATACATAGCCTAAATATAACCGCAGATTGATAGCGTCACTAATTTCAGTTCAACAAAAAGAAAACCTCATACATAAACAAAATTTATATTAGCCTATGTATTCTTACATATTAGCATCACCACAATCAAATTGGCACAAAGCAAATCACGCTATATCCACCAAAATCTGACTAATTTTTTTAAGACTGTATTCTGATAGGAAGATGCATCAGTCTTCCAGCTAAACATGTTATATATTTTTTCAATAACTAAATTAGTTTAATATACATTGTTTTACCTTATTTTTGGTATGATTATTCCGAACTTTTTCTGGGTTTAGATTTAATTCTGTCATTTCTTTTCAACTTAAAAATTTGATTTATTTTGTATGTAGTCAATTGTAATACCTATTTTGATTTAAGGCTGTGTCAGGTTTATTATTCTATTTTCATTTTGACCTTTATATGTATACATTTGATTCTTCTGTACTGTTTCTGGTTTTAGATTTTATATAGTCATTTTTTCACAGCTTAAGAATTTCTGATGACTCAAGTGTTGCTTTCAAAAATTTCGATTCAATATAAGAAGAAACAAACACATAGGTATCCAAGTTTTTGCCACTGAACCTCATGTTTTTAACACAGTTTGAAAATTCTCACCAAAATACAGCAAAGAGATATCCCTTATGAAAAATCTGGAAACCGAAAGAACAGAGTTCAGACAGCCTGTAACTCAGAAGCGGAGCAGTAAGTCCTAGGGTTCAACATGGCAGTTTTATAAATTCGCCAGATGAGTAGTTGTTCAATTCATGATCAAATGTAAATACCTTAAATCTATTCCAGTTGTTGATAATAAATGAACATCCCGTCAAACAATAATACTGGATTGCACACAACAAATAAGAAATTGAACTGAAGAGACAGAAGCCATCACCATCATTTGGGACAACTTGGCAAGGGGATGTATCATACCTAAAATTCAACAGCTCGTATACTTGGTTCATTGTTTAGAACGACATATTAATCAACATTAACAACTGAAAATAATTACCTCTAATGGTAGTTCATAAAATAAACGTGGCACTTAACCTAAAATAGTAAACACAACATTTAAACAAACATCTAAACAAACAACATTAACAACTGAAAACCATAAAAATGCATATTAAACCAATTCAATTTAGAATTACTGTAAAAAAAAAATTATAACATGAAACCTCTGACCACAAAAAAAAATCAGAAATTCTGGAAGATAAATGACAAAGTTTAATTTAAAACCAGAAACAATACAGAAGAATCAAATGAATACATGTAAAGGTCAAAATGAAAAAAGAATAATAAATGTAACGCTGCCTTAAACTGAAAGAGAAATTACAATTGACTATACACAAATCAAAAATTTTTAAGCTGAAAAAAAACAACAAAATTAAATCTAAACCCATAAATGGTTCGGAATAATCATTCAAAATATAAGCAAAGCAAAAGTGTATATTAAACGAATTTAATTTAGTTATTGAAAAAATACATAATAGGCTTAACTGGAAAACCAATGCATCTTCCAACTGTTATCTACTGTTATCAAATTAGTGTTGCCAATCGGAAAAATAAAATTTAGAAAAAACATTTTCTTAGGATGATTTTTTTCGAAAAACAACTGTAATTCCTCCACTAAGAGTTAGTTAAAAAAACGAATAAATACAACCATAAATAAGTATATTTACTATAAAATGTGTTGAAATTCCCCCCAAAACAGCTCGAAACATTAATTTTCGCAAAGTTATGACTTGGCATGGCTGATGACGTCATATCTCCATTTAACTAAAAAATCGCATAAAAATTGAATTTTTAAAAAATCTAAAGTGAATTTCGAAAAAAACTCTTCGAGGTTAATAGCATAACGACCTATAGCTTCTAGATGCCAAGTTTCATACATCTGGGTTGCTTAATTTCGCCGGAACAGCTGAAACACACTAACTCTTTCTTTTATTAGTATAGATTACTAGTATATGTTAAAATCAATGCTAAAAAAATTAGACGAAAAAACTTATTACGTGAGTACAGCAACAACCTTTTTTTCCCGCGCAATAGAAAGGAGTATATCAGTAACGCATAAAATTAGTAAATTATGAAAAATAACATTGTATATATATATACATTTAAAAACTCTAAATATTGCTGAAATTTATAGAAAACAAAAGTACAACCCAGAAATATACAATTAATTTTAAATAAAATATATCCTTATTAATTTATTCAGCATTTGCATATATATATATATATTCAAACTGTGACTCTCTCTCTCTATATATATAGAGAGAGTCAGTTTGAATGGAATTATTTTTATATTAATCTAAATGATTTTCATTCCTAAAATGTAACGGGACTTTAGAGGTAAGAAATTTGACTTCCTAGTAGCAGGCTTTTTTTTTTTTGATTAAGTATTACCCGCGTGTTATCCGTTCTAATGAAAAATACGAGAAATAAAAAAGCTACAGAGCTAAAATAAACGAGATGATAGAGGGTAAGTTTTAAACTACTGTTTATAATATTACTCTGAAAAATCTTGAATTTGAAAAAAATCAATGGTTCAACTTGTATAACTGTACTTGGAGAGAAGCAGATCCTAAGAAATATTTACAATGTTGAAGCAATTAATTTTTAAAAAAAACAACGACAGTCAGAAAACTTTGTCAATATTGAAATTTTGTGAATAATTTCTAAATAAAAAGGGCAAGAGGATTTTTTAAGATGTAATTTGCGATTGAACAAAAAAGTTAAAAATTAATATAAAAATTAATTAACTAGCCTTGGAAATTCTGAGATTCCTTTCACATCTACTGGAGTGTAAATCCAAGATAATACAGAAAGATATTTAAAAAAAAACGACACATTTCTCATTATAAGTTTTAATGTTTGTAAAAGTCTTATTAGATATTTGGTATGCTCAAATTCTCTTTTGTAGGATTCTCGGTTTGTGTATGTAAATGTAAAAGTGTGTGCAAAATGTTTTTACAATTCAAGGAACGTTTCTCAACATGTTATTCTGCAGCACTGTGATATGAAGGGGAAAAAAAGAGCGTGTGAAGTATTTGCGTTTTTCTTTAATCAAACTAGCGTGTGTCTAATAAGTTCTTCATAACTTGGACAACTCTAGATGAGTTGTCATTTTAAATAACGTCGTTAAGGCTAATAATAAAAAGGTTTGATAGGTTCCAGACAAACTACAATTCTGCAGTCTATTGATTTATACCTTTAAATGAGTACAATATTGAGTTCATCGATTGTAGAATAGTTTCAGCATATATTTTAAGGGAAATTTGTTACACATTTTATCATGCCAATCTTAAATAAACCATTTGTAAGTCATGCTAGAACTGTAGAGGAAAAAGGGACTAGGCGATAAAAATTCAATTTTTATCCTTTCGATAAGTTAGAAACATGCTGCTTTTGAACCATTGGGTGTGTTTATTTACGTCGTACTGTAAAGCAACACGCGGGCTATTGACTTCGGATCGTGTCATTTTGAACCTAGGTCAAGTGGCGAGGATGACACCTGAGCTGGCACCTTTCTCTCTAAACTACCACACCATGCCAATGGGAGAACTTCCCGCCATGATAGATTTGACGTGCATCGTCCCTTTGTACATGGTGGGTTTTCAGTGGCACTAGGCCCAACACACGGACCTCGAGCCCGTGACATAACCACTAGACTAGCGCGTCCACGAACGTCCTTTTCTTTATGAGTAACCTTCCTATTGAAAAATGTCTTACTAATATTTTGACTAACATTTCCTGCAGTCTTTTCAGTTGAAATGAAATGATTTTCTATGTCTTTCAGATCCTAAATGCGCGTGTGACGTCGGTGCCGCAGTCGGATTCCTCTGTGGTGGGCGAAGGGAGTGGCAGCGGAGCATGGTGGAAGACCAGTGATGACGAAGACTACGCGCAGGCCTCGGGCAGTGGAGACACTTCAGGTAATACAAGCAATAAAATCTTTGGCTTTTATTCAGGGCTTCCTACCGTCATTTTTTTCTTTAAAAAAAAGACGGTAGGAAGTTAGTTTTTAGGGTTCAACTAAAAAAAAATATTTCGGTTCGTTTCTGATTTTCGTTCCGCCAAAAATAACGGTTTTCGTCTCTGTTCCGAATGAATAATTATATTTTATGTATATTCTTATTTGTATTAAGAATATAATTCTATCATAAACAAAAAATGTAGAAGATTTTATTCTTTTTTAATTGATACACTATATGGGAACCACCCTGTACGATTCGATCGGGGAATATTGGCATTGTTATCCATTATGAAAATCTCATTTGACTGCACTAGGTTCATGATTACGTGCACCCTCGTCGCTTGCCGCGCTTTTACCCTTGCAATAATTATGTAAAAAATGGGTTTATTTTTTTATTTAACATATGAAAATTGCCTCTAATTATTAATATATCTTCTAATATGGTTTCACTGAGATTACTTGTGTTGTGTCTCGGAGGGCAAACTTGAAAACGCCCTTTCAACGCCAACTTGTGTAGCTGTGGAGCTGCCCAAACCACCATTACAATCCTATACGAGTGCGGATTGGTCATTTTATTCTCTTCCCAGAAATAGAAAATATTATGTTTTATATCGAGCCTTCGTACATTGTCAAAATTATTTAAAATGAACTCAATGTCAATCTGAATAGAAACAGGGGATCAATGCGTTTTTATTGCCAATTCTTTACTTTTAAAAACAAGTCTCTAAATCGTCCTCATTTTCATCACTTTCAGTAGAAGATTGTGTTTCCTCGATTGCGACTGATACGTAGGATGTTTTCAAAAATTATTCCTAATCTTCTTTAAATGTTGCATAGCCTGTACTTTTTGGGACGTTGAAAGCAAAATTTGATAACGCGAGTCCAAATTAATTGCTTCTACTAAAGTATCACTTTCTATTAACAATGCTTCCCTGTTAGATAACTGATTATATAAAATATCTGCAAATAAATTTTTAAAACTCTTATATGCACCACTAAGAAGTGTTTTACAGTGAGCTTATTTTTTTCTGAGGCAAAACAGATTTGCAACAAAAAAAAATAAATGCTACCATACCTTTACTCCATAACCTTTGATGTAATAATTTTTAAAATAAAAATATTTTTAATAGAAAAAAGTACAAGTGAACATTAAAACAGGAAATCGAGAAGCAAAGTACATGTAATGATGATAATTATATGTGGTTGGCGTTATATCACAAAAAATTGATAAGTAACAAAGTGAATGAAGATATATCGGATCGAAATAAACTAATATTTTTTTTCTGTTCCGTTCCGGTTTTCGTTCTGACGAAAATAATGGTTTTTCACAGTTTTTGGTTCAGTTCCGGTTCGAAGCCCTGGTTTTATAAGGTACTAGCTGTTACCCGCCCGCTTCGCTGGGTATTTCATGATGTTTTATAAATTTTTACTGCTTATAAATATGTATAAATTATTGATATCTAAGCCCTAGCATTAAGAATTCGATTGAATTGAAAAATATACTTATACCTGTAACTGTCACCTGTTGATAAAAAAAAAGGGCAGAACTCATCTAATTTGTATTTTCTAAAAATCTCTAAAATTGAAGCATAGAATGATGTTTGCTCTTTCGTAACTCAAAAACCAAGTGGATTCCCGCAAAACCAATTTTCGGTGGATCTCTACTCCGTAAATTGAACATGCAAGTCAAATTTCAAGTCTAAATCTAACAGAAAAAAGCAAAAGTTTTACTATAAATATCCCCGTAATCCCGTTGAGAGCCGTTTTCCAAAATTACCGCTCTTAGCGGATTTCAATTCAACAAAAGAAAAATGCAAACCAAATTTCATTATTATAGTCCTTGTAGCTTGAAAAAAGTAATTTTTTTTGTCAATACGTCCCAGTAACCCCCTGCAACCCCCCAGAACTTGATTTGCTTAAAATTTATTCTTAGTGGATCCCTATTCAACAAAAGAAACATGCTTAACAAATTTCAAGTATATGGGTCTAACAATTAAAAACAGGAATTTTTTTCTGTAACTCCTCTTGACCACTCGCAACCCTCCTTCGGGGTCAATTTTCGTTTTACTCTTTGTTAGAGGAACTCTATTTCATGAAAGGAACATGCCTACCAATTTTCAAGCAGGATGATCAAGTAGCTTAAGAATGGAAATATTTATCGATTACGCCTCTTAATCTCCCGAAATTGAACTTAGTAGTTGATAATCGCGAAACCCATTTTGTAGCGGTTCTCTACTTTACGAAAGGAATCTGCTTATCAAATTTCAAGACTGTACGTCTAACAGTTTAAAAACGGGGATAATTGTCTATAACGCCCCTTGAGCCCCCGCAACGCCACTTCTGGGTCTGTTTTCACAAAACCCATTTTATAGGGAAATTGCACTCTATGAAAGGAATCTGCTTAGCAAAATTTGAAGACTGTGCGTCCAATTGATTAAAAATGCAAAAAAATTATCAATAACGCCCCTTGAAACCCCGCAACACCACCTAAGGGTCGATTTTCCCAAAACACATTTTGCAGTGTATTTCTATTCTATGAGAGGAATCTGCTAACCAAATTTCAATACTGTGAGTCTAATAGTTTAAAAAAAGAAATAATTATTTATATCTGCCCTTAACCCCCCGCAACACCCCTTGGGGGTCAATTTTCTCCAAACCCGTTTTGTAGCGGATATTAACTCGATGAAAGAAACATTCCTACCAATTTTCAAGCAGGTAGGTCAAATAGTTTAAAAACGAAAATATTTATCTCTTACGCCACTTATTCCCCTGAAACGCCACTTAGCGGTCTGTTTTCACAAAACCTTCTTATAGCTTATCTCTACTCTATGAAAGAAATCTCTTTATCAAATATAAAGACTGTGCGTCTAATAGTTTAAAAATGGAAATAATTTTCTATAACGCCCCTTAAGTCCCCTCAACGCCACTTGGGGGCAATTTTCACGAAACCCATTTTTAGCGTATCTCTACCCTATGAGAGGAATCTGCTTACTAAGTTTTAAGACTGTACGTCTAATAACTTAAAAATAGGAATTTATAACGCCCCTTAAACCCCCCGCCCCCGCAACACCCCTTGGGGGTCAATTTTCCCAAAACCCATTTTGTAGCGGATATTTACTCCAGGAAAGAAACTTACCTACCAATTTTCAAGCAGGTAGGTGAAGTAGTTTAAAAACGGATATATTTATCTATTACGCCCCTTAATCCCCCGCAACGCCACTTAGAAGTCTGTTTTCACAAAACCCGTTTTGTAACTGATCATTATTCTACGAAAGGAATCTATATATCAAATTTAAAGACAGTGCGTCAAATAGTTTAAAAATGGAAATAATTATCTATAACGCCCCCTAAGCCCCTGCAACGCCACTTGGGGGTCGATTTTCAGCCAACTCATTTTGTAGCGGATCTCTACTCTCTGAAAGGAGTTCGCTTACCGAATTTCAAGATTGTACATCAAGTAGTTTAAACATGGAAACAATTATTATTAAAGCCCGTAACGCCCCTTGCGTTTGGAATTTCGGAAAATCCTTCCTTAGCTGATGTCTACTCTATCAAAGGAACATGTCTACCAAATTTCAAGTCTGTAGGTTGAATAGTTGCAGAGATTTCGTGATTAGTCAGTGAGTCGCTTTCCTCCTTTATATATCCCTCTAAGATCAAGTGAATTGTAGTTTGAGATGACGATAATCTGGTGGTGGATAATAGGTGCAAGTCTCCTATAGAGATACATACCATCGTATGGAAATGTTCTTAAAATACAACTGGATTTCCTTACATTACATGTCGGGAATGACATTTGATTGGGGTTTCAAATGATTCGGAATCCTTTTCCATACTAAAACAGCTTTAGGGCTAATTGTGCTGATCTAGGGCGATGTTAATTAAAAAGAAATCCAAACGTCATTTTTAAAGTAATAGAAATTGCTGCGTGCTGAATTGAACTAGGCCTCGATATTCTCGAATGCAAGGGAAGAATTTAAGAGAATGAGATAGCTCAGGTATCAAACTAAAGTGCTGATTAAAATGGAGAAATTTCCCTTCATGGTTTAATTGGAACTAATGAAGCAAAACTAAAAATTAACAGTAATTATATATTTTCGACAGGGTCATAGGAGTACCAAAGAAAATAGGGTAGAGATTTCTCAAATTTTCAAAAACTTCTGCATATCACTGTTATATTTAAAGAACTGCTTTTTTCAATGGGCATTTAAAAATAGTACCAATATAGAATGTATCACTGATACAAATGACTCTAGAAAAAATGAGTTAAAGTGATACACTTCTTAGAATATTAAACATTTTCATTTCTAAATGTTCGAAGTTAGGTTTTTACTTTTGTACGAATTATTTAAACACACTGTTACGTGTTGCAAGTATGTATTTTAATATTATAACAGGGATACACTATAAAAAATTCAGCTTATATTATAATATAATCAATTGGTATTTGAAATTAAGTTGTGCTAATTAATGTGAAATTTAATGAATAAAAATAAATTATTTTTAGTTTAAATATTCATTATAATAGGTATTGTTTTTAGTGGTTTTTTAAAACTATGTTCTCCTTCATAAAATAATAATATGGATATAGCATTTCAATAATGCTGCTAATCCAATCCACAGAAAACTCATTTTCGAACTGAGTTGAAGCTTAAAATCATAATGCTCATCATTTAGCATAAACTATTGTTGAAAAGATAACCAGAATTAAATTTCGTCAATTTAACCCCCAAATATTGTCTTCTATAGAAGAGCAGAAAAAATTATCCTTCATGAATCATTGTCCTTCTTTTAATGTGTTTTTTATTATTAAATTTGATTTTTTAATGGACTTCCTTTACGACAAGAAAAATAGCCTTTTTCATGTTTTTGATGTGTTGGGGGGAAAATTAGGAAGTCCTTTTGAAAACATGTATTTTCCAGTGCTTTTATGTCCTTTTTGTTTCTGTTAAACATTTTTTAAAAGTTATTTAGGTACCTATTAATTTGGAACTGATGATAAAAAACAAAAGTTAATTTACGCGGCTACTGCAAAATATAATTGATTCGAAATTTAAAATTTTGTAATGAATAGTTAAGGTTTTAAAGCAGCCACATGTCGTAGAAACGTGAGGCGAGTTTTTTAAATCCAATGTCTATCCCACCGGTAATTAAAAAAATAAAACAATGCTTTCTTAATTTTAAAATGTCCGATGTTTCATTTAGATACTGGTCATGGGTGTGCTCGCCAGACGGAAAACAATTTCTTGAATGCATATGATTGATATTTGCCCTTCAGATAATTTTTTTTTTTTTTTTGAATTCTTGAACATGTTTTAACAATTATATTTTCTGGTAATAGATATCAAATAAAACTTGTTATGCCTGTAAAAATGAACTGTTTTTTAAGAATCGTGTTTCTCTCACACCTATATATATTGCAATATAATTACGTCAGGACCATTTTTTTTAAATATTATTTTAGTAACTCATAAATAAAATGTTTTTCAAAATTATCATTTTTCGTAATTGTGATTTCTTTTATTCGTTGTATTGTGTTAGTGTCAGTAATATTATAATTATTTTAGTTTTAAACAAAATTATTTCTTTTTTTTGTAAAAATGCGAGCCCAATAAATTAATAAAATGTTAGTTTCATCTCATTCGAGAGTATTATTCTTAATTCCATTTGATAAAACAAAAATGATATTGAAAAAAACAGGAAAACGTTCTAGCATTGTGAATTTGATTAGAGTTTTTCCTTATTAGAATGCATGTACTATTTGAAAATTTTACAAAAGAGTTCCAATAAAAATTTCAGTTTTTTAAATTTGTAAAGTAAAATTCGATATTTAAATTAACCTAAACTTTCAAAAAATAATTAAATTTTTGTGTAACAAACGAAAAGTAATATTGATAAATATGAAATTGACTTTCTTTAAACTTACTTAGAATACTCATGAGGGTGATTATCCTTAATTTGATTTGATAACGAATCCAGAGATGTGTAATAATTAATGCTGTAAGTATTATAAAGAATTAATTTACGCAATAACGAATACATTATCGCAATTGAAGAATTTTCCTTATTCATTTAAAAACATTTAATTCCAAGGACCTTAAAAAAGAAAGAAAATTTGAATAAAGAATATCTTTGCAACTAAAAACAAAATATCTATATTTATGCTGTATATTATTCTCTTAAGCCAAACAAAAAATATTTCTTCAAAAATATAAGCTGGTACTTACAAATATTTTTAACTTGCTTCCGAAATGAATAATTTTCTCCTAACTGAATTGAAACATTTATTACAGAACCTTGGATCCTTTAATCTAATAAATCAGAAAGAATTCATATTTCATAATATAATAAATTTTTCCTTAAACTGTCTCTTTTCAGTTTGAGATGCAAAATTTTCTTTTGGCTGTAACGTAAACTAGATTTGTATTGGTTTTGAATGCCTATTTATTTATAAGGCTTTCCAATTAGGTTATCAAATTGTTTCCTCTATCCTCCGAATTTGGAGTTATTTTAATATTAAAGCCCACTTCTAGCGTGTATCATTTTATTCTAGTAAAAAAAGATGAAATTATGTTTCCAAAAACACGTGCACGTAAATAATTCTCAAGCCCCTGAATTTAGGAATTTTTTCATAAAAATTCCTCTTAGGCTTAAAGTAAGTAACAAGGGCGCACAGTTTTTTGGATTTCGATATTAAGGTGGAAAAAAAGAAATTCGTCATAAAATACTACAGGCACACATATATAAGTGGGGAAACAGGGACTTTTTTTACAAGAAGGAAAAAAAAACTTTTTGTAAAAAATTTAACCATTCTTTTTTCCCCCTAACTTTTCAAAATTTATTTCCTGTTGGCATATAATTTTAAAGTAAAAGGTAGAAATCTTAAATCTTCTGATTTTGATCCAGTTTATAATCTCATTGTGTAATATATGGGATTTGTATTTTGATTTCTTTATCTAAAGAAGTAAGCAAGATGGAAAAAGACAAGATAATTACAAGAAATATGTATCTGATAAATCACACCTTTAATTTTTAGAACTTTTTTTCGGGTTTTCAATATAATCGTTCGTTTTGATTTCAGGATGTGGAAAGAAACATATGAATTTAAAAATATCTCATGTTTCTCTGTTTTTAAGTACTCAGTTGAAAAAGTTTTTCTCCGTAAAAGTTACATCGAAAATGATTGGTGCATATATTCTTGAAAATAAAAGTTCAATCTGAGCTTATATTTTTCAGTCTTAGTAGTACTATAAAATTTCCAAGCAGTTCTTTTATATGCCGACTATTTTATATTTTATGAAGAATAGTAAAATCATAGAATTGTTCTTCCAGCATATCCACGGAAAATGTATTCTTTCAAAACCTCAAATTGAAAATATTTCTTTGAAGAAAAAAAAAAAAAACTGTAAAAATAATGAAGATTCTAGTGGATGAAATGTTCTGCCGTAGAAATATATGTTCATTAAATAGGTAAAGCGGAATAAAGTTGAAGAATTTGTCGAGTTTTTTACGTCTTCTGAATATAGGAGCTTTAGCCAATCAGGAGTTACGACCGCCTCTGTTTCTTCTCTATGCGGGGGCGTAATGTAGGAAGATAAAAGCGAGAAAAATTCATTGTTTGCCTTTTCAGAATTAATGGGCATACCTTGCTTCAGACTAAGAAAATTGTTTTTAAAATAACCTGTGAAATATTCTCAGCAATTGTTTTAACATCATCAGTTTTTGCATTTTTTTCAGAAAATATCAAAGGTTGCATAAAGCAAATTGTTCTTCTCTTTTCGGTACTTTTCTTCAAAATCGTCTAACACATCATTTCAAGAATTTTATATATATATATATATATATATATATATATAATGTGTGTGTGTATAAAGATAATTAAATTAGATCTAAAATAAAATCCATTATTTACCACTTAACTTTTATTTTATGTAACATCTTCAAGTCTTAAATTAAACACCCTATTATTTCTCCTATCCTCATTTGTAAAATGTTCTCACTAACCTTGATTTGTCTATTGATGATGGATATTGGATATTTTTTATTCTATGTCTTCCACAGTTTGTTCTCCCTAGATTTGTGCTTGTAAGTTTTTGGAAATAATGTTGACATTTGGTCTTGAGTCAAGGAGGACAGCAACTTGACTCTTGCCTCGATGATCATCCGTTCTCATGTCCGATACTGTTGGACTACAATGTAGTTTTCTTAGGTCCTTTGAGTGGGGTGATACATTGTTGGACTGAGGAGAAGGGAAGGCCGGATGATGAGGAGAGAATGCTGGATGCTGACGAGAGAATACATTGTTTCTTGAATAACCCACCGGGTGTTGATGTTGACCACTTCTCTAATTCCATCTTCCGTACTGTTGTCTATGGGCAAGTTACATCGGATTGTTAGGTACTCTTTTCACCGGATATTTTGGGTGTATAAATTTTGGGCAACTTGAGGTTGTGTGTGTGGATTTTGTTTGTCTTGTATGCCCAAAATTTTTCTTTCAGGTCCTGTATATCTCGATAACTTTGGAGTTGCTTCTTTATTGCTCTATTCTTCTTCATTCCTTATATGATATAGAATTTTTCAGCTTCTTCTTCCAGTTTTATTCGGGATGTGATTTCTTGCATCCTGTAGAAGTACAGTCGACTCTCGCTAATTCAAACTTTCGATAATACGGACCTCTCGTTAATTCGAAGTATATGCTCAGCCCCTAAAAAAACTCTTGATATTTCGAACTAAACAATACGTTTGGGTACACTCAATATTTCGAAGTAAAATCTGTGGTTCGCTAGACTACAACACGCAATAATTCGAAGCTATCTTATAAAACTCTCGACAATTCGAACACTTACTATCTAGAGTCCTGTTGCAAACAGGCTGGAGCTTACAGGTTGTATTGTCTCTGCATGTGTCTCTCCTGCAACGTAGCCTCTTTGACGATCATCTGTCTGTTACACCTTCTTTGTGTTTCCCGGTTCCTCAGGCGAAAAAATACTTTTATTGCTTTCCTTCTTCAAGTGGACAGCTATGGCCACACTTGTTGTCAGCCGTCCATATCTTTTGATTAAAAAAGACGTGGCCTTGTTACACATGTACTCAGAATTGGATGGTCCACTATTCTGAAGAAGAGATACGTAAGATTGTGTTTTTTGCGTCGGACTGACATAACGATTCATGGCTGATGTGCGTAACTTATAGCATCTTATAGCATGTGGCACCAAATAGGGACGGGCCAGACTGGACCCTGCCTTGAGGAACCAATGGTTTGGGGGACAGTATCTGAGGGAACCGGGTGCGAAAAGATTTTATTTCCAATGAGGAATGGAAGAAATTTGGTGGGGACGTGAAAGAGTCCTGTTCGAGAATTACTACATAAGTGTCTTCTTTTAGTACATGACTTTTAACTTCTGTATAATATTTATACTGTATAATGTGTACTTTTTAAAAGTATTTTAAAGTAATTTTTTACATATGTACAATTATAATTTTATTACATAGTTTAAAATTTAAATGTGTAAAAAATTCGGGAGTTTTTTCTTACTCTCTTGATAATTCGAAGTTTTTCATTGGTCCCTTCAACTTCGAATTATCGAGAGTTGACTGTATTCCACATGTGTCTCCTTCGGGGTTTTTACAGTTCTGGAAGATGTGTGTGTATCAACGCTGGATTTACTTGCTTTCCGAATTCGCGCACCAGTTTATTTTTCAGTTTGCAGAAGCGTTTTGGTATCGGGTTGGATTTAATGAAAATTTTAACGGTTCCATGTACTAATTTGATTAAAAATATAATTTTTTGTTTCTCTGTTACTTCGAAAGAATCCCATGTATCTTCAAAGTTGTCAAGGGACAAATAGATGGGACTTTCCATGTTATAATTTTCGGTAAAAGTTTGCACATCTTTAAAACGTACATCACTTTTTATGATGGAAATATTTAGAGTTGTTTTTTCTTTATCTGTACCTGTTCTGCTCACTTCTTCTGTAATCTTCTCCTTTTTAGTTTTGTCTTCTGCCTTAGTTTCCATATTGAAATTGAAATTTTGAGTTTTCAAAGTTCCGTTAGGTGAAGAGAATTTTTGTTGGAGCGCTGTTTTTTCTTCCTCTCGCGGTCGGCGTGAATTTTCTCTTCCCGGGATATAGAATGAATTTTTTTCTCCCGCAACCTTGCGTTCAACTAAGAGAGACACAACGCGTTTGGAATTCCATAAAATTTCTCTACATCAATTTTCATGATAGTTGGCTGACATGGCATCCGTTTTTTTCCGTTTTTTAAAAGGCGTTTGCTTTTAAGAATAGATTTAAGTTGAAGTTATGGAATCCATTTTCATTTACATCCTATCGGCTTTAATTCTGCGATATTTCAAGTCAACATCAAGCTTTTTTAAAAAATGGTTTTATTCAGCTAGCAATCGAGACATGTTAAACTGAGAGAACGCGGACGCCAAGTGCAAATTTTATTGGGCTGAATACTTATGTCCAGATATGTTAAGTTCTCTTTTTACACTCATGTCCACATAAATTAAGGATAATTCAGAATCACACATAAATTGAACTCTAAAATAAAAATTTCACCTGTAGAATTATCACACACATCTTGAAGAAGAATATGCAAATTACAGAAAACCACCAGATGGCGCGGATAGTACGTCACAATGACGAGAGTGTAAGAGAAGGGTATATAAGGAATGGTGGCAAAGAAGTAAAATTGTTCACAAGCGCTTTAAAAGCCTTTCAGTGCAATAACCGCATAGTTATGGCACAAAGGAAGCATTTGGATGATTTTTTACGTGGTAGAATTATCGGACGACTGGAATGAGGACGTACCCAGCTGGAAGTATCCGAGGAACTTGGAATCGCCCAGAGTGTCATCTCCAGGCTTTGGCAACGATTCCAAGGTGATGGTAATGTGAGTAGATGTTACAGCACAGGTCGCCCTCGAGTTACAACGCCGAATGAGGACCGGTATTTGGCAGTTACTGCCAAAAGAAACAGACGGAGCACAGCATCAGACCTATCTCGTCAGCTCTCTTCAGCTACCGGTACGACAGTTTCAAGGCAGACCGTGTACAGACGCTTAGGGCACATTGGTCTATATGCTCGTAGGCCTGTCAGATGTGTTCCCCTTACCGCAACTCACTGTCGCCTGCGATTAACCTGGAGTAGAGAGCATGCATTGTGGACACCGCAACAGTGGTCTTGTGTGATGTTTTCCGACGAGTCCAGGTTTAGTTTGCAGTCTGATTCTCGCCGAACTTTCATATGAAGAGCGGCAGGTACCCGTTACCACCAAGAGAACACCATTAAACGACACCGTTACGGTGGTGCAGGATGGCTCGTTTGGGGAGGAATTATTCTTGGTTCCAGAACTGACCTGCATGTTCAGAGTGTAAAGATGACAGGCCACATCTATCGGGATGTCATTCTGGAACAACATATACGTTTGTTTCGGGGCGCCATGGGTGCTGAATTTCTGTTTATGGATGACAACGCCCGTCCTCACCGTGCAAACATTGTAGACGAATGCCTTCAATCGGAGGATATCACCCATATGGATTGGCCAGCATACTCACCGGACTTGAATCCAATAGAGCATGTGTGGGATATGCTTGGTCGACGAATTGCAGCCCGTCAACCCCCTCCCTCCTGTCTACCGGAACTTTGGAGGGCATTGCTTGATGAGTGGTGTAATATTCCCCAAGATAAGATTGATAATTTGATACTCAGCATGCGTAGGCGTTGTAAGGCCTGTATTGCATCGTCCGGGAGACATACTCCGTATTAAGCATCATACTAACTATGTTATACTGTTTTTTGTAAATATGTTCTTTTTTGAAATTTGCTCCAGGAAGTAAAAATCGCAATTTTTATTAATTATGTCAAACATATAGCATCTTGTTTGCTCTTTACCTTTTGTTTAGTAAATAGACTTTACAATTAAATCAAATTTATTTTGCTTCTGTCTCTTTCTTTGCCTGAACATTATCCTTAATTTATGGACATGAGTGTAGTTTATGGTTTCTACTTTTGTGGGTGTGGAGGATGACATATGGGAGCTATAAAAATAATTATCTGGGATTAAAAGTTCTCTGTTTGGACTATCTGTTCGGAGAAATAATTCGGTGTTTAATTTAAGACTTGTAGATGTTACATAAACTAAAAATTTAGTGGTAAATATTGAATTTTATTTTGATCTAATTTACATATATATATTATATATGTATAATTACATATTATGTATAATTACATATATACATATATATATTTGTTATTCATCACACAAAAGTTCTATTTAAGTTATTTATGCGTAATTGGTTATTGGACTATATATATTTCATGCAAAATATTTTAATGTATTTTTTCTAAGTATTACTGTAAATTTTTACACTTAACGTTTTTAATGAAAGCATAAAAAAGTTGAAAGAGATTATTTATACATGCATTGTCTTATTTATTTTTTTCCTCTGCTTTCTTTTCAGAGGACAAGACTGATCTTCACTTCGAGAGGACTGATGACGATGTTAAGGACAAGAGTGGCTCCATGACTAGCCAAATGTCGCTTGTCCTGGTCATCTTCTGTACTTTGCTTGTTCTCAAGATGAAATGAAGGAACTCAGTTTTAGCAAAATTTCACGAGACTGCAACTCGATAATGCGCACATTTCTAATAGCACCGCAATAACTGTGTGCCAACGGTTCGTTCCTCGCTTTCCGTAGCTCTAGCATTTTCACTCCCTTACAAACTAATCAAAGTGTTTGAGAACTACTTGGAATAATCTGTGGCTTCAAGATATCGTAGGGGGAAACCTCTCGATGATTTCGAAAATTGTTGACTCTATTGAAATTACAAGTGCGAAGTTACTTCTTCAAAGGAATTTATGCAAATGTTTCTATTTTCGAATGCAGCTTTTATACTTGACTGTTGGTGGGACTGTTGCACTCTGCTTATCTGTTGTAATTCTAAGACCATTTGTCTGCTGCAGAGATATGCCTTGCTCTCGCTTCACATGGTTGATTTTGTTGCTAGAGAACGGAGGAGTTCGTGCAATCGAATCTTACAGCTGTGAATTATGTTAAATATTTTGCTTTTCTCCTTTCAGTTTTTTTTGAAATCTTTAGGGATTTTTATACTATTGTCAGAATACCATTGACGTTAAAAGTGAATTAGAGTCCAGTGCCATTTCCCATTTTTTTTTTAATTGTATAGGGCATTTTCTTGTTTTTATATAATTTTTAGCCCTTTTTTATTATTATATTTTTTGGATAATGTTTGTGTCATATTCCTCTGGAACACTAAACCGGAGAGGAAGGGGCGCTTGTGATCGGTTCTAATTCTAACAGCTATTGTGATAAAGCAAAATGGTTGTTGACAAGAACGGGGCCTTTCATGCCTACAATCGGCGCAAATATGTACTTGTGTGTTATCTTGTCGCCCTAGATTAACTTTTTATAATTATAAATGCAAATGCATGAAATGTTCTTACTAGGGCTGGGTAAAAAGTAGTTGGCAACAGTAAGAATATATTACGCATTTTGGGGGGTATTTAAATGGTAATGGTATATCCATGATTGTAGTTATAGATAAATCAACTTCTTCTGAATAATTTCTGTGTTGAAGACACACTGGATGTAGTTAGTTGAACTTTCGAGAGCCACAGTAACAATTATTAAACCATGAAAATGGTAATAATTTCTTTTTTGGGATCTAAGTTACAGGCATTCCTAAGACAGCAATTCTTGGCACTTCGTCCAACAACCGAAACGTTTTCATATCCTTTATTTTATCTGCTGAGTGATCGACGTTAGTAATTGCCATGTTGTTACTACTTTTTACTCACTCTTTGTATTTCAAGGTGATATGTCGATTGAAGGAGAAAGTCATTTGCAAGGAAAGTAAGGTTGTGATTCGTGTGTTTCAGTGTTGATTTCTCCTCTGCTTTCTTCGCAGCCATTTGTTTCTTTAACTTATTTTGATCTTCGATACCGTTTGCCTTTCTGAGCTTATTATTACTACGCCCTACCAGAGCAGGCGGCCAGTGAGGTTCCAAAGCAGTTTTTTCAAGACTGTCATTCTAGCCTTATTTTCTTTTGAAAAAAGATTCTTCTAGGCGATAGACCTCCATTTTTCTCCGACCTATGGCTGCGGTGTGATATAAAGAGCATATTTTTGTGATCTCTTGTTTGTATGTCATGTTGTCATCAGAAGACGCACGTATGCAAAAATAGAATCGAATGCAGGACTCTTGTGGAAAAATACTTGTCCTTGCACGTAAAAAATGATGAGAATTTCACTCTTCTGTTTTGTAATACAAGCTTAGATATCGGATAGGAATTGCAATCATTTCTCCTTGTTGTACCTTTGAGGTTGTTATTCTGTGAATTCCTTCTCTTAAAATCAATATCAAAACGTTGTTAGCCATCAATTTATCGCTTCAGTGAATTTTTAGTGAAAATTAGTTATTCAAATGATGCATTTAAAAGTTCTTGAAAGCAAAGAAATAACCATCTAACAATGAAACCGAATGGAAATACCATTTCTTGACTAGATTTTGAATTACTGCATAATTACGTTCGTTCTTAACCCTCTTCTTCGGAAAGGCGCGCAAATTGTTTCAATATATAAGTGTTTAAAATATACAATATTCATATTGAAGAGAAAATTTCAGTATACAAGCAATGTGTGTGTTTGTACTTAAGTTCACATCAAATATAAAATCTGTATCAAACTAAATAGAGTAAATTTAAGCTTTTCATCAGGCATACCTTTCTATCTATGTATTTTTAGATTTGAACTACTTCTCAGAATACTTTTGATAGCTATGAAAGTGGATGGAAATTTTCTCTGCAAGTTATCGTTACTCACGCAATCCTTACGTGTGGTATGGTGTCATTTGAAGAGTGCATCATTGCTCGAAAACATGTTTCAGAACTTTGTTTAAGAATGTGGTACGGGTAGATTCGAAAAATCAGTCAATATTTTTTTTCAATCTAGTTATGTTATGCCTGCAGATTGGTTGATTCATATCTGTTACTACCTCGTCTATGCTATTACAGCTAAATTTTGGAGGGTCAGTGAATAAAGTGATAAGTTTAGTATGTCTTTCAGGTTGAAAAGATCTATAAATTTATGTAGCAAATAATTTTAAAACTCTTTAAAATATTCCATGGTTGTTCTAGAATTAAAATAAAACAATTATTTTATTATTGGAACTGAAAGCACTGCGCTCATTTCAATTTAAAATGTTCTATATATTAGACTGGAGTGATGCATTTTGTAAAGAAATGCAAAGATTCTTTGTAAATGTAAATATTTCTTATAGATATTACTAAAATGTAAATATAAAAAATAGAATTTTCACGCACATTGTGCACTTTAAAGTTAATAAATATCAATGTATTAGTCATTCACATCAAATAACTTCTCTCGCTTAATTTCACATTATTAATCAGGTAATGAACTTTTAAAAAAAAGTATGCAAAATATTTTTCATAAGTTGACAAGATATTTTCCAAGTAAACTATCTCTTGAGATTTTTAATTGCATTGCTAATTCACAAATGTAAGTTAACAAGAATTTTTATTGACATGACTTTATTTAATCGGTATTTCATAAGAGTTTTGATCAACTAAGGAGGTGTAGACTATTAGATTCTTATTGGATCTCAAAAGTTCATATATTATTGCACCTGATATGAGATCTCTATTCATTTTCGTTAGCAACATAGTCATAAAACACAAAACATATAAAAAGATACCAACTCACTTAGCAAAAATAGTAGGATAGATTAGATTAAAGGGAACAAATCGTAGAATTCAATAAAGTTAAAGTACTCATCGAGAACATATACTTCTGCATCGAAACCAAGCCCACTGTCCATGTTACTTCATCCTAAAATTAGCAGACGTTCGCATTTATTAGCTCATTAATTACTGAGACTCATTTAATTCCTCAAAAAGTCAACGTTTAACTCATTACATTTCCAGCTTGGTGAGGATGCACTAACTTATCGACCCATGCCCAAGTGAGATTCTAATTAGAACCAACTTTTCAGCTGCTGGGACGTTCCGAATATTGTTTTTTCTTTTAGTAGAGGAAAATCATTGGACGAGATAATCTTTTTGTGTGTTTCAAGGGAGATAGATCAATTGGCTAGTATTCTTCCCTCTTCTGCTGAATTCCATTTGAGTTGAGAATGTATGCTGAAGTGGAGAGGAATCCTAGTCGTTTACAATTTCATTGATTTCTTCGTATTGCAAGCAATAACTTTGGCTCTTTATAATATAAAATACGCTAGGAAACATCCTTTCTGTTCATCTGGGGCAATTTCCCTGTATTTTGAGAGGCGTGAATGGACTTGACTGAAATGGTGCTTTAATCAATACAAATATTCATTTCATTTCATGATGAGAAGAATTCTTGGTGTAAAATCAATTTTATTTTTATTCGATTTATCATCATTATCAATTGGGTGATCTTCGATTGAATCAATTTATTATGTAAATACAAACTCTAGTGTCAATGTTAAATAAATCGTAAGTTTTCCACTTAAAGGTAAATTTATTTTTGTACTATGAAATTATTTTAATCGTGAAAATATCCTAATTGAATATTTTTATGCAAAAATGTTTTGTCTCGATAAAGTATGAGATTAAAAACGAATGTGAATTGTGATTTTAATAATATTATCTTTTTTATTGCTCGAATATTAATTGTTATGGTTTGTAAGTTAATTAAAAATAATAGAAATTTTTATTTGTAATTTATATTTGTTTTTTAATTGAATGCATGAATTGAAAACTAATGAAGTATTTTTGACATATATATGGATTAAAAATATTCTTCATATATACATATTCATCTTGATATGTATAAACATGTATTTTTGTATTTAGATGAGACTCCGTTGTATAAATATACTTGCTAATATTTCCATAAGATATAATTGTGTGTTATTATTCAAATAATTTGGACTGATTAAGAAACCAAACGATTATCTTTTAACTTCTTCAACTCCTGTGTAAATTTAGAAGCAACTTAATTGAAACTAACCTAGCATTTAAACATTTCTGTTTATTTTCTTTATGTGTTTGGAATACTAATATAAAGTCTTTGTGAGATGGACGCTTTGTTATGTATTGAATTTATTTTAGTAACGTGCGTCTTCTGATCTTGTAAACAAATACTACTAAGTGAATTGTCTTTGCCTGTGTGATTCTTCGAAATGTCTCTTTTTCTTTGTTTGTGCTGTAGCGCCTCATGTGATGAACCATTTGTTTTCAACTTGTTAATCTTCAGAATGGGATTAAAACCTTTGCCAAACTGATCAAATGCGTTTATTTTATGTTCCAGTCAACTTAAGATCAAATGATGGATAACCTTTCACTGAGCAATACAGCCCCTTTAATATGACAACGGTGCAACTAGCCTTGCATTCATAACATCCCATAAGCATTCAGAAAGATTACTGTAATATAGCAGCTTTATTACTCAAAATTGAAATAACATTGAAAAACTCCATTTTATTTTTAGACAGAATATATACATGTATATAAAAAAAATGTATTTATTTATTTTTTCCTGTGTTTAAAATTAAGTTTCACCCTTAATTCAGGAAGGTAGTCTCGTTAATACGTGGGAAAAAACTTTACCGAAACTTGTTTTTAATTTTTCTTAGGATTAAGTTTTGAATGCTATGCATTTATGTTTTAACACACAAGTTATATAAACGTGCTCAGTAAAAATTTTGTCCAGAACTTGTAATTCCGATTGTCTTGAATTCATAATAAATTAAACATTTTTATTCATTAAATAAACAGTTATTTAACTACTTTGATGCCTTTTTATATACATACTAATTATTTAGCTTGCAAAATTTTCCATAATTTTAACACACATATTCAGGTTTTATTTTGTTTATACAGTATTGAAAACTTAGTGTTAAAAAAGACGCAAACAATACCCAAAAGATCCCAATAGCTTAAAAAAAGAATATCTTTGAAAAAATACTTATTAATTATTGCAATATAAATCCAGGAAAGTAAATAAGTTCTTGTTTACTCTAAATATTTCTAAACTCAAATTAAATACTTACACACAAACACATAAAGTTAATTTTTTTTCAAGTATATTGTAGGGAAAACTGCTATCACATTAAGAAAATATCTACTATGCAGAAAACTTGGATTAAAAAAACATTATTTTGAGGAGGCTAGCAGAAAGAAGCCGGTAAAAGAAAGTGTTCGTGTATAACATGATTAGAGTTCAGAAACATAATAGAAGAATGTGGAAATGTAGGTTACCGGTTTTATTTTGAGAAGCCAAGTTATACGATTACACTTATATGGAACTATCAGTGTGTTAAGTACGGATTAAAACACACATTCCATCTTCATAATTCTAATTTTTAAAATATATAAATGTAGAAATTGTTTTTTACCAGAGAAATTTTTAATGTTAACTTTGTTTCAAGTAATTCACCATTTAAATTATTTGTTTCATAAACTATGTATTTTGCTAAAAGAACCTATTATTATTATAATAATACAACCAGTTTTGGAGGAACAAAAACCATATTACGAAATTCTAAGATGCATGCAGTAATCTTATAAATTCAAAAACTATGCTTAAAACATTTTTTCATGTTTGTACTTTAAAGAAAAATACGGCTTAAAATTTAGAAAAAATGGTGAGTAATGGAAGATTAGTAGTGTAACCTTAGAATTACACATGAAAACTAACTCTTTAGTTTTTCAATTAGATAAGAATATAACAAAGTGCGCTCAAAATCGTTAATACTGTGAAAGGAATTCTAGATGAATTTTACGTAGCTTCTGGACAAAAAGTATTTAAAAATTAGCATTTCTTAATAACCAGCTAGTAAATAAAACTTCTATTCGACCTTAGTAATGAATCGAGTTCGTATTTTTCTAAAATAACCCATAAAGTTATCGTTTCCTTTTGAAAGTTTTGGAAAATTTCAATCAAAAGTTATTGTAAGATTTAAATTCGGGGGAAAGAAGCTCAGATATGTATGAAAGTGTATGATTACCACACTCGTTGGAATTGGGCCATAATACTTTCTATATTATGTATTTGAAATTAAATAAAAATTAATTATACATTTAATGTATCGATTACATAAAAAATACATTAAGATAAAGTCGCACATGTATTCATTCATTCATTGGGGAAAAAACTCTTAGAATAAAATATAAGTATATAAAAAAATTAATTTAAAAAAAAAAGAGTTGACCCGAATTTTGATTTGTCCAGAATATCGAAATATGACAGATTCTTTGATTACCGTACAAATCATTAAAAATTTTTAGTACTTTAGAAATGTAATAAAGCCCAGTGGTGAGCCTCCCCTCACCCCCTATCCATTAACAAATTATTAGCATCAAGATAGCGCTTTGGCCTTTATCGTGTATCCCCACAGAGTCTATTATTATAATTATGATATGTTTTCATCCAAACTTTTTTGTAAAAAAGCAAAATTGATGGAAAAAAAGATCCCATGATTATGGTGAAAAGCAAATTTTAAAGAACTAACAATCTACAAAAATAGTTGTAAATCTGAAATGCCCTAATATATATTTAAATACACCTCGTCAATTAATTGAAAGACATACTAGATATCATTTGAATTTATTTAAAAATTGAAACTTTTTAAACAATTTTTCACTACATAGTTATGAAAAAATTGATACTTGCTTCAAATGTATTATTGATTATCTTTCATCGGTACACACAAAATTAACATCTTCAGCATTCTTTGCATAGGGGGTCAGAAAATCTGAAAAATCATTTTTTTTCAATTGCATAGAGAGTTATGTAAAGGATGGCTTACCACAATAAAGAAATATAAATAATAATTAAAATCATTTTCAAAATGTATGAAATTGTTACTTAACTACTTAATTTTATAACTAATCCAAATTTTTCAGGTGATGAAAATATAAATAATATAAAAAATGTTACAACGCCCATTCGAAAAAAACTAAGGATTATTGACATATGTGATTGCTATTATTGCATTTGAGGTATAGACATTCTAAAGTAGTTGTTGAGAGACAGAAAAATAAAAAGGATGAATATTGAACTGTTTCCTATTTAACTTTTTTTTTGTTGAAAAGTTAACAGTACTCTCTTTTTCAAACCAAAAATAGAATTATTCAGTTTCAACAAAACGCCTCGAAAAATTATTAATTTTCAAATCAGTCAGAAAATAATTATGCATTTATTAGAAATTTTTAGATTGTTTAAAAAATAAAGTATTAGTTTTTGCTTTTCTAGTGTGAATTGTAAAAACATAACTTAGAAATACTTTTCTTTCATGTTATTTTTCGATAATTGTTCTGGTACTTTAAAAAACGATATTTTCAATAAGCAAATAAAATTGAATTAAAAAATAAAATGTCTGAATGAACAAAAGTTCAATTATTTTTTCAAACTCTGACTCCTTTTGAAAGATTTCTCTGCAGCTACTTCAAAAGCTGTAGAGAGAGAAATAAAATTTGTCCCTCACAAAAGTAAATCCTTTTAATGCTTTATACTTTTTTAAATGTACCTTTACACATTCTTTAAATGTTAAGTTACATTTCTAACAACATATAATTTACACGTGTGTCTCGGCATAACTCGGATTTCTGTCTGTAGATCACATCATTTTTACTGAAAAATGCTAAAATCCAGGCGCAATGTTTGGACGTAGATGTTATAGCATAAACGTTTGCTGATCATTATGTGTAAGTTTCCAAAAAAATGTTATTTAAAAAAAGCATACAATAAAAGATCTAGCATTGTAAAGTATAATAAAGCTCTAACTGCAAATTAAAAATAAGCGTAGGAGAAATCTCTGGAAATATCTTTAAAAGTAAAATCAAATATGTTTATTTTTTAAAACAAAATAAAAAGAATTTTAAACAAGACCGATTATTTGCAGTCATCCATGTCATGAGATATGACTATTCAAGTTTTGTATTTAAATAAATTTTACTTAAAATAAATTTTTTTCACTTCTAATTTTACTTTATTATTTAAGATTTTGTGAATTTAAACATGCTTAGAAAAACATTCTGTGTTTCCCCTGCAAATAGACCAAATTTAAAATACATAAGATTGATACTTTTTTAAAAGCATTCAAAGATTATCTGAATTATTAAATACCACGACGGGAATCATCTCTAAAAGAGTAACTGCGATTCAGCAGTAACTTGAAACGAAATTTATTTTCAAAGCAACATATATCTATTACCCATGAAAGCATTAAAAGTTGCTTAAAAACTATTTATACTTCAGTTTGTGAAAACTCTCTACACAAATAGAACTAACGCAATATTATTTACATGATGTTATATTGAATGTTGCATATTTACAATATTACTATAGATTAAAGCGTAATATTCAAATTAACTTTTAAAACGTTTAAAATTATCTTAAATATAGTTACTAAAATATTATAAGTGTTAAAATATAAAAATTTATTTTAGGTATTTGTAAAAGATTTGAGAAATTTAGTGGTGAAAGAAAGTGGTTTTAGTCAATCTATTGATTGTTGTTATAAACTAAATTTGAATAAAATTCCCCAAATAGTTTTCTGGCTACTTTCTTGAACTCAAATGCACACCAGTCATATGTTTAACTTGGTATTGTTTGATTGAATCTGAGTAGCAATAGATCTTGAAATATTTTGCATTAATTTTTATACTCACTCAATATATACACGTCATTACTTCCTATGTAATTTCAAACAATAATATAGATAAATCAACTTATTATTGAATTCTAAAGCAAAAATCCTTTTAAGTGAATCTTTGAAAATAATCTGCGAAATTTGTTTCGTTACTTTAATGTTACTTTTTTACTAACTTATTTTTTTCGATGATAGGGATTCATTTCAATTAGAGATTATTATTTCTCTCTCTAAGCAAAAAAATTTTATATTTTTATTTAAATTGATGATTTCAAGTAATCGAACACACATTCCATGATATAAAAAGCAAAGCACTAAAGAGTTATCCGACAGGGACGTATGAACATGCTATACGATAGAACAAGGATGACGAACCTTTATGGATCAACATGCCAATTTTTTCTAAAGAAATGTTTAATGCGGTATAGACGTGCCGTCAAATAATTTCGACTTGTGATTATTTGGAAAATAAAACCAAGTAGTAAAAAAACTCAAAACTCTTTATCCACTACGAAAAAATACATTTTGCACTGTATAGTAGTTTCTGAATGATCACAGATTGCTTATTGAGGATTTAGTCAATAAGGTAGAGCTTAATTATAATGACCAGAGGTCAAACAATAAAGAACGGAATTACGGTAAATTAGACCGTAGACATCTAAAGTGTTCCAAGAGTAAGTGAATTAAAATATACTCAAATATTAGATATTCTTTTTGCCGTGTAATTGTTCCTTTATGCTTAACAGAAATGTGCATTTACTACCCTGGGTTGTTAATTTAAGTGAGAGAATAATAAATTATAATTTGAACTGTTTATGGCTGATTTTTTCTTGAACCCTCAAGCACCAATAACCCCTACGCAAGCAGGGTTATTACAAGGATTTTATGATTTTTTTTATTTTTTATCTACACTTATAACTGTATTTCCTAAGCAAAACCTTCAATTCCTTTGATACTCTTAGCGTTTCGTTTTCAATACATGTATATTCCATTTACCGATTTTCGCCCCATTTAGATTTTTGGTGGATCGCTTCATATGTTATAGGGTGCATATTCGTGGGAAAAAAGAAGACTTTAATATTAAATCAAACACATATTATATTTACGTTTCGTTTCAGTAAATATAAGGAAATAAAAATTTGCTTATTTTCATAAAAAGAAATGATTTAAAATATGGTTAAACTTATTTATAAGCAAATTATATATATAAATGCATCTGAGCATTCCCATTGATAAAAACCATCAGTTCATTTTCTGTCATCCATGGTGAATTTAAACTAAATAAGAAGCTTTAAATAGAGTTTGTGAATGAGTTAAATTCGAATCCATTAAAAACCTTTATGCCCTGCTGAGTAAATATGAAAAGTAACATTGGAATACACACTATTAATAATATTTCAGAACAATTTATATATATATATATAAATCATAAAAAAGTGTATTGGTAAAATAAGCTTGGTTTATGAATGAATTTTGAGCAATTTACTAGATTTCTGTTTATTTTGCTTCAAACAAATCATCAAGCAATAAAAAGAGAAATTTATTTTTCTAAAATGAGATCATGTTATAATGGAAATGAAGTGAAAAAATAAATGTCTCAAAGAAAATATTATTTCTTATATAACTTTGAGGCTAATTGAAAAAAATCTAGTTTTTTGTGGTCCATGATAAACAAAAGTATTTCGTATAAATTTCTCTACAGTAAAATAAAAATTATTTAGACATTTTATTTAGGAATAAAATATTGTTACCGAATATTTAATCTTGTAAACTGTATTACATGAATGCACATAATTGGAGCAAAATAATGACCAAATACTACTGTAGTTTCCTAAATAATTGCCTAGAAGCATTCTTTTAATTTTATTTTAATTCACACAACTATTTTATTTCAAAATAAATAAGACCTACCGGGTTGAGGCATTCAATCTACCAATGCTCAAAGTCATCCCACTCATGTGACGTGATGTGGAAGTTAGTATAGTATATATATATACCAGCTCAGGTGTTGTTCTCTTCAATCGATCGAAGTTGAAAATTGCGTCTTCGAACTGAAACACAATCAATGAAAATCAAAGCGATATTTAAACATATGTTGACATTTCAATAATCTTGAGAATACAATTTGTACATTTTTATTCACGTGACTTCATGCTGTTTTCAAGTGGGACGTTAATTAAACAACCAAATATATAAGATAGGGTTGTTAAAATATATTTTTAACCTATACAGAAATTTCTTCACAATATCTCGATACAAATTTTAAATGAACAGGAATTTTTGTTCTTTTTATCTGAAAACATTTACTTAAAATTATTTCCTATTATTATTAACTTATTAATAGAAAATAAATAAATAAAATTTGTTAGACATGTGTGGCATTTATAACTTTTTCCACATCACACAAAAATGTGATTATATTATGATTAAAATATAGTTTTAGTTGTGAACACTTTTAATCGAGTATGTAATAAATCTTTATCATATTTCAAAAAACTATTCTACTTCAGTTGGGAATTCCTTCTCATTCCCCCAAAATGTCGTCTTAATACTCAAATTCATTAAAACTCTCGACAAATATTTATTAGCATACAACAACTTATGTTATTGAGTGAATTTGCTACTTCTCTTTAATATACAATTTATAATTCGGATTTGCTAAGTCAAATTCTCTGTTTTTATTTTATTTATCTCAAGTGCCTCTGAATGAAGGTTTTTCTTAAATGTCTTAACTCTTTCGATATTAAGTTCACTTAAGCTTAGCTTCAAATCATATATCAAAGTCGGGAACTCCTCTCAAACAAGAATCCCTTTTTTAAAAAAAAAAATCCGTGTGTGTGTTAAAGTAAATGAAAAAGAAATAACATTTTCAAGACTGTCTTCGCCAATGTAACTAACTGTGTAGAGGCAGATGCATGGTCAACTTGTCGAGACTTAAAACCTTTCATTGCAGTGATATGGAAGTTTGGAGAGTGGGGTGTCAGCTCAAATGTTGTCTTCCTGGCTTAACTATGATTCAACATTATAAGCTATTTCATCAGTACCTTTTGGATTGCTTCCTATCACGACGTTAGAAATAATCGATCAATCAACCATCCCATGTAAAAGAGCCTGAACTAAACGCGAAACATATTTTCAGACAGAAAAATGTCTCAATTTTCATGAAAATTTGTCGCAATTCATACAATTTTTTATGGTATGTCTAAAATTTCAAAATATTTTATAAATGCATAATTTTTCACTTTCAGATGTCCAGTGAAAGAGCTTATTAGTATTATGGTATAGAAAAGGAAATATGGAACCTATTTTACATACCAAGAAAAATCGATCCATTCGAATAAAAATGTGATGATGCTCTCTTTATATAAGATCAGAGTACAATATTAATTTTGAATTCACGAAGAAATGTTCCTAATTCCCATTCTGTACCATTAAGCGAAGACAGCCTTTACAATTCCATTCTTCAATCGAACATTCTACATATCTTCATCACACATTTTGAATGTCCGCGTTCCCCCCCCCCCTTCAATTACTCTCACTACAGCGAGTTTTTGAAAAAATATCCTTGTTTTGCAGTCTATGTTAAATTGA
This sequence comes from Trichonephila clavata, assembly GCA_019973975.1. NCBI lineage: Eukaryota > Metazoa > Arthropoda > Arachnida > Araneae > Nephilidae > Trichonephila > Trichonephila clavata. The sequence goes on along the minus strand of BMAO01020041.1, from coordinate 290,737 downwards.
AAAACACAAGTTCTCGATTCAAAGTAATAAAAGGCTACTTAAAACAGAGCTGATTAGAATTTACTCTTATGTTAATTAACTTTTTAACTTTCAACATGCTTAATGTAACATTAAAATTTTTTCAGACAATTTAATAAATCAAATAGTTTTTTGACAGTTTTTTTCTTCGTAGAATGCTATAAAAGAGAGACCCAATTAAAGTATTAGCAACTTGATGATCACTTTTGTTCGGAGTCGTACTAAAGAACTCAAAGGAACGATGTGGACTGTATTGAATTTTTAAAGTATCTTTATTGAAATGCATTAGGAGCGCATTGTCTGCGTCCTTTCTCCTGCGTTAGCGTTGGGTATGCTCCTCATTTGACCCTGAGTGGGGTTACAATAAGTGGTTTCAGCCAAATATGCGTACAAACGGGGCTTTCCGTGGAGAATACACTTGACTACGGAACATCCCCCGGCGTTAAATTATTACAAAGATTTCAATACACATAAAAAGGATAAAATGAAAAACATACACAAAAAATATACAAAAATATGTAAAGAACTAAACTACAGATATGATACACAAATACAATAAATGATAGATAATTATAAAACAGATGAAATATGGTTATCTACAATAGGTAATGAGGATATTTTAGAAATTGAGCGTCTAAATACTCCTTTTGGAGTTTTTATATCTACAACTCTGACTTGTGTGTTTTCGTCTGTGTCTGGAACAGCGTTGATAATTCTACCCATAGACCAAATACAGACTAGAATTTCTGAGTCCTTTAATAGGACTAGCATACCTGGTAGTACATTTGGCTATTTAAATAGCCATTTACTGCGTTGTTGTAGATGACTTAAGTAAGATTTTTGCCATCTTTTCCACATGATTTGTACTATCTTTTGGTAACTTTACCACCTATTAAGAAAATTATCCCTTTTGTCAAATAAATTTTCTTCTGGGAAAGAATTGAGCGGTTTTCCTATCAAAAAATCCCACTTCGAAATTATCTGTATCAGTAGATAAAGTGGTAAGTGGTCAAGAACTCAGTATGGATTCAATCTGGATAATTATTGTGAGAAATTCTTCAAGCGTTAATCGTGCAGTACCTGCGACTTGTTTTAAATGATATTTAAAAGACTCTTAACTCCTGCCTCCCAAAGGCCACCAAAGTTGAGAACTCGTGGAGGCAAAAATTTCCACTCAGTGCCCTCAAAGGCTATGAACTTTGAAATATCTTCAGATTTTGAAACTAAGTTCTTGAAACTAACTTTTTCAGTTCTGCAGAAGCACCAACAAAGTTTGTAGCGTTATCGCTGAAAATTGCTGAACTTCTGCCACGACGTCAAAGAATCTTTTTAAAGTCGCGATTGGGGCTCTGATGAGGTTAAGTCTGATACAAATTCTGAGTGCCAGTTTTAGTAACCATACACACAAATATAGTAACATACACCTTGTTGAGAATGCCCTTTCTTTGTCCTTTATATTTCATTAGAAATGGTCCACACAGATCTACACCTGCATTAGAAAAAGAAATGCTAGGTATTATTCTCTCAGGGGAAGATCTCTCATAATTTGTTTAGAGATAATTTGTTTAATTTTAAAGTATTTTACACAGACATACACCACTTGTATTGCGCAATATTTCTGCCATTATTTTTGAAAAACGGTATTTAATAAGGCTTGCGGCCAAACATAGCAAATCTCGTTCGTTATTCATTTTAACTAGTTTGTTACGTGCAGGTAAAATGAGATAAGATGTGTGTCGGTCATAATTCAAATTTGAATAAATTAACCATCTTCCTACTTTAATTACACCCTTCTTATCCATAAAAGGATTTAAGAATTTAATTTTGCTTGAGTGGGGAATTGAAGATTCCTCAGACAGAGAAGCAATTTCAGTAGCAAAATGTTTTACCTGAATAGTTTTAACTAACCAACCTTCTGCTCTGGCATACTCCTCGCTCGAAAGGAAACCTGCTTTCTTCTTATATCTATAATTGTAAATAAACCTAAAAATAAATGCTAAAACTCATATTAATTTTTAAAATCAGGCCCGCTTTTCAGCTTAGGCAGGCTAGGCACATGCCTAGGGTGCAAAAGATTTGGGGGTGCAAAAAATTGGAGGATGAAAAAAAGAGGAAAAATTAAATTACAGAGAATGTACAACCGGCTCTAGTATTTATTAAAATTATAGTTTTAAAAAAACTAGAAAACACGCTTTATTTTTAATAAAACTAAAAAGTAAAAAAAAAATCATTCTTAATATAAGAATAAAATGATTAACAAGAAAATTGATGTCGTCGGGGTAAGAGCGTAGCTCCATATCAATTGTTATAATTTCTTATTTGTTCACCCCCACGCTTTTACCCCCGATCTTAAGTATTGAAGAAGAAGAAGGAATAATATATAAAAGTGGAGAATTTTATACATAAAAAATTGTTTTTCTAATATTTACTTCATATATAAAAAAACTTTTAAATGATAATTTTTTGAAGAATGAAATTTTCACGATTGCTTGTGCACGAAAAACAGAATCTAAGACAGTCCAATAAAATTCAATGAAATTTGTAGTTACGAGCCCTTTAGAGTGTAACATACCACGGGTTTTAAGATAAACTTAATCAGATTTTACAGCCATTTTTAGCTTAAAACATAAAATAATTTTGACAAAAAATTGTTAACGTCCATTTGAATGCTTATAAAGTAAATATTTCTTGAAATATTTCTAACCCTGAGGTTTGCGACACCTCAGATAGATCAAGAGGTATATAAATGAAATTAAAATTACACTATGTCGAATGTACTTTTATTTATGTTGTTTTTCTTAACGTTGAAAATCTTGCTAAAATTTTATAAAAATAATATTTTTTCTTGAACAGTGAGTGATACATGCTATTTATTTAATAATTATGACTCTTTAAACCTATTTATGTTCTTTAAAACAATAAAATTCTTCTGAAAATCTATTTTTGAGAAATTGGTCTTCGAATCTAGTCGGATGCTTTAAGTGTGTGTCAGTTTTTTTTTTGTGAGTATTTTTTCCTGATCTAAACGTACTGTCCTACAGTATTTGAATTATGTAGGTGTGAACAATTTTGTCAAAAAAATTTTTATAATCTAAAGTGTAAAGTAGTTGGGATTAAGAGCGTGTGAACAGTTTTGCAAGTGTGTTTTTACTAACGGTCGTAAAGTAAAATCGTAAATTATAGTACTAAAAAGAAATTAGATTTCATTGTTTTGCTGGCACACACAGTAGATGGATTTCAATATATTGATAATTTTTTTAAAATTTCATGACTATAATTGCAGACATTACAGTGTATTTCTAAAATAAAATGAGTCTTAAGAGTCTTAAGAAAAAACCCAGTGGAGCAGAGTTCCGTAAAAGAGCAGCTGAAAATCAGCAAAACGAAGAGAAAGAACTCAAAAAGGTGTCTAAGAAAAGTTTTTTTTTTTTCAAATCGTGAGTCCACTGAAACTGAACCCTCAGATTCCCAAGCTTGATCATCTGGTGGAAGTGAAAATTGGAGCGAAAACAATATAATCATGGCCTACCATCAACGTCCCAGACTCAACTTGTCACCGACTCTGACATTGCTATGTCTGTACGTTACATACTTCCTGACAGTGGCTTCGCGCTGGAGGACCCGGATACATGGAATATAAAAGATAATGTACAGATATCCAAAATATTTCATTCAAATTTAACTCAAGACTTAGAAGCAGATTTTTCTAAATTCTGAGCATTGTTATGATGGCGTCAAAATTAAGCGCAAACTTTCAACTAAATTATTTTGGGGGGAGCTACCGAGTTGAGAGAAGTGTAAGAGGGACTAGTTCCTCTATTCAAAATCGAAAGGCCAGGTGTTTTGTTTCTATTGCTTTCTCCTCCAGCCTGAGGGAAAACGTGGAGTATTAGCAACTGGCTGTAATGATCGGATGTATTCTTTCGCCTTTACTTCGCAGCATGAGATGTCCATTGACCATAGGACAAATGTATTGAATTATTTGTTAAGAAAAGGAACCAACACAGTCCAGGATGCAGTCCGAAATTAATACGACAAATAGGTGAAGTATTGGCGAGATCTCCTTTCTAGAGTTGTCTCTGTTGCGAAATTTTTGTCTGCAAGAGACCTTCCATTCAGGGGCACGACCAGCAACTTGGATCTACAACAAACGGGCTTTTCTTAGGATGCGTTGAACTCCTAATTGAGTTTGATCCGTTTCTTTTCCAATATCTGACAAAATATGGCAATAAAGGTAAAAGGAGTCCATCTTACCTTTCGTCAGGCACTTGTTCATAGACGTGATGGGTAAAAGAGTCTTGCAAGAAATCTTAAAAGAGATCAAACTTTTCTTTCATTATTGACTCTACACCATACGCTCCCCACACCGACCAGTTAGCTGCAGCACTTCAAAACATTTCTGTCAGAAAATCCTGCGCCAATGACCGCCTTGTACGAGTGTTATCAGGTGTCTTTCATAAAGCTCAAGGTATGGAAGAAACAGCCCTCAACTTGCTTGAAGAACTTAAACTAGATTTTAAAAACTGTCGGGGGGCCAAATTTACGACAACGCTTCAAACATGTCAGGAGTGTACTCAAGTCTTCAGTCCGGAATACGAGAAAAAATGTCTTTGCTGCTGTCCGTGCAGGCCATTCCTTAAATTTAGCTGGTTGTTTTGCTGCTGAAAAAGCCTGCACTGAAGATAATTTATTCTGTTCTTTTGTACAAGGATTTTCAGTTTTTTTTCGACATCTACTCATAGATGGAATGTATTAAGAGATTATGTGGGATGAAGCAATGAACAAAAATTGAAAACTGAACATAGATTTATTATGTTGAAATCGTTGAGTGAAACTAGATGGTCTGAAAGGGCAGATGTTCTCAGAGCTCAAGTTACAAGTCGTAATAAAATCAAGAACGCCCTTGAAGATTTAATTGAAGACAATACTCAAACACCTGACACGCGAGTTATAGCTTAAGGATTCCACAAGACACCAGAAAGTTTTCAGACAACTTTATTAACAGTGATTTGGGACGAAATCTTACAAAAAGGATGGACAAAACCAGTGAGATACTGCAAAGGGAAGAACTTGATCTCCTTTGCGCTACTAAGGAGTTACAGGCGTTATCTTTGTTTTTATCTGAAAAAAAGATCCAACTTTGATGATTACGAGGCAAGAGCATCGCAACTAGCTAACGTGCTTGAGCCCAACTATGAAAAAAAAATCAGAAAAAGGAAATTTTTTTCAAATGAGAAAAGAGATCCAGATTTTGAGAGAATGTCTCCAAGAGAGAGATTTCGAGCTGGAGTTTTCTTACCAATTATTGAAAATCTTGTACCACAATTAAAAAAAAGAAGAGACTGCTACAAAGTTCTCAACACAAGATTCGAGATACAGTAGAACGTCGTTTATTCAAATCAATTGGGACTGGACACCGTTCGGATACGCGATTGTTCCGATAACCGAATGTGATCCATGCAGTATGTGATACTAAACATTATATAAATATTGAAGATCATCACATGTGGAAAAAATGCTTGAAGAAAAAGCAATATAGGTGCAAAATGTCAAAATTTTACCTTTATTGCGGGAAATAATCTTATTTTTCGCTGTACCATTGTACACCTCCAAGATCTCTTATTCTCTTGAGCAGCAGTAGTTGAGTAGGACAGCACTCTGACTGTTGTTTGTACCACTCTGTAGCTGTCTCTAATGCAGAAAACGCGTCAGAATTTGATGGAACCTTGCTACTTTAGTTGTTATTGTTGTCCTCGTCTTCCTCCGTTTCATCGTCGACAGGGTCGGATTCTTCTTGCACTGAAGTCACAATCTCGTCATCATTTAGCATTTGAAATCCACAGTCTTCTGCATCATATGCCATCCAGGTTTCTACATCTTCTTCATCGCATTCTTGAAATCCTGGGATCGATTAGGCAAAGTCTGTAATCTTCTTCCTGTGGCCGTCATAGAAGTTTTTTTCGCCTTCTATAAATTTGGCCACAGCTTATTCTATGCATTTTTCACCAAATCACACAAATGAAATTCTCCAAATATCCCTCACCTTGGTTTTTTCCGTCACCTTTGGCCTCACGTGAAACAGCTGTTGAGCATTGCACTGTTCAAAAACGTATTCATATACAGCACATGTAGTTGACAAAAAAAACTGGTCCAGATATTTGACGGTCCGAATAATAAACGTTCGGATAAACGACTTTCTACTGTATTCAGAAATTTTCATGAAAAGGAGCAAGAAGAAGTCACAAAACAAGCAAAATTCTTGGCTCAAAGCTAACCCAAAGACATCGATGAAGAACAATTTGTGCAAGATTGTCAATATTTCAAAATGTATCTAAAGGTGGAAAAAATAACAATGACAAGAGGAATCCTTTCCTACATCGTTAAAAACAAGTTGGAAAGTGCCTTCCTGTGAATTTAGAAGTCGCAATGAAGATTTACATGACTCTTCCTGTGACAAACTATACAGTAGAGAGAAGCTTTTTTGCTCTTAGGAGAATTAAGATGGACATGAGAACTACTATGGAAAATGAAAAACTTAATAGTTTAATGTTGCTATGCACTCAGAATGATATAACAATGGAAATTGATTATAATGATATCATCAATGATTTTGCAATGATGAAAGCTCGAAGAAAACCTTTGTTGCACTAGTACAATGACTGTGACTCAATTGTCAGGATGTCTAAAAGTAATAGATAGCAAGATAATTAATACGTTGAATTATACAAAGTTGATAATTAATAAGTTCATACAATAATGTATACTCTATACTGCAATTTCATATGATTTTACTAATTTATTGTACTTATATTTACAAAAGGATGGGGGGGGGGGGTCCGTGGTGCCAAAAAGTAAGAAATGAACAAGAGTGACCAAAACATGTTACTTTCTTTCCTTATGGCTGCCGGTTGCCCAGTCCGAGCCACGGGGGGTCCATAGGAAGTGGATAATGGAAGGACTCTCCATTATATATGTATAAGAAGACAAAAAAAGGGGGAAAAGTAAGATAGTTAAGGAAAAATCCCTCCCGAACCAAAACTGGCAAGGTAAGGACTGAAGGAGGGAGGAGGAGCACTAGATATAGTGTGAGGAGCTCAACAATTTGAAGTGCCTAGGGCACCGGGGAGGTTAAATACGGCCCTGAGAAGACTGCCTCCGTTTTTGCAACATTGAGTGCAATTTTCTAAAGGAAGAACCAGCCCTCCAACTCTAAGAGGTGAATTGTGTTAGGAGCGCATTTTCAGCGTCCTTTTTCCTGCGTTAGCGTTGGGTCTGCTCCTCACCTGACCCAGAGTGGGGTGACAATAGTCATTTCAGCCAAATATGCGTACAACCGGGGTTTTCCATCGTCAAGACACCTTACGGAATAGCTTCTACATAGACCGAAAAACAGAAATTTCATTTTTGCGAATGATTTTAAATTTGCAAAACATATCGTAAAATATTAGAAAGGAAATAGTGTAAAACTGAAGCGATTCTAAAATTTCACTTTCCGGCTAACTACAGGCGTGCCCCTTGCCACGATGAATTTAGTGGGCCTTGATTTGATGTTACTGTCGATCAGGAGGCATAAGTAACAACAACAACAACATTTTGTATCTCTTTGTACAGTTGATTCAATGGAATGTAATAAACACACATCTGCATATTAGAAATATTTAAAATATTGTTTTAAAAATAATTAACTCGCCAAACTTATCAATTATTTATTTAATTTTTAAAATGAATTTTTTCATAGTAAGAGCAGTTATCTTCCAAGATATTTTCATGAATATACTTTGTTTATTAAATATATTTGTAAAAAGAGTTACTAATTACTTTTTCTTGAATGAAATTGTTTCAAATCACATTGAAAATTGAAAGAGCAAGTTTCAAGCAAATAAGCAAGTTGGCAAATCCTTTTTTGTATAAATATAAAAAACTATGGATTATACTAAATAAGATGTTTTCTCTTGTAGCTCAAACAATTGCAAATGTTGCTTTCTGGAATCAGATTTCAGTTTTAACATGTAGTTTTTTTTCTACAACCAATATATTTTAATTTTAATTCATCCAATTAATTATAAGAAAATATAAATATATAAATAAAATATGGATTTTTCTGCTATTTTTAAATTATGGACTTTATGTATGTAAATATCTGGCAAGCGAGACAACCTTTTAAACTATAAAAATTTAGTACTTAACTGGTGATAAAAAAAAACGAGTGTTTAACGAACTTTTGATGTTTCTCAGAAAGAATGTTAAAAAAATCAAAATTGAATCATCAAAATGGAATTTAAAAAAAGAAATGCTGGGATGTGAGGTTGTGCAGACAGGATGATTGAATAAAGATAATTTTCTCCCTAATAAATGGGCATTAGAATAAATTCTAATATCAATTTAAAATCCTTTTTCATTTTTATTTTCAATTGCGTAAAAATTTTCCACCAGTTATTACCTCTCAGAAATTCGTTAACGTTTATTATCTATAATATATCACACACAAAAAAAAAAAAACTCTTCAAGATCCATTTTTTCTTTATGTTACTCCTCTGAATTTTCCCTTTTTAATATTGTTTTATATTTATTGATTTCCTTTTACATTTTTCAAATTATTTTTTGATTACGTTTTTCTGTGGCAATTTTCTTTAGAGCACTTTGGGAATAACATTGTCCTCTTTAGCTGCCACTTGAAGTTACTTTTTGTATCATTGCCACATTTACTTTTCCGGATATCAATTCTAATTAGCTGGTTATACGATTAGATTCTTTTCAACCTTTGTGGGTGGGTATGAAATTTGAACATCTAAACTTATTTACCTCTATATTTACTCACAAAAAGATAAAAATATGCAAAATTATTGGTTTATACATGATATGATTTTTGTTCGAATATTTATTTGGGATTAGTGCTTTAAGAACTACATAATTGTACAGTTTTTATAACATACTAAATAGAACACAATTATTAGCACTTTATTCTGATAGAGATAACATAAATTACTTGCACTTTTAATCATATAAAATGCTATTTTGTCTTCTTTATGTCTTTATTTATCTTAGAGAAAAAATTATACTAAATAATATATTTACTTTTTTTCACTTTCAATCTGTCATTACTTTCGGATGGAAAGTTTCAAATAAGAAATTTCAAATCATTTTATCAAACGTTACAAAATTTTAGCAGATTTATAACTAATTACGTATGATACAACTGAAAATATAAATATGAAGGACAAATATTTCAACTACCAAATCAATATTAATTTTTATTGCAGTTTCAAGCCACTATCTATAGGAATCAGTTGTATTAATTGTACAAATAAAAACAAGCGATTTTTAATATATACGAATACATTTTTATTTCACCATTTTATCGATTTAAGTATCAATTTAATTTTCATTGTTATGTTCATTTTTGTGTGATTTTTTCTTTCTTTTCAAGATTACTGCAATGTATTACAATGAAATGTGTTTAGGAATCTTTAAATGAAACTAGCATTAATCAAATAATCCTTAAACAGTTCCTACCAAAAATTTTTGTGTAATTCTAAAACATACAACTGAAGATTTTGATTTGTAACTAACGTCGCACTACGAAACAAAAGGAGGACTTTACATAACACCGTAATATGGTCAAGTGACACGAAAGCTGGCACCTCCTGCCCAATGTGAAAAACATTTACCATGCCCTCTACACTGCTAGTCTTACGTGACACCAAGACTAGAGTCCATTATTCAACAGCCGGTGACAACTCGGTAAAAAATAAAAGAAAAGTGAAGATGCTTAGGGAAATTTGACTAACCTTTCTTTATTTTATAAACCGGTTGTTATTTTTTTTAAATATCTGCTTTTTTGCTCTTAAAAATTTATGCATAATTTTCTTGAAATACAAATGCCAAAACTTTAGACTCCGTTTTATTATAGAAATACCGTTAACCATACTGAATAACAGTACCATATTGATAAACCGTTTGAAATCTGGAATTCAAAAAGCGGAGCAAAAAGGATTCATTTCATTTATCAACTGTTCATAGATGCAAATGCATAGAGGGGAGATAGAGAACATCCCAAGGAGCCATAATTCCTTTGAAAAGCATGGGTGGAAGCGTAACACTAACGAGACAAAAAGGACTCTCAAAGACAGAGCCACAACATAGAATTTTAGTGTAAAACACTTTATTACACAAAAACAACAATAAATAAAAAGTATTACATAAAAGCATCACAGAAGCTGTTAGAAACTGCGGCCATAGGCATGTATGCACGTTCGACACCGACGCGACACGGATTGGCTGACATGTTCGAAAATACCGGGTTTTCACGGACCGTAGCAGCAGCGATGGATATTCGTGCTACCAGGTCCATTTCAGAATTGAAGGGTGTTTCGTACGCAAGCCTCTTCATGGCACCCTAGAGTAAAAAAAATCCAGAGGAGATAAATCAAGAGATCTGGGAGGTTAAGCGACGGTTTTCACCTGTTTGTAAAGGTCAGGTCCAAATGATCACGTACACACCTTCCATAATGAGATCGTGCTCCGTCCTGTTGAAACCACATGCGACGCCGATCAGGTGTGGGAACAACGTTAAGCAGTTCCGGAGGTAACTCCTATAGAAGTACGAGATACTTGTCAAGTCCAGCCGAAGTGGTAAGATGGGCCGAGTAAACTATCCCTCACGATACTCTTCCACACATTAACAGTGAAGCGTTGTTGTGCGGCACGTGTTCGAGTGTGTTTAAGACCCACATGTCCGCGTTGTGCGTATTGAACACCTCTTCACGTGAAAAGATTGTTTCATCACAAAACAACAAGGAATTGGCAAAATGCATATCTGCCGCATTTTGGTTAATAAACAGCATGCAGCATACAGCGCATCCTCTCCAAATTTGGTTCACAGCATGCAACACGCCTTCTTCAAATATGGGTGTCCATGCTGTTCGCGGCCGCTCAGTACCTTCAATCGTAGCTCTGAAAGATCCATGTCTCACCAGGTTCTGATGAACCTAGTCGAACGTTTGATGATTTGGTTGCCGCCTCGTTGGATTTCTTTCCCCATACAATCGAGTAGCAGAACTTCCATTTCCGTCGGCAAGGCCGTAGATATGATGTATATCCGCTAACTTGGCGTCCGTACAACGATGCATGTTCATCGCACGCTCTCTGTGTCTGAAATGAGGAAACCACATTTGCCGACCATGCGAGCTCGCGTACAACGCCACCTATATTGTCTTCAGCCCGTGCTTTCCTATGTAATTATGACTCTTCACAATGTTTTCTACCTTCCCTCGAAGTTTGTACACGGCATTCGTGGACACTGTATATATCATTAAAATCATTCATTAACTATTTCTGAAAAATTATGTTTCCTTTTCAAACATTGCAAATTAAAATTTCAATTGGGTTTCGGGCGATGCCTCGGTACTAGACAATGGTTCCTTAATCGAAGGTTATTATTAATTAGGTGTTTAATAATTAAATTTTCACTGTTAAGAGAAAAATCTGAATATTTTACTTAAGATTTTCAAAACGTCTTTCAAATATACATTCCGCCAGTTTTTGTATAATTATTACATTGAAAATTTTGTGAATTCTAATGTTTTTTTTTTAAGAAAGCAAGAAACATTAAAAAGTTCATATATTCTTCATTTTAATCATATCTGCTTTGATTTTATTTTTATTTTTCAATGAAGAGGATAGAAATTTCTGAAAAATATTTCAAAAAAGTTCCTTTTTTTGTAAAATTTGTTTCAACACTCAAAAATTATTCGTAAGAAATGCCATACAATTCTGGACTCTTTTTAAACTTCTTTCTAAAGATAATAACATTAAATGGATTGTTTGAAGATGTGTGCAGCATAACTGAACTTAAATTTCTTTTATGATTGTGCATTAAAAATGTAGATTGTAGTTAGTTTAAATAATTATATAGAATCTTTGTTCTTGATTCTTTAACATAAAGTCTGCTTTTTTGAATGCGTTGAAAAAGAATGCTTTAGATGTTATCTCGATTTCAGTGGGTCGATAAAAAGGGATTTTTTTTCTTGAGACATACATTAGTTGAAGGAATTTTTGGGTATAATTGATTCTTTGTCTACGTAACAAGATTTCCATAACTGATTGAACGCTTTCATTACTGATTAAGGTAATATTTGTAGTAATCTCTCTTCCTTAGTTTCACAAACAAAACTCTCAACAAAAGAATTGGGATATTGAACATAAAATATGACAAGTTTTCCCTGAAAGCCAATTTTCAAGTGTCGTCCTCGTCACTTGACCGAGTTTCAAATTGAGGAGGTCCACCTACAATAGCCATCGTGTTGCTTTCTTTGCGACGTTAATATTTAACTCTCACTGAGAAGGATACCATTTTAAGAACAAATTTCCTTTTAAGTCAAATCTGTAAAATATTGAGATGAATTTCATTTAATATTAGTTACATGTGAGCAGCATTTTTTGAGGAGTTTTGGTTCAAAAAATCCCATGGTTTCTTGTTATGAATCCGAGTTATAGAATCCTATTTCAAATACCAGCAGAGCTTAAATTGAAAAAGGAAAGCATAATTTGATACAATATTCTCTTTGGAAGCATTTGAAAAGCTCTTCTTGAAGACGTCTTTGTCCTCATCTTTATTAAACATTAAGGACAAACTGGCGAACCGGAGGCTTGAACCATAGACTCCCTAATTTCAACTATATATTAATCATTTGGGATTCCTCCAAATGCCGTTTCGCAGGGCTGGACGTCTACTATTGGTAGCTCTAGAAGCCTAATATATTCACACAGATGACCATGGGCATGAAATCGAACAGGAAATTTTAGTGATTGAAAATGGTTATTGTTCTTTCTCATTTTGAAGTATTATAGTTTATAATATAATAACCAGTTTCTCAGACGAAATAATATATTTTCAAGTATCCACTAGGCACCTTATAAATTCATCTCTACCATTTACAACTATCGATCGGAATTAATTCGAAAGGCTATATTTATTCGTGTTTCAATTCAAACAAATAAATGAATCAAACCAACTGCTATGCATGGATATTACTCTTCTGAATCATTTCTATCTTTAAAGGGTTGTGGTCACGGACTCATGTCATGAGTTGGAACCGCTCAAGATCCACCGTATAAAGGGGGTATCTCCCGTTGGAGTAGAGTGGAAGTTAAGAAATGGGGATGCCCTCGGTACTAGACAATGGTTCAAAATTCCGTCAACAATAGCCCTCGTTCATCTTTCATCTTGGAAGTTTTAGAACCTATTTATGCAAAAAAAAAATGAATATTATTATTTTTATAATTAATAAATTGTGGAACTCAAGGGATTTTCAGAAACGTCTAGAAAATAAGTGTCAATGTTTTAGAAAGAAGACGTAAAGAATCATGACAGTTAAAGATCCTTCGAAACAAGTTTCGCTGTAATCTGATGTTTAACAAACAGCTTTTTTCATTACAAATAAATTATTAAAATTTTTATAGCATTTAAATTAAATATAATTGTCATCCCTATTTAAAGAATTTTAAATAAAAATCGCACCTTGTCTATTTTTGGAATTTGACATTGTTTTTGTGTGTGTGTATCTGATCCTTATATTTCTTAAAACAATAATTTCTATATCCTAGCCTTATTAGAAATATAGCCAATGTGTTAAATACAGGTAAACACCGAGAAAGCACTTTCTTTCCACTTTAACTCTTTTTTTTAGTGCATGTTAATAATTTTTTTTTGAAGGTTCACTTCTTTAAGGAAATTTCCTCTTACTATCAATGAATTCTTTCTTATCGGAAAACTCAAAATCATCAAATAAAAAAAGTCTATGATTTCCTGTCATTTGTCTCCTTTTTTTCGGTTTCTTTATTATGCATCATTGAAGCTCGACCATGAGAAAGTCAAACAATATGAAAAAGAGAAGATAAAATAGCAGTTCGGAATGTTTGATTGAAAGCAAGCACAGGTGTTTTTGAAAACCAATTCTCGTTTTTTTTAAGACAGGTTTTACTTTTCCGATGGAGACACAAAAACAAAACATCTTTTTTCCCCCGTCAATGCAGTCTCCAAAGCAACAAACAGTTCTTACCCTTGTGTATTGACTATTAAAACACTCTTTTACCGTTTCTACGATTTACTTTTAATTACCAGGATATGTAATAATAAAAATAAGATACTATTAAAACTCTATCCGTTTATCAAAAAAGGTATCTACCAAATTCGAAACGCTCTTTCAGTTTTCTTTTTTTAGGGAGAAAAATAGTGACACACATCTAATTTTTAATCGCGGTTTTGGTATTATACAATGAATTTGCACTGATCGCATTTTCAGATAGTGATCATACCGGCCAGGTCGAGAAGTGCCTACTTAAGGGACAAATAGAGTTTAAGAAAGATTTCATGCATTTTTCGTTAGAAAAAATATTTTGAATGGACTGAAAGAAGCAGAAATCCTAAAATAAAAATCAAATATTCTTCAACAAACTTATGAAACCTTTTGAATCTTGACAAAGATAAATTTCGAACATTTTGGTTTGCATAGAATTTATCTGATATATTCCGGATAAACTTAAATATATTTGATTTGATATCTATGAATCAAGAAAGGAAGAAAGAAATTAGGAGTTGTGTGAGCAAATGAGTCAATAAATGTACTTCTTATGTTCCCCTAAACTTTTTTGTTGGGTTTTGAGTAAGAAAAGGTAATAATAATCTAGTGTTTAAAATTGCAAACTTTGTTACCACTGATAGTCAAGTCAAAGCATAGGTTCGTGTCCTAATTGTAATAAAAAAATTGATTGTTCAACATAATGCACTATTGAGCGTTATTTAAAAATGGACCTTAAAATTCTTACAAGATGTCAAAGTTAGTCGAATGAAATATCCATTGATGGGCTAACATCGTTACTTGACCGTGTTTCAAAATTAAGTAATCAAGAGTTAATATTCCTCCCCACCTTTGGTAGCACGACGGTAATGCAGACCGGACTGAAAGGGAATAAAAGAAATAACTTCATCTTAATCTTGTTTACGGAAGGATTATGTGCAGACAGACCAATTTTAGACTTTTAAAATTAATTATTCAGGAGCTTTTTACACAAACATTTTTAAAAAAGATTTCAATAAAACATCTATATTTTTATGAATACTGTTTGACTAATGTTATTTTCAGGCATCAAATAATTTTTTAGGGGTTAATTTGAATAAATATAACTGTAGTTAAGTAAATTGCATTATTCTGCATTTTTATATTGTTTACCCTTGGAAATCGTTTTCAAAATGAAATGTCGAACAATTTAAACGATTGTTATTGATTTGATTGATTAATTGGTTGCGAAACTGTAATTCGAACTTAACTCAGCTCACTCACAGTCAAAATAAAACAAATTAAACAACAACAAGAAAAAAAAACAGAATGGTTGGGGGAATGAAATATATTTTTCTTAAAACAGAATAAGAATAGCAAAAAAAAAAAAAAAAAAAAAAAAAAAAGGAAATTATTTTTTTTACTGCTTTAAAAATATTCTTTCTTCTATTGAAATGTATAAAACGTCGAAATTTATTGTATTTTGTTATCGAAAATATGTGCCAATTTTTTCGTTTGCCTAAGAAAAAGTAAAGCACCTTTCTTTACATATTTTTTCTGAAAATGACTTGTGCTTCTGAAAAATGTGTTTAAATTTCAAAATGATAAAGGAAAACTTTATTTCTGAAGGACTAGACTGACTTATATAACATACATTGAACAAAAATCAGTAATTGGTTGTTTCCGTTTTCGGAATTATTTTCAAAATAAATAATAATATAAAGAAACTGCGCAGCGTACGAGATGAAAAGCAAGAAATTCAAACAAGTCATCATCATTTCCACTATTTATCATTAATGTGTTTAACATTTACCAATTTAATGAGTGATGATCAAGTTCAATGGAAAGTTCATATTAAGAGACATTTTTATAAGTATTAAAAACTGTGGGAAGGGTTTCTAAGGCCTTCATCTAATTTACGCGATCGGATTATTCCATAAGATGATAACTAGGACTATGACATGAATCATAGGCACATTTACCTCTTCTACACTAGGACCTTTTTACAGAAGACAAAGGACCGAGTATCTTGAATGCAACATTTTAATCAACATCAAATAAGATACGTACTGAAATTTTTCGTTGCCTATTGAACAAGTTCATGGACGGTTTCCGAAGGAGGAAAAGCTTAAACGCGTTGATGTTTTTCCTTTTTCTAGGTCGCACGAGCTTTTGTATCCTACACCCACTCTTCAGTACACTTATTCTGCGTGTGTAAAAAGAAATGGATTTTCTTGGGGGAAAATTAAAGAAAAATGACTGTAAAATTTTTTCATATGTGGCATTTACAGAATTTACAAAAAGCAAAGGCATTTGTAATGCAATCTAAAAGGCTCGTGATGGTTTTGGAAAAAGAAATCCTTAACGAGATCCTTACGAATATTCTTGTTATAAGCTTTAAATCCTTCGATTTTATCCATCCCACGTACATATTAATTTATAAATGTGACAGATTACATAAGCCGGCGCTTTTATTGGAATCCTATCAAAAATTCTACGTCCACAGTTTATGGCAGCAACAGCGACCGAGAGGAATGCCTGTGGTTGGTCCTGTCTCGGGTAGAAAGGCGTCATGACGTCAGGTAGGCGGCAGTAGAAACGAACATGGGTCAAGGTCCGATGTCGCACCTCTGGCATTTCGAGTTCCGAATTAAAACGTAACGCATGACGCCTTTTTATTTATATTTCATCCAGATCATCGGGCTTCATAACGGAGAGCAAATATGGTTCCAATTTTCAATTTTCCCGGCCTCCAAATAAACTAAGAGTGGTCTTGGTTAGTTTTTTAAGTAGAAAGAGGCACAAATTTTGCATTTAGGATGGTTTAGAGATTTCAAGTTGAACTGAGACCCACCCAATTCGAATGAAACGAAAGGACCTCGAAGGTTATCTTTGTTAAGTAGACAGTCTAAGTACGTGCAAGAATGTGCTGCAGCCGATAACAGTGCTTCAAACTTATGACAAGGTATGAAGGCAAAGGACGTGATCACGCGCTATTAAAGTAAAGATCAAAGTGTTTTTCTCTTTTTTGTAATTTCCTGACAAAAAAGGGCCACATCTTTCGTTTGAAGAGTTGGTCAAATGCGGCACCAAACTCGAACTGAAGAATATATTTTAATGTTATCAGAAAGACGTAGCATCTAAAAATTCAGGTAAGGAGTCGGTTTGATTCATTAAAGGACTGAATCATAAACTAAATGCATGCACTTTTTCTATTTCATTTTCAAATCGACAATCACTTCATATTTGTATTATGTTAGATGACAATAAGAATCCTTTTGTCTTCAATAAATAAATCGAAATTAAGAAGGATTTAAGTTGCATACTATCTCCAGGAGTAAAAGAGCAATTCGTTACATTTACATTCATTGTGTGTTAAACGAAATTTTTCCGAAATACATTCGCTCACTTACATATTTTTTTTATTCTTTATTTTGAACTTTCTGTTGGGTTCATCTGATTGAGAAAACGCATTTCTCCCAAGAATAAAACTAAAAAAAACGGGAACATCCCGTTAACATTGTGTGGTACTAGCGAATTCGAAACAAATGAACTGAAATTCCTTAAAATAATTTTTCTCAATACAAGAAAAAACTGGTCATTAGAAAAATGGTTAGTGATCCATAATCAAGATAAAGCTATCTTTTTAATCAGCATATAATGTAACACTTCGAAAAATGAGCATGAAGTTTGAATCATTTGGACCAAAAGAAATCAAAGATTTTGTATGAGTGTTGTTGGAAAACAATTCAAACAAAGAAAAGAAATAAAACAACAACAAAAAACTGTTCAAAACGCTAAATGATTTCAAAATTTTTAAAGTGTAGGTAAGCAAAACTCAAAAGCTCGTGTTCTAAAAAATTTAAGCAAAGTAATGTGAAAAAATAAAGACATTTCATGTGTCCATTTATAAAATGTTCAATCTATGGGCAAAAACCATGATTTGAATTGATAGGTATATTCTCATTTGCAGAAAATTAAATTCCGTAACGGCGAGTTATTTGGTAAATTATAACGGCATTTTTCTGTCATTAATTGAAAACCCCTATGAGTAAGAAAGGGTAATACTATATACGTTTAAATTCCAAGATTCTACCTTTTGTCAGCCACAGTCGCTAAGAAATATTTTTCATAATTCAAAGTGAATGAAAAAATTAAATTACGCTGTTAAAAAACTAGACATCAATCCACATATAAATACTAAAAAAAAAAACTTAGCTTTTAATTAAGTGCAGGTTTTTAATTTTTTAGATTAAACGGTAAAGAAATTTCAGATCAAAGTTATTTTTAAATAGTTTGTCTGGTACTTTTGTTGTTGTTGTTGTTTCGAATTTGTAGCTCCATTTTTACATGTAAAAAAAATACAAGAATAAATAGAGAGCCTATTTATTTTGGTGATTATTAAACTTATTTCGTTTTTCTTCTAAGAAAACTGGCTACTTTTGTTTTGATACAAGTTTGACTCACCAAAGTTAGTATATCGAATTCAAATACTCATTCAATTTTGAAAGTGCAATAAATTTTGTCTACCAACTCACTTGAAATGAATACCATATAAAACATCTGACAAAAGTTTGTAACATTTTAAGCAAATAAAATCAGTGCTTTCAGAGAGAAAAATGAAAAATTGGATGCTTGTGATTGCCAGACACACCAGTCAACAACTCAAAAAGATTTCGATTTCAATTAAGAATAGAGAAATTATTGAAATTTTACTTTAAAAATATATTGAAAGACACGAATTTCTTCCGATAAAAGAATAAGGAACAACGTGGTTGTTTCAAATACGGTTTAGATTTGTTATCTACAGAAGTGATGCATACCTTTCCAAACATACGTATTTAGGTAGATTTAATATAAAAAATATTGTTTTTTTTATTGAACCTTTTTATTACTAATCAGAAGTTTATTTAAACTTGGAATATTTTTAATTTAAGTTATACGTACATACCTATACAGGGTGTCCCAAAAATAGCGCCCAAACTCTGCACAGCTAACTTCCACGAGAGGAGTACATAAAAAATGCCCGAAAGCTGTACCTGTACGATCCATAGTTTACGGAAAAAAATACGGTAAATTATGATGAATGAATAATGAGACTTGATAGGGCTCCAGCTCATTCTGTGTTAGTCTACGCGATTGGGCCACTGGATCGTACTTGAGGGGGGGGGCAGTTCTTTGGCCTCCACGATCGCCAGATCTCACACAGTTGGGGTGTTTTCCTATGTGGCAATCTCAATCAAAGAATTGATTAAATTTGCAAACTGACTTAGTTGCTTGTCTCTCGTCTGCATGCTGCTTGTACTTCGGTAGACACCGCTCTTATCCGGCACTAATCTATTCCCCTTGGTCTGCTTTGATATGACATTGAATATCTACCTTTTAAAATATTTACAAAAACTGCTGTTGATGTTTCCAATACCGTGGTTTTTCCTTGTACCAGCTGTGACGTCAAGCTTTGCTTTTCGTATTTGTCTCGTAAAATGTAGGTCGTATATGTACAGTTCTTTGGACATTTTTTTATATACTTCCGACAAGGAATCTAGATGTGCAGAGTTTGGGTGCTATTTTTAGGACACTCTATATACACTGGTGTCCAAAAGTTAAGAATAATTGATAATTATGTGAATAAAGAAAGAACTGTAAATCAGAATGGCTGGAAACGTGATATGCGAGTGTAAAATGGTTATAAAATAAGGAAGCAAATCAAAAGAATGATAATAATTAATTTTATTATCCAAAGTAGCAGTTTGAAAGAAAACTAAGCATAACAAGGATTCACACTTTAAAGAAAAAATGAAAGAAAACATTAAATAAAATACTGATACTGCAGTTTAATAAGGTGCGTGGTCACCTCTGACAGCCAAGCTATGAGATAATGAATGAGTTGTGGGCTCAAATGGTTCCAAGCTTCTTGGAGAGCTCTCTTCAGTTCTGTAACGGAGCTTGGTGGGTGCGAAAGGGCTGCAATTTATCTCCCGAGCATATCCCATACATGCTCGATAGGATTTAAATCAGGGGAGTTCGCAGGCCACGACATGCGCTGGATGTTTTCCGTTTCAAGGAAGTCATCAATCAGCACCACTCGGTGACATGGCGCATTATCATCCATGAATATGAAGTCAGGACCGACAGCACCTCGAAACAAGCAAACATAAGGCTCAAGAACTTCGTCTCTGTATCTTTGAGCAGTCACAGACCCCGTATCAAAGAAATGGAGGTCTGTGCGGCCGTCCATCATGATGCCTGCCCATACCATTACTCCCCTTGATGGAAAATGATGTCTTTCCATTATGTTTCTTGGTTCAAAATTGTTCCACGTTCTCTCCATATCGTTACCCGCCGAGAATCACTACTCAGACTAAACCGGGACTCGTCACTGAACATCACATTGGCCCACTCTCCCACACTCCAATGTTGATATTTCAAACTCCAGTTCAAATGAGCGCGTTTATGCGCAGACGTGAGGGGAATGCAAACTGCTGGTCTTCTGGCATACAGGGCCAGCATGATTGAGTCTCCTGTAAACAGTTTGTCTCGAAATTCGTATTCCTGTGGTGACTGTGAGCGCCGAACCCAGTGCTCTGGCAGTACTGCCCCTCTGACGTCGTGCACTTTTTACCAGATATCGGTCTTGGCGAGGGGTTGTGACTCTTGGTCGACCTGATACTGGTTGTCGGGTAACATCTCCCGTTCTTTGAAACCTCTGCCACAGTTGTAATATAAAAATAGATATTTCTTTTCGTAACATTTAATGTAAAACTTAATGATTCAAGATGAATGCCATATTTCGTCCTCCTTTTCCCTCCAGACACTAAACCTTCCCCGTAGACTTAGTAACGCCTCTGTCTAGAAGCACAGAACTAGTAAAGTCCTGGAAAACCCCATAAATTAAGAGATTGGGGGAAATTGCCTGTTCGCTACGTCTTCCTACTTTCCCTATTTAAATATCGTTGTCCCCCAAAGTCTTATGCCTGTTAGAAGCTTTGCAACACGTTCCTCCAGTGTTCTCCCTACGAAGGAAACTCCATGATTTGAATAAAGATCTTGAATTCCAAAGTTGTTGTTACTAGGTCGTTGAGATATTTCATATATATATATATATGTGTGTCTGTGTGTGTAGTAGTAGTAGTAGTAGTAGTAGTAGTAGTAGATTGGCCTGGAATTAGAACATGTTATTCGGAAGATATTTTGTTGGTTGGAATCACTTAACTTGTTACAGACGTTGAAGGATAGAGAAGACATTTTGCTATTTTAAAATCCCCTTTTAATTGACGATCACAAACACAAAGGGCAATAAAACGCGCAACAAAATAGTGCACAAAATACGAAGGACAAAAGTATTCTCTTTCCGCTCTGAAGATCTCAGATTTTATACGTTTTGGCAACCGAGAGCTTTTACAATCATATGATTTCTGGAAACGATTTTTATGATTGGTCAGAATATGCGAATGATGCAAAACTGCATCACTTTGTTTTAAAATCGCAAACATGACAGTTTCTTAGGAGATAAATTTATGATTACTTTCCGTTAAGCTGATAAACTAAAAATTAATTATCACGAGGAGGGCTCAAGACCATTGTGAAAAAAATTTCTCGAGAGTAATGAGTGTGTATGTATTATGCGATAATATCATTAGACAGTTTGAAATATTCGTTTTAAATTAATAGTTAAAGGTATGGGACACTTATACAATCAAAATAATATATTTCTACATTCATAGCCCACTTTTTTAATGGGGAAATTATTGCAAAATTTATTCAATAAGAGAAAAAATAGTTATTATGTACTAGCTTCAATTCAGTTTGTGATTTCAAATGAATAAAATTCTTAAATGTCATTCAAAATTGTTTTAAAGAACAGTGTTGAGCAATAGTTTGAAGAAAAATGATTAATTAAATAACGAATAAAAAAACTGATGGTAAAAAATCAGTTATTTTATCTTACGAGCTTTCCTTTCATAGAACTCTTTTTTCATAAACCTAATTTGCTTTACGTTAGAGGGACCACTTAAAAATAAAAATTGATTACAGTATACTTTTGACTGTGTGGCCTCATCTTTAACTGTGAGATAGAAATATATGAGGAAGCTCTAAAAGGCATATATACACTGGTGTGCAAAAATTAAGGACGAAGTCGAAAAATTAGCATATCAGCTGAACGAAGAGGCAGAGCGGACAGAAAGACCAATCAGGAGATTAAGTGAGGTGATGTACGTTAGCACATGCGCAGATATGCAGGTAGACGTAATGGGGGAGTGTCTGAGTATTAAAGCATGCTGTCGGTGTAAGATTAGTATTTCTGGCAAAGAGATTGCACACCGTATAGCAGTTAAAATCACACCGAATTGCTGCCTCAGCGAGAAATGGCGAATAATCAATCTGTTAGACGACATCTGGATGCTTTTACACGAGGTCGAATCATTGGGAAGTTGGAGGAAGGTCGCAGTGTGACAAGTGTGGTTGCAGAGTTCGGAATTGCTCACAGCATCGTTTCACGACTTTGGAGACAATTTCAAACTACAGGAACCGGTGACCAGATGACCGGTATATTGCCTTACAGGCCAGAAGAAACAGGCGGCAGACAGCGGGAGAAATCGCTAGACACACGACACAGGCGACTGGACGACCGATATCGCGTTTTACCGTGGCCAGAAGACTGCACGGTGGTGGTCTGTTTGCACGACGCCCTGTACGGTGTGTACCTCTAACGCCTGCCCATCGGAGAAGGCGTTCTCTGTGGTGCCGGGAATACAGGAATTGGAGAGACAATGAATGGGGACGAGTACTCTTTACAGATGAGAGCAGATTCAGTCTGAGTAGCGATTCTCATCGCATACTCATCTGGAGAGAGCGGGGAAGCCGCAATCATCCCTCGAACATCATTGAAAGGGACAGGTATGGAGGTGGCGGTGTTCTCGTTTGGGGAGGCATCATGGTTGGTAGTCGTAAAGACCTTCACATCTTCGATGCAGGTTCAGTCAACGGGACCTGTTATTGTAACGAGATTCTTCTTCCATATGTGCATCTTTTTAGAGGCGCTATGGGTCCGCAGTTCCTTTTCATGGACGACAATGCACCATGCCATCGCACAATAGCTGCCAAACAGCTCTTAGAGAGTGAGGATATTGAACGTATGGATTGGCCGGCACGATCTCCGGATCTCAATCCCATCGAGCATGTATGGGATTTTCTAGGTAGACGCTTGGCAGCTCATACCTTACCACCAGTAACGATTCCGGAGCTTCGATTGGCGCTGCAAGACGAATGGGCAGCAATGCCTCAACAACTCATTGACACCCTCATTCTCAGCATGGGCAGACGCTGTGAAACCTGCCTAGCAGTCAGGGGAGATCATATCCTCTACTAAAGACCGGATATTTCTTGCTGGACACCCATCACAGGGATGTTTCGGCCTTCAGTCGCATTGCACTCCATGCTACTTTTTCAATAAAGCTTCTTTTTATCCCTCTGATTTCTCTTTTAGTAAATGTTGCTTGCATTACTCATGTCCTTACGTATTGGGGATCTTTCAGTATTAAATGTGTTAATTTGGAATGCTTTTGTACAAAGTGTAACGTATGCGGCCCCCCCCCCTTGAGACATCTGGGACTTGCTTCCCACGGCCGGGTCAGTTTTAGAAGAATGATGACCACACGTGCAAAACCACCTGCAGTCGCTAATATACTGCGACGGACGTGTCTTAATGAGCCCCTGCAACCTTTGACCCGAGGGAAACATTTCGCCTCCACCGGATGGGGGGCGAAAGGGGACGCGCGGCCGTCGGTAAACCGCAGAGAGAGAGAACAGCGCGGAAACTTCGCCTGGAACGGACACCATCAAGATCCCTCCCTCACAAAATTATTTTGGACTTTAAAATCATCCCATAGTGAAACTTGTATATTAATGTAAATAATAGCTGTGACAATAAAACTAAATTATATTTCAAACACGCTACCATTAATGAATCAAACGTCACAGCATTAACGAAAGTGGTGTCAGCGGTAAGGATTAATAAAAAAATAATAGAGATTACCGGACCCGTGAGAGGAGGTGATTTGGTGATTCTGGTTTATTACGGGAGCTCTGCAAACTGCACACAGAAAAACTCAAGACGCATAAGCTTGGAAATAAGGATAAAACTATCCTTTAGAGAAAAGAAAAGCAACTCAGAAGGCCGAGATTTGATAGTGGATAAGCTATCCCATCAATAAAGAAAATCCTTTTGTGTGTGTTTTGGAAATTGAAATCATCTTTAAAACAAGAAATGTCAACCGGATCTTCGGTATTCCCAAGTTAAAGCAGATAGTACTTCAAAAGGGGTGAGTACTGTTATATTTCTTGAGTTGCATTAGTTGCTTGCTAAAATTTCTACTACAAATTTTGAGATACTTGGTGTTTTTTCTTGCATGGGAACAATGTTATTGTGGTTCTAGAGAATTGTAAATACGAGTATTGTGTGCAACTTTTAGCTTAAGATTTATTGTGTTTTTAAGTTTCTTGATAGTTTTGATTATTTTACTGTGTTAAAATTTTTCTTTGTTTGTTTCTGTGTTTGCATGGGACCAGTATTATTGTGATACTAGAGAGTAGTAAATATTGTGTGAATTTTAACAAATATATTGTGCTGATATTGTTCAAAAATGGCTTTTCTCGGAAAAGGAAAAAAGCAAGATATGTTATTACTCGCAGAGGAATTAGGGGTAGATGTCACGACAAACATGACTGTCCCTAACATCAAAAACGCAATCACTAACAGTGAGGGTTACGAAGAGGAATTCGTAAAAAATCTATTTGAAACTATTATTGCAAATAGGAAAATTGAAGAGGAAAGGGAGAGAGAAGAGACCTTGAGATTAGCAGAGCACGCGTTGAAAGAGAAGGAATTACAATTAAAATTTGATCTAGAAAGATTTAAAATAGAATCCGGACATAGTGTAAACGATGAATCAACCGGCTGTATAAATCCCCGTTCTGTAACCTCGAATGTAAATTTAAGAAAATTAATCCCAGATTTTAATCCAGATCAGTCAGATATTAGTTTGTATTTGGTGATTTTTGAACGTCAGGCTAAAAGGGCTTTAATTGAAAAAACAGACTGGGTAGGGCATTTATTAGGTTTGTTACCTTTGGATATCGTGCAGTTCATTGCTCGCGAGCCGGAGGAACAAGCAGAAAATTATGACTATATTAAAAAACTATTACTTAAACGATTTAAGTTAAGTCCGGAAGTCTTTCGCCAGAGATTTGTTCAACACCAAAAGAAATCGGATAGTACCTGGAAAGACTTCACCTTTGAAATGACTAACTATTTAGAGGAGTGGCTAATCGGCCTAGAGATCGAGTCGTTTGAGGACCTTAAAGATTTAATGGTTGTCGACCAACTAAAAAAAACGCGCGTATGCTAGTATGAGAGAACATTTCTTAGATGATTGGGCGAATCTCAAATCATCTACTCAAATAGCCGAACTCTTTGACAACTACGAGGATGTCAGGAAAATAAATTCAAAAACCGCGGATAAATTCAGCAGGAACGAGAGAAATTTGACAACTTCCGGGTTTAGGGAGAAGAAGACTAGGTTCGGGGAAATTCCCCCTAAACCAGTGGTTTCTATTCCTGAGGGCGATAGGGGGAGAGTTTTCGAAAGACGCGTGATACGAAAATGTTTTCATTGCCACGTGCCCGGACATATAAAGGCGGCATGCCCGAAATTAAATAGGAATAAAGCAACGGAGTCTCTCAATAATATTGAAGGAAATGGGAACTCGGATTTTCTTAATTCATATATAACAAAGGGTTCTGTGAATGGTCAAGAAATAGATATACTTAGGGATACGGGAGCAACAATAGATTTGGTGTGTGTTAAATACATTAATTTTTCTTCCTTCTCCGGTGAAAAGGTCTGGGTTAAACAACCGTTAAGCTCAGAATTGGTTTGCTTACCCTTGGCGGTCGTGGAAATTTCCGGAAACTTCGGAATGGTGCAAACTAAAGCAGCAGTTTGTGGTAATCATTTGAATCAACATGGTCGGTATTTGCTCGGAAACAAAACGGCCGAACTAATAAAAGAAAATTTAGGCTATGATTTTCTTTCAGTTGAGGTAGTCAATGCTGTTCAGACAAGGTCTCAAACCTTAGCGGCTAGAAAAGAAATAGAGTTAAATAGCTGTAGCGATAGGAAAGGGGAAGATGAGGCTATAATTGTTTCTCCGGAGGCAGAGGATCAAATTTTAATCCCTGAACTGCAGGAATATGTTCTGGAGTTAGAGCTGCTAAAAGTTACTCGAGATGAGTTAATTGGAGCTCAAAAAAATAGCGAGGATATTAAATCATTGTACGAACAGGCAGTCAGTCAGGTGCAGGCAATAAATAAGGCTTATTCTCTAGAAAACGGGTTACTCGTCAAAAAACGCGAGGATAAGTTAGGTAATGTGGCTAGATTAATAGTAGTGCCAGAAAGGTTCCGTGAGCAAATTAAATTATTGTGTCATGAAGGAACCTCTGCACATCTGGGGGTTACGAAAACTAAAGACAAGTTAAACCGATATTTTTATTGGCCGAATTGTTATAAGTATATAGAAGCGTACGTAAAAACTTGCGATCAGTGTCAGAGGGCTGGGAAGCCAAATGAGAAAAAGAAAGCTCCACTAAAATTGGTCCCGGTTATTCAGGAGGTTTTTACTAAGCTAAATATTGATGCATGTGGGCCTCTCCCAATCACATCTAATGGGAATCGATATCTTATTACGGCCATATGCATGTCATCAAAATTCCCTGAAGCTATCCCGGTGGCTGATATCAGTTCGGTTAGTGTTACAGATGCTCTCTTAAATATCTTTAGTCGTATGGGTTTTCCACGGGAAATACAATGTGACCAGGGTACTTCCTTTACTAGTGCTCTGACTACCGAGTTTTTTGAAAGATTCGGAATACTTGTCCGGCATAGTTCTGTGTATCATCCTCAGAGTAACCCTATTGAGCGATTTCATCGAACATTGAAACGACTCTTGCGAGTCTTATGTTTAGAGGCAGGCTCCGAATGGGACAAACATCTTCCGTCTATTCTTTTAGCGTTGCGAACTGTGACTCACGAGAGTACAGGGTATACACCGTCAGAGTTGGTGTATGGGAAAAATTTGCGGACTCCAGAAACATTAGTAATGGAACATTGGATGGAACCGGAAGAAGAAAATGATCTCGTCACTGAATATGTGTTTAAGTTAATTAATAGATTAAAAAGGTGTCAGGAGGTAGCTATAGATAAAATGGAAGAGATGCAAATTAAGAGGAAAACTTGGTATGATAAAAATGCAGTAAAACGCGAATTTAAGGATGGAGATTTAGTACTTGTTTTGGCTACATCTCGAGCGAATAAATTAGCAGTACAGTGGATAGGTCCTGGGACAGTTTTAAATAAAATTTCCGAAACGAACTATTTGGTAGAAATTCCCGGCAGACGAGAAACCTCTCAAATCTATCACATAAATATGCTAAAACCGTATTATAAAAGGCCGGAACATGTTAATTTAATAATTACCGATGAAGCACACCAATCTCTCGCAGATCAGGATTTAGAAATCCCATACTTAGAAAACAATTCCATCATTTATGATTTCGAGGATGTCATCCAGGCTAGCGAGTTAAACAAAAGTCTTCAAGACACACAAGTTAATCAGCTGCGCGAATTACTAAATAAACATTCTAAATGTTTCTCAAATGATCCCGGTTTAACTAATCTGGTTGTACACGAGATCCAGTTGATTAATGATAAGCCAATTAGAACGAAGCCGTACCGAATGTCGCACCGACAAAATGAAATTTTAAAAAACGAAATTAATCGAATGTTAAAATTAGGAATCATTGAGGTAGGAGAATCGGATTATATGTCCCCTATGATTTTAGTTGAGGTACCTGGCAAGGATCCTCGACCTTGTGTCGATTATCGGAAATTAAACGGAATTATTAGAACGGAGTACTTTCCTCTACCCAACAGCGAAGAACGCGTAGAACAGGTCTCCTCCGCTAAATTTATTACCATTTTAGTTTTATCTAAAGGATATTGGCAAATTCCTCTGAGTAAAACTGCACAACGATACGCAGCTTTTTGTACTAGTTTTGGTACTTACAGACCCTTAAGAATGAGTTTCGGATTAAAGAATGCCCCATATTTTTTTAGTAAACTCATGGCAGGATTACTAAACGGTCTAGAGCATTTCGTTGTCCCTTATCTAGACGATATCGCTATCTTTTCGGATACGTGGGAGTCACATCTTAAACATGTGGACATAGTCCTGCAAAGAATAAGGAGATCCCAATTAACAATAAAACCCTCGAAATGTAAGTTTGCACAACAGAATGTCAAATTCTTAGGTCATGTGGTGGGTCAGGGGTTCCGCACTCCTTCCGAGGTCAAAGTTCAGTCTGTTCTTGAGTTCCCTACCCCTCGTACAAAAACACATATACGAGCGTTCCTTGGTTTAGCGGGGTACTACAGTAGATATATAAATCAGTTCTCGGTAATAGCCGCACCGTTGACAGACGCGTTGAAGGGGAAGGCAAGACGCGGGGAGGTTAATTGGACAACCGACTGTGAAAATGCATTCCGAGATTTAAAAAAGAAGCTAACTGATAAGCCCGTCTTGTACTCGCCAAATTTTGAACGGGAGTTTATCGTTCAAACCGACGCCTCTGATTATGGCATGGGGGTGGTGTTAACTCAATTAAATGACCAAGGAGAGGAGCACCCAATCCTTTATCTGAGTAAAAAATTTTCAGATGTTGAGAAACGATATTGTACGACCGAGAAGGAATGTGCTAGTATTGTGTTCGCAATTAAAAGGTTACATTATTATTTAGATGGAAATTCATTTTTAGTTATGACCGACCACAACCCTTTAGTATGGTTAAATAAAAACGTTAGTTCTAACCCTAGATTAATGCGATGGGCTTTGGCATTGCAACCATATAATTTTAGAATTGTACATCGATCGGGTAAAAGTCATAAAAATGCAGATAGTCTCAGCAGATCAGCGATCGATGATTAGGAATTGATAGTCATGTTTGTTTGTCGTGATTATTAGTTGTGGAATATTGTTAAATGTAAATAGTTAATAAATGGTGTCAATCATGTGTATTTGCTAATGATTAGTAATTGTCGGTAAATAATGTTCTTACTAATACTGAAATTAATTTTGAATGGATATGTATGTTAAAAGGATCCACACATGGAATGTAATAATATTGAATTGCTTAATATGTGTTCTACCTTGGGTTTATTATGGATCTGTCTTATTATTCATTAGTATTACCCGTTAATGAGGATATTGGGAAGAATGTTTTATGTGTAAGATGGTACCTTAAGCATATTATAGCAACATGTTTTTTATTATGATTTTAATAAGTACTGTGTATGAGTGTTTAAACTTTTAATAATATGAATACTTCTTATATTGGTAATGATTATTCTTTCGTGATTAGCATTTGTGTAAGTTCCCTTGCAAGGACACTCACTCGCGGTAAGCATTTCGAATTTAATTGTAAGTTTATTAGATTTAATTACAACTCAGAAATATGACAGCACTTATTCAAAGGAATATTTTCCCTGTGTGTCCGACAACTCCAAAGGTCAGTCACCTCGGTTACCATCATCGACCCTGAACTTTTCTTTACGAAAAGTCTGAAAGAGGAGAGGAAAAGCTGTAACGTATGCGGCCCCCCCCTTGAGACATCTGGGACTTTCTTCCCACGGCCGGGTCAGTTTTAGAAGAATGATGACCACACGTGCAAAACCACCTGCAGTCGCTAATATACTGCGACGGACGTGTCTTAATGAGCCCCTGCAACCTTTGACCCGAGGGAAACATTTCGCCTCCACCGGATGGGGGGCGAAAGGGGACGCGCGGCCGTCGGTAAACCGCAGAGAGAGAGAACAGCGCGGAAACTTCGCCTGGAACGGACACCATCAAGATCCCTCCCTCACAAAATTATTTTGGACTTTAAAATCATCCCATAGTGAAACTTGTATATTAATGTAAATAATAGCTGTGACAATAAAACTAAATTATATTTCAAACACGCTACCATTAATGAATCAAACGTCACAAAAGTTATATTGAAAAAACCGTCTCGTCCTTAATTTTTCCACACCAGTGTATATATATACCCGGTGATCAAGAAATAAGAGGAGGTGTTTGGAGACCAGTAGCTTGTAATGTATTTGGAGAAATATGTTAAAATTTACTCACTATACATATTTAAGTGTGCAGTTTCGATTTTTCAAATAAAAAAAATTAGTACCAAAAAACCCCGATAGAGGAATTCTGGCGCTGCCATCAAAAATTCAGCAGGGAATTTGCATATACACACGATTGTAACACACAATATCGGGGATAAAAGTAAGGTTTGCGGGAATTCCAGTCATTCTGTTAGAAGTTGATTATCGATGGATTTGTCACTACGTGATCGAGCGTTACTGGTGAAATTATTTTATCAGCGGGAGGAAAATGCCAATTCTACTCTTCGCGAATACCGGAGGCTAAAGAAGTTACGCAGAGGTCCTATGACCATAACTAACCTACGGAGAATGGTTAAAAAATTCGAAGCAACTGGAACACTTAGTGTACAACCAGGTCGCGGTCGTAAATGCATTAAGGAAGAACAAGTTGAAGAAGTGGCAATTGCCGTTCAAGACTAAGCTGCAGTTACCAAGCAGGGCACCAGCAGTGCACGTTCAATATCAAGGCAAACAGATATCCCGTACTCAACAGTGCCAAAGATATTACGTAAGATCCTGAAATTTTATCCGTATAAGATAACACTCATTCAAAGATTGCTCCCGTGGGACAAAAATACCCGATTGGAGTTTGCTTTGAGATTTTTGGCTCGTTTGGAAGTGGATGACGAGTGGCCATGGCGCATATTATGGAGCGATGAAGCTCACTTTTATCTGCATGGTGATATCAACACACACAACTGTCATATTTGGGCTGATTCAAATCCACACGTTGGTCAAGAGATCCCTTTACATTCGCCTAAAGTCACAGTTTGTTGCGGGTTTACTGCTTCTTTTATTATAGGCCCATACTTTTATGAAGAAGTTGGTAACTTGCTCTGTCAATTCCAATAGGTATGCTGATATGCTCGAGAACTTTGTGATACCTCAACTGCAGCAAAGAAATTGTATCGATTCTACAATTTTCATGCAAGATGGTGCTCCACCACACATCGGAAGTCGAGTAAAAAATGTCCTGATTCAACATTTCACAGAAGATAGAGTAATTAGTCGTGCATTTCCGATGAATTGGCCTTCAAGATCCACAGATCTGAATCCTTGCGATTTCTGGCTGTGGGGTTACTTGAAAAGTGTTGTTTATCGTGGAGATGTTCCTGACATTCCTACGTTAAAAGATCAAATAACATTGCATGTTAGAAGAATAAATGCAGATATGCTGCGAGCCACCGTCGCAAACCATATGTACCGTATCCAATTATTAGAACATCAGGCTGGTGGACACCTTGAGCCAATTTTGTAAGTTATTATAAAAAATTATTTTTTCTGGTATTTAGTGTATTGTTATTTACTGTTTCCATTAACAGTTATGTTTTTACACTACAAAATGCGCTTGCAGCGCCAGAATTCCCCTACCGGGGATTTTTTCGTACTAATTCTTTTTTTTTGATAAATCAAAACTGCACACTTAAATATGTGTGGTGACTAAATTTGGTCATATTTCGCCCAATACATAACATGTTACAGGTCTCCAAACACCTCCTCTTATTTCTTGATATATATATATATATATATATATATATATATATATATAATCAAAATTTCTCTACCATAGAGAGATGAATAAACATGATCAAACTGAAAAGAATTGAAATTGTAAGACAACCAGACAATAGATTTTAAATGAAAATAATATATATATTTGTAATTCAATATTTTGTTCTTTCTCCTTTATATCCAGAGACCACTTGTTGAGATTTTATTGTGACAAGCAAGAAGTTTGATTCTAAATGGAATAGCAAGTGAAAGCATTCGAGTAATAGAAAGATAATCGAGAAACTGTATGTCATTGCAATAAATTCTCCTAGAGAGATGCTAAACATTGCCATTAACACTCCAAATGGATTCGAAGGAGGTGGAGTGTTTTCAAAAGTAGAAATCAAGAAGAAAAATAATCAAAAATAGTAATTGCTAACAGTTGAGAGGAAAATGGTTGCAATTTTCAATGGAAATAAATGCAGCACACTGACCATCTTTAAAATACTTAACAAGGATGGTCATTGACCTTGGACTTTTCATTTTATTTTGTTTTGACCTTTTACCAAAGGCTATTATTTGTTATTATTTCAGTCAATCGTTCAAATATTACTGACATATCCAAGTTGGTTTGAACATTGACCAGCTTAGTAATTAAAGGTCAGAGTTCGAAGTTTATTTTCAAATTAATATTTAGACTTTGAACAGAATTAGTTCCAAACGATATCAATTGAATTTTCAAAGTTTAAAAATTAATTGGTATTCTATTTACCCTAATTTTTTAAATTAATCTTTGGATTCTATTCTAATTTCTCTGCGTTCTGTCTTCCAAGCAAGGAAACGGAGCTCGTTGTAATTCTAAAATCTTACAGAATTCAATTTACATCTAAAGAGTATTAGTTTTGTTCTAGGATATCAATTATTAAATTGTATTGATGCCCCCCTTTCATTAATTTTTTTAATCCTAAAAAATTGAAAACTATTTTAACATATAAAATATTACAAATTCATTTATCATGAAAAATATATTTAATTCATATAATTTTAGTTAGACCATAGGATATATTTTTATTTGTAATTAAATTTTATGATAATCCATTATAAATAATTTTTACAGGCATTCCAATTAAATGTTCGAGTCATAATTACCAATGAATGAAAGTGCCCCGTTACCTTACACAACTTTTAAGATCCGTATTAATATTAAACTGTTTTAATCTCATTTGTAGAGAAACATTATTTTACCCGCATAAAATAAAGTTATTAATTTAATTTTAAGCCATAGACTTTGAATCCTTAATTAGAATTACTTCTAAGAAATGCCTTTAATATATTGTTTAAGCCATAGACTTTGAATCCTTAATTAGAATTACTTCTAAGGAATACTTTTAATATATTGTTTAAGCCATAGACTTTGAATCCTTAATTAGAATTACTTCTAAGAAATGCCTTTAATATATTGTTTAACTCTGACATTAAAATCTATACTAGTATATTCCTCAAATACATCAAAAATGCAACATTTTTATTATATTTTACTTCTCAGATTTTAGTATTCATTCATTTCAATAATAATAAAAATAATAATAATAATAATTTTTTTAGCTTTAAACTGAATGGATGATATCGGGGCTAGCTTTTGAAACGAACTTACCAATATTTGTGTTTAGTCTCGACTGTTAAAACACGAAGTTTCTGCATACATTTTTAAAGTATAAATAAGATATTTCAAAGAGGCTTTACGCATAAATAAGTCATGGAAAACGGGATTGAAAAGTTTTTATTTGATAGTTCCAGTATTAAATTCGTAAAGGTAGATAAAAATTTACTAGAATTGCTTCACTGAGTGAAGATTTAGTGTCACAATCTTCACCATCCCTAGACAATTCAAAAAGCTATTTTTATTCAGTCGCTGTTCATCTTATTTGTTCAGAAATGCTAGTAAGAAAATGATTTTTTTTATCTGACCGCTGAATCTATAAAAAAGAAGTTAAGAAAATAAATTTTGAAATTTTTTTCGTGCCAGAATATGTTTTTTTAACAATATATATATTTTTTTATTTCAGATTTTTACAAAACTTGATTTTGTAACACATCTGTTGTTAATTTATCTTACTGCTCTGTAACCATTGTTTTATAAAAGAAATTCTGGGGGAAAAGCTTCTATTAACGAACGGAAAAATTCAAGTCTTTGAGCCCACGTTTAAATGAAAATGTTATTTTAGCATTTCCGAGATCTTATTAGACGACAATGACACAAGTGGACATTTAATTGTTAGTTTCGCTTTTTGCTACTCATTTTACACATAAGAAGATAAAATGTATGAAATAAGTAACTGTATGTGTATGGCGCTTTCTTATCTTAAAGCTATTCAATCAACTTTTCTCATAAAAAAAATGATTAAAATGCATTTAATACCTTGGAAACATTCTGAGGGACAGTTCTGGTTTCTTTGATGTAAATAGTTGCAATTTATCAAGTAAAAATAAGTTGTCTTATTTTTTTCCCAGTTGTAATTTTAGTTAAACGGTAGTTATGCTTTGGCTTTGTTTGTTTCTAGATAAGGGCTAAAATTTATATAAGGTTTATGTGTTAATCTCAAAAGAAACATCGAAACTGATTTCATTCAACGCTTAATAAGATGAGGATGAGTTCCAGAAAATAAATACGAGAAATAAAAATAGATGCCCCTTATAGGAAATTTCATATGTATGATACGATTAAAACGTAAAATCAAAGTAAAAACTTAATTTAAAAAAAAAATGGAATTATTTTTTTTTACAAAAGAATTACTCTTGTTTATATTAGTCTATGCTTTTTACTTCCAGTTTTTTGATTTTTTTTAACAGAATCGATATGTCTTTAGACAGAATTATTTAGCCACATGTCCTACGTGCTACTACTTCAAATATTTTCCCTTTGTCATTGGTGACATTGTAGAAGATATTTTTGAACATCTTTTATACTTGATCTGCCTTCCCTTTCATTTCTTTCTTTGTTTTGTTTCGTTCCTGTTGAGGCGTCAAGTTCTTTTACATTCTGGGTATTTTTAAACTAGTTTGGATCAAATCGATGGCAATCGATTTTTTTTGTCAATAATTTTGCTTAAAGTAATTCACAATAACATCGCCTCACATAGAAGAATAAACGTTCTATTTCCATCAGCTTATTCCAATATTTGGGAGAAATATCTATCTATAAAATTTTAAAAAGTAAGCATATTTAAGCTAAAAGAATTAATTTTAAAGCAAGATACTCAAGAAAGAAACAAAGCAAAGGTATTTCAAAACAGGACACAAAAATGTATGTTAAATGTCACAAT
Source organism: Trichonephila clavata (assembly GCA_019973975.1). Lineage (NCBI taxonomy): Eukaryota > Metazoa > Arthropoda > Arachnida > Araneae > Nephilidae > Trichonephila > Trichonephila clavata. The sequence continues at coordinate 255,574 of BMAO01020041.1, read as the reverse complement.
GAATAGTAATGTAACGTCGGCTCATTAGTAAAACTCACACCCCTCTATACATATTAAGATTGATGTATGAAGGGTCAGTAGACTACGTGGGACATTGTGTCCCAATAAAGGGCACCGGTGATTCTCCCCTTACGCCGGAGGCAAAACACGGTGCTAACTGTTTTGGAAAATGTCTTTATAGTTGCTGCTCCTTTCTTTACTTCTTGACTTACAGACGCCTGTTTGTCTGGGCACTCAATAGACAAAATATATTCCTTTTGTGGTGGATTACTCCACCCTATTGATGTATCCAATTTGAAAAGAGTTTACTGGCACCGTATAACAGGAGAAATTATGGCCACCAGATATTGGACTCAAGCCCTTGTCACGGGAAAGTTCAGAAGAGCCAGCTATTGTTCATCCGCACCAGTAGAGGGCAAATGAAGTCGGAGGAGCAGTGTGCAAAATTTGGGGTCTACCAATGAGAGGTGGTGAGGGGCGTGTAATTAGCCCACCCCAGGAGTTTAAAATGGTCGATACTGAATTAGAAAGAAGTAGCTCTGTTCACGTTTCTAGATATTGCTGGGGAAAAATTTGTGGGGCCGAGCGCCCTCAGTATCAATAGACGGTGGTACTCGACTTCTGGATTTCCATGCCCGGTGTTTGAAAGCGGAGAATATAAGCGATGCAATGGCTTGGCGGCTTCAACTGACTTTTGAACGTTTTTTTTCTTCCCATCAAACAACGGAATACTTTGTACTATAATAGTGTATTTTAAATAATAGTTATTTAACCCAAAAATAAAATGATTTTTAACTATTAGCTGTAGATCGTAAAAGCAACCCTGTTAAGACTCAACACAGCAATTACTTTGTTGTATAAAGTAAATACCCTTCTTTATTTCTGTACACTGGTGTAAGAAATTAAGAGAATTTTCAGACTTGATCGATGATCTCTAGAACTACTGGACCGATTATGATGAAATTTGATATGTACATACATTGTTACAATACAAAACAAATAACCATTCAACAATTGCAATACACACGCATGATCAATCGTAACACTCGTTGGAGTTGAAAGGTATGAAACAGCTGTTAGAGATTAAACACAAAACAAATATGGTAATAGAAGGTTTGGCCCCCTCTTACAGTTATACAGGCCTCACAGCGTCATGTCATACTTGAAATAAGGCAATTTATCAGTTCTTGTGGCAATTGGTCCCACTCGTTCAGCAACACTGTTTTCATATCTTGGATAGTTCTCTGAGAGGGGTAGCGAGTTGCAATTGCCCTCCCCAGAGAGTCCCAGACATGCTCTATAGCAGGGGTCGGCAACCTAAGGCACGCGTGCAACATGTGACACGCGGTACAATTCTCAGTGGCACTCTGCATTATTCTACAAATTTGTTAATTTTTGAGTGGATGGAAGTTGATAATTGTGTAATGGACCTTATTTGATTAACATCATCAGATTTATGGTCATTTAGAAAAATAAGGAAAAATCTAAAAGATAACTCTAATGATTAATTTTGTAAATTATTGAATGTCATTGCTAGGGAGATTCAAGAGAGAAAATTGAGCATGTACTCTGCTTTCCACTTTTGATTCTGCATGTCTAAGTATCTTTCCTATTATGAAAATTATTTAGAGTCTTCGCAAAGAAATTGTTTAATAACTGAATGCTGAAAATCGTGTCAAATTAAAAGTCACTCATTATACCCCTGATTTTGCGATATGAAAGTAAAGAGTTGCAAGTACTAGGTTCGTAATAAAATTTGTATTTATCTTTTATATTTAACTATAATGAAGGAAAATACTTATATTTTATGTTGTAAAAGATTATTTTAATAAATTTGCTTAAAATACATATGTACAGCTTTAATTTTTAAATTTTTGTTAAAGAAAGAGATATATTTTAGGCTGTTTATTTTTATGTTAAAAGCAAAATGATGCAAAACTATTAAAAATGACGCGAAACTAAAATAAAACTGTTGACTCTTATTCTCTAACTCTGCATGTATTATCGTGGGAATCGAATTGTTTCAAAAATAACCTACTGTGTGGCACTGAATCATATTGGTAGATTGGTTTGACACGCCACAGCTAAAAGGTTGCCATTCCCTGCTCTATAGCGTTCAGGTCTGGAGACCTGGCTGGCCTATCCATACGGCGAATATCCTCACTCTCTAGAAATTCGTCGATCAGAAGATCTCTATGAGGCCTCCATTTCTCGTCCATTAAAATTAACTCGGGGTCACATGCACTCTTTAAAAGATGAACATAGGGTTCCAAGACCTCATCCCTATACCTCACACATATCACAGAGCCTCTTTCAATGACATGGAAAAGTGTACGGCCATCCAATATGATGCCTGCCCGGACCATTAAACTTCCTGCACCATAATTGTCGATTTCCCGGAAATTGGAGGGTAGGTAGAAAGTCCCTGGTTCTCTCCATATGATCGTACTGTGAGAATCGGTGTTTAGGCTGAAACTGGACTCATTGGTGAACAGAATGGCAGTCCATTGATCCATACTCCAATCTCCATGCTGTCTGCACCATGCTAAGCGGACACTCCTGTTCGTAGACGTGAGCGGGATGCAAACAGCAGATCATCTGGCAAACTACCCTCTCTCGTGAAGTCTTTATCAAACAGTCACTTGATATACATGAGTTCCTGTGACAGTATACAAGTAACGAGAGATTTTGGAAGCTGTAAGTTATAATCGTTTGTTACGCCTCGCTATAATCGACCAAATGGCGATCTTCTCTGGTCGTCATGGCTCTTGGATGATTTTGCCCATGCTTTCTCTTGATGAATCTAATATCCTGGAACTGTTTCCATAAGTTACACACGACGCTGGTGTTAAATTAAACTCTCTACAAATCTGGACTTTACATTGTCCTGCTTCTAGCCTTCCCACAATTCGCCACCTTATTCCCTCATCTAAACGTTGGTGGCTACTCATTTTTACTGTTACAATTTGAATTGAATCGATTGCTTCAAAATAACACCAAGAAATTCGCCAAAATGTACTGGCAAACGAAATACGTCTTAACTTACACGTGCTTATAAAGCCTGTTTTTTCTGCTGGTTTCGCCTACACACACGTGTACGCTTACGTATTTGCTGTACAGGATTTGCATTTTTATCTAGAAGCAGTGGTTTTTCATTCGGTTCAGTTCTTTTCATGCAATTGGATAAAATTTGGAAATTCTCTTAATTTAATTCACTAGTGTATTACATTTATCTATGATCTAGCAAAAATACCGATTTGGCTTTATTTTTAACCCCTTAATCGGGCAATCATATTTTCATTTTTTGATTTGCTCGTACTTTTAATTCTTGCGGTGATATTATTTAGTGCCAAGTGTTTTTAAAAGTTGTTGCAGTTTCACTATGGTACTGAAATGTCTTTCATCTGGCATTTGTTTTGTGGTAAAGCCGAGAATTTTTCTCTGATGAAAGCAGGAATTTAAAAATTTGTGTTCCACTGTTTCCAATACTCTTGTTCTCTGACTGGGAACTTTTGAAATTATGGATAGCAAAATAAATAAATATAAATAAATAAAAATAAATACTTTCTGTGAATGGATGAATAAAATTTGGATCCAGTTTCAGAACTATCTGCTGATTATTTGGATCATTTTTAGGGGGCTTATCTACAATCTGATACCTTACTTTAGTATAAGGTATCAGAATCGCTAATTATTTTGTTCTTTCTTTAAAAAAAACGTTCCTCCTTTTAACTGTTTTCACCAGTGTATTTCTATCATTTTGATAGTTTTTATAATGTTGTAAATATACAGTACCGAACACGCAAATCTAGTTAATTCATTTGGGTGGCTTAACACGGTATTTTTAAAAACTCCAGTGGAAAAAGCGAATTTAATTTATTTCCTTCTCCCTGAGGCATCTGTTCATATTTGCTCTGATATGTTGGGAATTTCATCGTAGCAACAGAAATGTAACAAATAAACTAAGAAACTCGTACTACTACGGCAAACACCAAATCATAGGTGGCATCCTAGGATATATATAAGTAAGAAAGTTCTTGATATGGGTGAAAGGTGTTTTAAAATTTACCTTAACAATAAAAATAGTTTTATTAAAAATCACTAGCCAACTATATTTATTTTTCAGATGGATGTGATCTATCATTGGTGATTATCTATCGTGTTAGTCTTACCTGGAAAATAAAGCAATAAAATTATTAAAAAAAACACTTAGAATATAGTTGTTGATTTTGTTCTTCGGTCCACCATGGAATTGGTTTTTGCTTATTTCTCAGTATTTTTAGAGCATGAATTCAAATAAAAAATGAGATGTAATATCTCGCATTTTTTACGAAAATTACTATCCATCTTTATTTAAGTAAAGTGTAAAAATAATATGCGGGTTTATAAAAATCTCTTGAAAACACTTGTATCTGATTTCATGTTAACGCATTTAGAACGTTATATAATACTTTTTGCAAATTGAATACAAGCCTTTCCTATTAAGTTTTTATGTGTTATTACGATTTTCTTAATTCTTTTACGCTTAAAATAAAGGATTTTATATTAAAATTGTAAGAAAATTTAAAGAATTAAAATTAGGGTTTTAATAATATTTTTAAAACATGAGCTTATTAATTACAATAATATGTTTAGTATTTATAAAATTGTTGCGTAAAAGATGAATGTCTGCAAAAGATTTTGTAATAGCGTAATCATGATTGAGTAATGTAAAAATATTGATGTTCATTACAGATTCCCTCTAAAACACCTTTTTTAAGGAATAGGTTGAGACATATAGATTTTTACCAAACATGATAAGCTGTTTCATGCAGAAAGTTTCTCTCAACTTTGATTTACATTTCCATCAATTGAATTCGGTTACGAAGCACCGTGTTCAAATTTAATCAAAAAATTTTCAAACTCCCGATTTCAATTTAAATACATTCGATTTTAAAGCAGAAGCACGACGCTGTATTTCTTTTCTTCCCTTCCTAGTTGATACGGGAATAAAGTGAATATATTTAATTTCAGTTTATACTGTTACGTGAGAAATGGATTTTTTTTTCTGGAAATGGCAGCATACTACTCCAATTGCAAATAAGTTGCTTTTATGTGCTTCCAGCTGACATACCTTAGTTCTCGCATCTAGGTAATGTAAATAATTCAATCCACAACCTTTCCAATACTCGGCCAATTTTGAAACGCATTAGGCATAAAAAAAAGCCTAGGGGCTGAAGTACCTCGTTTCTTGAAGTATTTGGGCTATTGAATTCTTTGTAATGAAATTTAACGGGATATATCTGGGGCTGCAACCCTAGCAACAGTAAATTGTAGACCCCGAGGATTCCAATTCATCTGTACTAGACGCCTTGCTCTAATTATGTGAATATATGCTTAGATGTGTGTAAGTCGAAAAATAAACATATAAAAATGAAAATCCCCACTATTCGATGTCTTGTCACAAAAATTCAAAATCCAACGTAGCAATAGGCAGTAATTTACTAGAAAAGCAAGATTTTTATTCTTAGTCTAAAAAGAATTGCTTGATCTGAAATCAAAGTATTGATTTTCTTTGATCTTGAATCTATTGAACAAAAAAACATGTGATCTATGTAACAACATGGGATCCAAATAAAATCTTCCAGAAGAGTTCCGAATGCAAGATTTCCTTTCCTTTGCATTCTGTCGCTATTGCCCTAGAAATGAATCACTGTATCAACATCATTTATTGTTAGTCAAGTAATGATATTCTTTGTGTTTCTTTTTGTTTATATACACTGACGGGGAAAAAATTTCAATAACAAGAAAAAAAAATATTGTAGAATAATAAAATTTGGAAAATGCAATTGTATAGCTCACACGTTTAATTGATTGAATTTTCAAGATAAAAGGTTAATTTAAACTCAGGAAAATACATTTCAAATGTGAAATGCTGCCTCAATAATAGTCGGGGAATTTTAAATGTAAGCCTACAAGCGTGGATGAATTGTGTCATGCAGGTGCTGAGTGTCCCTTTGTGGTATGGAATTCCTTCTTGTGTCAATATTGGGACGGTCAGTGCTGGCTGCGGATGTTCTTGGATCTGTTATTCAACGATGTCTCAACATGCTCAATTGGAGACAGATCTGGTGATCTCGCAGGCCAAGGTAACATGTAAACACTCTGAAGAGCACGTTTCGTTATAACAGCGGTGTGAGGACGAGCGTTGTGCTGTTGGAAAACTCCCCCTTGAATGCTGTTCATGAATGGTAGTACTATAGGTTGAATTACCAGACTGACATACAAGTTTTTACACTCAGTGCGTTTGGGATAACCACAAGAGTGCTCCTGCTGTCAAAGGAAATTATTCCCCACACCATGACTCCAGGTATAAGTTCAGTGTGTCTAGGCCGCAGACAGTTTGGTTGCAGGCGTTCCCTTGGCCTCTTTCTGAACAACACACGGCCATCACTGGCCCCAAGGAAGAAACTGATTTCATCAGAAAATAAAACAGATCTCCACTCCATCCACAAATGAGCTCTGACTTGACACCATTGACGTTGCAAACGGCAATGACTTGGAGTCAGCGGAATACACGCTATTGGGTGCCTGGCTCGGAACTGCTCGAAATAACCGATTTCTAACAATTCGTTGTGTTGCTGTGGTACCAACTGCAGCTCGAATTTCTGCCGTAGACGCAGTACGATGCGTCACAGCCGTACGCCGAATACGGTGGTCTTCCCTCTCAGTAGTTCTACGTGGTTACCCAGAACCCGGTCTTTTTGAAGCAGTACCAACTCTTGACCCCAACTCCAACAATCATACACAGTGGATACATTCCGGCCAATCTCTTGCTGCAATATTGCGGAAAGAAAATCCACCTTCTCGTAGCCCTATTACACGACTTGGTTCAAACTCGGTGAGCTGTTGATAATGGCTTCTTATAAAGGCATTCTTCTCTAACATCAACTCAATACGTCAAATTTCACAGACAAACTCCAACTTTGCAGCACAACCCTTCTTTGCAAGTTCTAAGTGGTGCTACTAGCGCCACACTTAAGCGCGATTTCGTGAAATTCGAATCGATGTCATCTTTCAGGTTTATAAACACGCCTACCAAATTCCTTTAAAGGAACACAAGTCTTTCTTGGCGTTGGGATTTTTTTCCCTCGTCAGTGTAAATCATTTAACGCTAAACGTAATTTAAAGTCCGATCAGGTTTCAACTTCGATTCAATATCTTGTACCCCTGAAAAACAGCCGTGAAGGTGGGTTGATGCGTGTTTAATCTATCGAAGTTCAAAGTCGTCACGTGATGTGGAGGTTTAGAGAGTGGGTTACTCTCTCAAGTGTCGCTCTAGTCACTTGAGCATTGTTTAAAATAACGTGTTTCACCAAATACTCTTCTGTTGCTTCGAAGTACATCGTTCAATCTCTCTCTCTCTGTTATATATCCTATAATTATGTAGTATTAATATGCAGATGCTCCCAGACTCGTCATGCCAGTTGCCAGTGGTCACAAGTCTCATTCTCAGCGATCTTCTCCATCTGGGCAAAGTGTCAAAATCCCCAGGCTCCTCCCGAGCGTTGCATGGATCTCACAAGTACCTTCTAGTGTTCGACTTTTTCAGAGACAAGGATTTAATGGATCTTGTCTGACTTGGTAGACCCTGGAGGATTAGCAACAGCCACAACATTAATATGCTAACTCACATTCTGTTATATAATAATTAACATATCAATAGAACCGAACAACATAGGATTTTAATTCAGATTAAAATATTTTTTGATTTAAGATATACCACGTTTTACCAAGATAATATAATTCACTATTAATTTTTTAATAAAATTAAGTCTTCGATAATAGTATTTTATTTCTCTTTATATTCACGAAATCTGAAAATGGATATTTTAATTTTTTTTGATGAATCGTATTACATATCTTCTTTAAGAGATACGGAGTAGTATATATAAATTAAACAACTGCTAAAAAATTTCATTATTCATTCGTTAAATCAATATAAATTATCTGTAATCATCTACAAAACAAAATTTACCTAAATACAATTATCAATACTAGCTGTTTTGCTAATAATTAGATTTATAAATATTTAAGCTGGAAAATGCTTGGTAAAATTTCATTTCCTTTTATTAGAAAATTCAACAAGATACATGTAAACTAGTACTAATTTCAATCAAATCAATGTGTTGAACTGAAAAGAAACAAAGAGTGCTCTAGATTTTTCCATCTCGTTTATTCTGAAGAATTTCGACCAAAGGAAAGAATAGTTCTTAAGACAGCGAAATCCAAAAGAATTTTATTTGAGTATATAAATATACAACTCTTAGGAATAGAAAAGCTATCAAATGAGCTTTTTATTAACCTGAAACTGAGTACCTTTAGATACTTATTTTAGTCAACGTAATTAACTTCACAAAGAGATTATTTTAGCTAGAAAATTTTCATTAGATTTCAACTTCAATGGAAGACTATTTTGAAACTATGACGAACATTTTCTATTAGTTCTTGAACGCTTGCTCCAAATGGGCTTTTAAAAAATGATCCATCAAAAAGACAATCCAAGAAAGAAAAGCAAAAAAAAAAAAAAAAAAGCAAAACAAATCCATGTTAACCAAAGGCACATTTTTTTCTTCTAGTCTAGCAGAGAAAAATTAACGAGTCAAAATTTTTTAAACTTTTTATATAGAGAGTTCTTGACATGAAAGTATATATCTAATTTAACGATAAATATAAATCTCATTAAAGATATTTATTATTGTAAGATGTAAGAAAATATGGAATGGTGATAATTATAAAGATTTATTAGTTTTATAAACATATTATACAAAAATAGAAAAGATTAGTTGGAAACAATTTAAGTCAAATATTACCTGTCTGGAATATTACCTGGTCAAATATTACAAAGAAGGCACAGACTATTTTCAGCGTCTTAATTGCTCCAGTCCAACACTAGACTGTCACTAGACAGTAGAACGTCATTTATCCGAACGTTTATTATCCGGAGCATTAAATATCCGAGCCTAAGCCCGGATACGTTTTCGAACAGTGCAATGCTCAACAGTGGTTTCGTGTGAGGCTAAAGTGACGGGAAACCCCAAGATGAGAGATATTTGGAGGATTTCAGTTGTGTGATTTGGTAAACATCTGCACGTAATATTAGGTCAGTTTGTTTCCAAGTGAGGGGTTGTACAAGTGCCCTTTTGTTGAGTTTTGTTGATGTAGAAACCTGGATGGCATGCGATGCAGAAGACTGTGGATTGCAAATGCTAAATGATGACGAGATTGTGACTTCCGTGCAAGAAGAATCCGATCCGGTTGACAAAGAAACGAATGAAGACGAGGACAACAACAACGAAAGTAGCAAATGCTGACGCGTTTCTGCGTTAGAGACCGCTATGGAGTGCTACGAACAATGATCAGAGTGCTGTCCTACTCAACTACTGCTGCTGAAGAGAACCAGAGGCCTTGCATTGGAAAAACGAAGGTGTACAATGGTACAGCGAAAAATAAGTGATTATTTTCCACAATCCAGGTAAAACTGCGACATTTTGTACCTATTTTGCTTTTTATTCAAGCACGTTTGATTTTTGTATTTGATTGATTTTCAATATTTGTATAGTGTCCAGTATCATATACTACATGGATCGCATTCGATTTTCGGTTATCTGAACAATCGCGTATCCGAACGGTGTCCGGCCCCAATGGATTCGGATAAACGACGTTCTATTGTATTGCTTTTATGAGTACGGATCAGTACAGATGGAAACGCTATCTATTGGTTCTGTTGTTAATTTAAAACGATTAGTTACATTATCTTAATTTGCGTATTTTACTCTAAACAGAAATTTTTTAATTTCGCTGAATAAAATTAAAAGATGCATAAATAATCATCCGTTTCTCTCTAACACACAGACACATATAATATATGTATATATTATTTGCGTGTTACACATATAATACACATAAAATATGTATATTTTGTGTGCTTTTTATAATTCACTTAAATTTCCTCTCAAAAGATTTCAATCCCTAATGATCTTGAGACCTCCAAAACATCGCGTGATAATTATTTTTTATTTTACACGCCTAACGGGAAATGATCCCACCAATTTATCTCCCCCAAACTGAACTTTCAGCTCTTTTAAAACAAGATGATGCAATCTTGCATCATCCCCGTATTTGGACAAATTCGAAATGTCTTTATCGAAAGTCATAGGATTCTAACAGCTTCCAATTGACCCAAATTATAAAAGGTTGAGATCTCAAGAGTGGAAAAAAATGCTCGTGTGTGTTATTGTCATGTCCGCGTCTCTGTTGTTTCGTAGCTGTTTGTTTTGCTGTGTTCTTTGTTTGTGCAAAATCAATGTGCATGTTTAAAGTATAAAAGTCTCCTCACATCTTTTCCACAATTGGAAGCACCTGAAAAAAAAACATTCGTACCCAAAGGAAATTGCTTGCATATATGTAGGTGCGATTTGTTAAATTCTATTTATCACTTAAAGCAAACATTGTCATTGAATAGCGTAACAAGTCCTGCTCTTAAATGATAATTAATACATTGAACAAAATGAAAGTTTACAAAATCAAATCAATTCAGTCACCAAGTCAAATCAATAAAGTTCAAAAACAATAGGAATGCAGGTTTACAGGAAAGAAGCTGAAAATGGTTTTAAAAATTATGCAGTTAGACTTTCAGACATTTTCTTTCTTTCTTTAACTTAAAACAAACAAAAAAAGAACAAGATGTGCTTAATACTTTGTTCAACTCTAAGATTACAGAAGAAAATGTACTAATCATGTAAGTTTCTGTTAGATTAAAAAAATGAGGTCAATCAGAAATGCATTAAAATATGGGTTTTCAAAAGTTTATCAAAGATACAAATTTTAGCAAAACTTTTAAATCAAGCATTTTACTGTTATTATTTCAACACCAAAAAAGGATGAAATACAGAGGTTTTGAAATAAAATAAAAATCGTAAGATGCAAATGATCCTTTAACACACCTTTCGCTTGCATTTTACTTAGTAAAAAAAGACATTAAACATAGGAAATTTATTTGAAAATTGACATAAAAATTAATATCTTACTTATCAATAGGTCAAATGACTATTCTTTTTAATAAAAAAATATGTGAGAGTTTTTCAAGTACACAGTAAAATTCTTTTAAAAAAGAACATTTTTGGAAATTGAAAAAAGTTCCTTTCAACAACTTTTTTTACTTTATCTCATCCGAATTTTAAAAAATGATAATTGTTATCCTTTGAATGATTTCAATTAGAGATAGAGCTAACAGCAAGTACATCATTTCTTGTGGTAGTAAAATTAAAACTAGTTTGATACCTTCCTCTTCAAATATATAGGTCACATTTTCCTAAAATTATAGGTCCTTTCAAATTTTTATCATAATCACCATTCTTTTCGTATCTGTACTTTATTAACATTTTACTTTTCAAGACAGATGGATTTAAAGAAAATGGTCAGTTTTACATATTTAATAACTGCCCAAAACAAACGACTAAGAAATGAAATGCATTCTATGAACGTATAAGTTTTTTGCCTGTTTGTGTATCTGGTTATGGCCATTTGTCAAGGGATTTTACAAAATTCTGCTTCCAATATTGAAGTATTTAAAAACTGTTTACATATGTTCCCTATTTATAGTTTTGGTGAAATAGATTCGTTTCAAGAATAGTGAAAAGCTGTTATTGTAACTGCATTCGTATATTTTAAACCAATTTATAACAATTGCATTTATGAAGCTGAAAAGTTTTTTTATAATGCTGTGATGTGTTGGTTACTAATATTTATTTAAATATCCAAATGGGGGAGGGTGAACCGATTTAACACATCTCTTGCAATTAAATCATAGATTTAATTACAAAAACTATCATTTGTTAATTATTCCTTTATACTCTGTGATTAAAATCTTTAATAAAGATTGATCATTCGGAGAATATTCAATGATTAATCGCACAAAATTATCGGAAATATTAATATTCTTACGATTAAAAAATTTTCAGATAATTCCTCACTTCATAAATCTACACTTCTTTGTATTGATTATATAGTTAACGTAATTGGGGGGGGGGGTAACTTAAATAGTTAAGAAAAGACAATTTTTTATACTCTGAGTATTATTAGAAGAGTATAAACATGTATTTGGTCCTTTTTTATATATCTGACTAGATTTTAAAAAACATTCATACACAACTATTTTTTATTAAAAAAAGGTTTATTGGCGATTTTAATAAAAATGTTTTAAATTCGTTGGAGACAACAATAGCACTTAAAATTCCAAAGAAAAACAAACAAACGAATCTTACTTCGTTAGCAGTATGAATGTGTACAAATAATAAGAACTGAAAATTTCTACGATAACGGAAATATTGTAGGTGGCTGGCTACATTACTTGAAATTAAGAGGTAAACACCACACAGTTACCTTTACGCAAAAAGTGAAGACAATTATGCAAAAATAGAAAAGTGAAAAAAATAAGAACTTTATTTCTTATAAAACATATCAAAATGTCATTAGCAATTGTGAGAAATAATCGCGTAGAGGAAAAGTAAATATATCAATGTACGTTATTCTCTTTTTGATGCATTTCCGTATAATAGAATCTGATTATCACTTTTCTTACTTTAACTGCTCCAATATTGGAATTGAAATCCATCTTTAACATTTGTAAAGATTTAGTATCCATTTAAATGACTTTTTTACATTGCTAGGTTTTAGATTTTACATTAACGCATACCTTTTATGCTTCGTCTTTGAATTTAAACGTTATGCAAATAATAATAGTGAAATAAATAACAAATTATTGAATACATAAATGTAAATTATTAATTTTTGCAACCATCTCCTTTCATTTCGCAAGTATAGCTTTTTGAGAAACTATTTTTGATATTTTAAATTTTTTTAAAGCGATTTTATCATTCTGAATAGTTATATCATTTTCTAAAATTTTATTTTATGCCCATAATTCTTTAATTTATTATAATTTAATGTAACTCAGAATTAATATTAAATATTAGTTTGATTCCGAACATGCATTGCAATGTGCAAAGTTGCTTTTTTAACTTAATCAAGAGGATTTAAAAAAAATATATATGAATATTTTTAAGACATTAATGGTTAATAATAAATGTAATACAATTTTTATGCTTTTTAAAATATATAAGTAAAATTAAACTTTAACCTGAATAATTCAGTTTTTCTCATATTTTTATTTACATAGATTTTTTTTATTATTTTTAGTCTAGACTTCTAGACTGTTTTAGATAACGCTTATTTCACTTAGAAATTAAAACCAACCAATTACAGTTCAAGAATTTTATGTCGTTCCCAATTATATATATATATATATATATATATATATATATGGATTTCCAGTTTCTAATTGGCTAGAAGTATACTACTGGTCAGATTTTAATAATAGCCTTTTTTTTAATTTGAAAAGGAGAAATCTCTGATAGTGATTTTTTTTCCAAAATAAAGTAGTTATAGTCTTAAAAAAATTATTTATATTCTGTAAGGTAAAAATTTAACAGTTAAAACTATGACTTAGAACCAAACAGTTTTTCTTGTTTGTTTTGTAAGAAATAAAAATACATCAGAATACATAATGTATATATAAGAATTTTAAAGATACCGATATATTTTTTTTATTTAATAAAGTGCAGTTATTCTAGACTTAAACCTTGACATGACCGTTGTAGAGTATTTAGGAAATTTTTCAGAAAATAAGAGAGTTATTTTATATTATTTATACATTTCATATGTTGCAACTATCTACGATACTCTACATTTTACTTTAAGTTTAAAAAGAAGAGAAAAACTATGTTAGGAGTTTGCATTTTTTCCCTTAAGAATAAAAGAGAGTCATTTTCAAAATCGTAGAGTTTAAAAAAGTAATTTTCAAATTTGAAAAGAAATACAAAAATTATTTTAGCCCCATTAGGTAGTTGCGATAGCCGAGTGGAACTCATTGACGGATTGGAGTCCCTGTAGTAAATCTGCCAATTACGCTCAAAGCGTAAATTGGCATGATGTGGAAGTTTGGAGAATGAAATGCAAGCTACAAGTGACATTTTCGTCTCTTGACCAAGGTTCAAAATTACGAGGTCCATTGCCTAAAATCCTATAGAATGTGACGATGATCAAAACAAACGATATGCTAGAATAAAATTGATATTTGAATATAAATTGTTTTTAAATAATAATCTTCAACAATGCGATAATTAAAAAAAATATATTTTTCTCTCAAGAAAGTTTCAAAATTTCTTTTTTTTAAAAAAAATAAAAAACGACTTCAGAAGCAGACGATATTATTGATCTGTGAGCTTCAGTTTTTCCGAGACTTCAATTATTATGTCGCAAGCGATTTCTGTTTTTGATGCTAATCGTTTTATTCTGGCAGACGATAAATTAGTTATCTAGAACAGTTATCTCCAAACTTTTTTCATCGCATACCTCAAAAACGAAAATAATTACAATGTTGAGATCCAAAGGAAGCTACGGTCAAATATCAAATATTATATTATTTATTAATTATAAGCCATGTGCATACATTTCAATACACACATTACAAATACATTTAAATTAATAAATTTATATTAAATTACAAATTTACATTTTAAATTAGAAATTAATGAGAACAATGGATAGTAGTTTCCTCTTGAACATTTATATGTATAGTTTCTCCAACGGCTTGTATGGCTATTTTCCTGCGCAAGCGCTTTAAACGAATGCATTTAAAATGATATACAAAATAACCAACGATAGCATCTCACATTCACGCGATGCACAATGGAACACTCACTTCTTTGGTGTACCCAGAAGTATCACTTAATTTGCCCTGCTTTGAAGACTCGTTATCTAAACTGAAAAGATCTCAAGAAATTTTCTTCTTAGAAATTGTAAGATTCGCCGGACCAAAACAAAACTATATAGGTGGCGCTGCCATCGGGAGAAAATAAAAAAAAGGAGAAAGAACTACAATGGCGGAGAAAACGATGTCGGCTACACCCTGTAGGTTGAGATATAAAAATGGCGTGCAAATATTTTAATTTTTAATAATAATATATTTTTTATATTGGTTTATATTGTGTGTGCTGTGTGGCTTCTAAAAACTTAATAAAATCTTTCGCCACTGAAGATGAATTGGATACTTATATGCCTGGTTGTGTTGAATTCTTCGTTGATGAATTAATGTAAGTACCTACAGCGGGATCGACAAGAGGAAAAGTTGAATTGAAATGTTTCCAGAATTTTGGATATGCCTGCAAACAAGGAAACTTTATGCTATGAATGTGCTTATTATACATTTGTCTTGTTTCTATTTTTCCCGACTTCTTACTCACAATACTGGTAGTTGAATAAGGTATTTGATTCGTATTATAAAATTTTTTACCGTATATGTTAGATTTAGAGGAAATATATAATGAATTTCAGAGGATACGGTAAAAAAATGTCATTTTTTATACTTTATAGTTATGTGCAGGAATGCAAACACCTCAGAAATATGACTGGTGAAAATGGTGGCGCGATTTCAACCACGTTAATGTAACAGTTTTTACATAGTGTGTGTGAAACAAAGAGTTGAAAAGGTTCACTGTGCTGTGTTTTATTGGAGTCTTGTCAATTTACCTTATAGAAACCACTTGTAACCACTTTAAGAGTATTCATCTATCTTACATTTAAATCCTATTTATTATTATATTCTTAAAATGTTGTGTTATGTATGAAAAATATTATTTTATAATTAAAATTAAAGGACAATAACAAAAAAAACTGAAACCTTGTATTTATTTCAGTGCTAAATTTGGCATGATGTGGTCAGAGGCGGATTAAGCTTGTTGGGGCCACTGGTGGTAAAAGGTTTGATGCCCAAGGGTTCAGGAGTCAAAAATCTAAAACAGTGAAAAGATTCGCTGACCTTAAATTCTCTAAGTAAAATGTATTGCTTATAATAAAATTCAACTGCTAAGAAAAACTTAACTGTGTTTTAAAACATTAAAAACCTTACTAAAAGCTAAAGCTCTATACAACTTTATTTCTTGATTTCCCTCTCTTTGGCATCTTCATCAACTTTTTTTGCCGGATCTATTTTGTGCAAAACATCTTGTTCTATGTATGAAATGGCTTTTATCTTCTCTCCCATACTACTGCTTAAATAATTTTTAATTCACTTTGAAACTGAAAAATATCTCTAACATGATGCATTCGATATTGGTATTGTTAAAAATATTTTCAAACTATCTTTACATTAGGATTTCTCTTGCAACTCAATAAATTCCTAGTGGGGTCTTCCTTGTATCTTTTGTTTTCTTTCTTTTAAAAATAGTAAAAACTGATCCAATTCATTTTGTCAGAATTAAAAGATTCAATATTGTCTTTGTAAGTCTCCTTTAGTTTTTGTGTAACTTTTTTCCTTAATTTCAGGTAATAGTCTCTCGTCAAAATATACAGTAAAGTGTTCTATAGCGGTTTCATAAACCTCAGCTCTACGGGATTTTTTCCACTTACCCTAGCGCATAGGACATGAAATGAATTAACTATGAAATTTTCCCTACTTTCAAAAATTCATAACCGACTTCTTTACTTTCACCGAAAATAATTTTTATCTCTGAGTGCCTGTCCAGTTTCCTCTTCAAACGAGAGTCCTAATATAAATAAATCATTTGCTCCTTACTTCAATTTTCTAGAGATTTTAGTAAACTAGGTCCTTTTAATAATTCCCGCTCAACTGATTGTAATGATTTGCAGCAGCATTTATTCTCTGGAGGATCGTATTCCAATTCAGGGTCATTAGGAAAGTTTCATAGTTGTCCATTTGTGTGAAAAGGAAAGTTTCATCCAATTTTGTGGTATTTTTCGTCATTCGTATCACGGATTTCAGCCAGGACTGTATTTATTAATTTTTATCTTCTTATTAAGGTCTAATTCAACTAGTTTGAAATCGTTTGCTTTGAACTAGGCATATCTTTTACCACATAAATTCAGTTTGCTTAATTTATCTTCATTAGTAAAACACACTGATGGAAATAAAAATCCCATCACCAAGAAGGAAAAGTGCAAAATCAACGAAATTTGGTAGGCGTGTGAAGGAGGATTCGTTCTCGGTACCTTCCGTTCCGAAAGCACACACCTACCCCTAGGCCAAAATGATCTTTTCAGTCCAGAGGCAGTTAGTGTCTTATATAAAAACCACCGCCACACACTTCCCTACCAGCGAGTCGATAAGGTGAACGAACGATATCGTTGTTATGGCAAGCATGTGAGCTGTTGCGTCACTATGTGACGGCTTGAAGGATGTGTCATGAGTGAGACGGCTTGAAGGTTGTGTCATGAGTGAGACGGCTTGTGTTGATTGCGTCATGTGTCTCATGGCTAGGGTTGCATTTGCGGTCTATAGATGGCTCCACGACAGCTGCGCGAAGGTGGCGGTTGTTCGAAGTTCCCCAGGGTCACCAATGAAGGAGGATCGTTTTCGGTACCTTCCGTTCCGAAAGCACGCACCCTTCCCCCAGAGGCAGTTAGTACAGTGGTGGCAAAAAGTCCTGAACACACTCATTTTTTAGCGTAATTTTTGTGTTTGACTTCATTTTTCGTTGTGAAATTATCGCACTATCTTAAATATTGTTATTGATTTTAATGTATTTTTTCATGCTGATTTCAAATCTGTTTGTAGATTTCATCTAAAGTAAATAGTTTCATTGATATGTTGAAAAAATCTTGACAAGAAAGCACAAGGTCACTGTAAGAATGAGTGAGTGTTTTTCACCAATGAAATGCTCCGTTATTTCAACCAATCAGAGAGCAGTAGCGATAAAGGGTTGAAAGAAAAAGGTGAAACGTGGTTTATTGTATTGAATGCAGTTGTGTGCTTGTGGAAAATAGTGTATTGAAAGCAATTTGAAGTGCGTTTGTGGAAAATATTGGAAGTATGGCTAAATTTTCATATCTGCCTGAGAATAAAAGGTACAAAATAATACATTTGAAGGAAGAATGTTATTCTATGCGCCAATTTGCTGCTAAAGTACCATGTGGCCTTTCTACTGTTGTGAGAACTTTGAAAAGATTTTCTGAAACAAATTTTATTGCGGACAGGGGGCGATCAGGATGACCAAGAAAAACATATTTACGTGAAGACAGGTTATTGCACAGAATTTCACTTTCAAACAAAAAGCTTAATTCCTCGCAAATTTTGAAACAATGGACTTTGACATCAAATGTGAGTGTGTGCCCAAGAACTGTTAGAGGAAAACTGCTGGAAATTGGGTTACGAGGCTGTAAAGCACGCCCAAAACCATTACTCACTGAATTTCAACGCAAGAGGCGATTGACGTGGCCAAGGGAACATTCATTATGGACTATTAAAGACTGGGAAAAGGTAATATTTAGTGACGAGAGTCAGTTTTGTATTTCTGGCAACCAAAGTAGTGCCTAAGACGACGCACTCATGAGGAATTCAGGCCTTAGTGTCTGAAGCCCACAGTAAAGTACCCGACAAAAGTGAATGTATGGGGTTGCATGTCTTCTCATGACGTTGGAAGACTTCACATCGTTAGCGGAACAGTGAAAGCCATGGATTACATTGAAATACTACAAAATAAATTGCTACCGACTGCGAGAGATCTTTTTGGGAATCAGTCATGGATTTTTCAGGACGATAACGCCCCTTGTTATCGTGCAAAGGTAGTCCAGAAATGGTTGAAAGACCATACTGTGAATAGAATGAACTGGCCAGGACAGTTTCCCGACCTTAATCCGATAGAGAACTTATGGTTTAAAATTGGTTATGAAATTTCAAAGAAAAAATCTTCAAACAAACGTGAATTAATTGAAGCTTTAATATTTTCCTTCATATGTCAAGAAAGATCTTCTTTTGAAATTGGTGCATTCCATGCCAAAAAGATGTAGAGCCGTAATTAAAGCAAACGGCTGGCCCATAAAATATTGATTTTCCAACATGTGACAACAATGTAATTTTCAAAATGCTTATTGAATATACCGTATTTGTCAATTTTCGTGTTATTTTTCTTTGCATATTATGTTATTCTATATTGTTTTATTCTGCACATATTTCACATTATTGTGTCCAGGCAGCTTTACTACAAAAAATATTTTAGTCATTAAAAAACTAGTAGTAGATTTGAAATCAGCATAAAAAAATACATTAAAATCAATAACAATATTTAAGATAGTGCGATAATTTCACAACGAAAAATGAAGTCAAACACAAAAATTACGCTAAAGAATGAGTGTGTTCAGGACTTTTTGCCACCACTGTATCTTATATAGGAACCCTCCACCACACGTGTTTATACATCTGGAAAATGACTTTGATTCAAATTTTGCGTTAGGTGCATAAGTGTGACGCTAGTTGCGGCATTTTAAGAATACGAATCAAGAGCCTGTAAATACGCTGTATAAAGTTCGTGAGTGTTATTTATCATTGAAATTTGACGTAGTGGGGATGTTAGTCCAGAATGACTTTAAGAAGACGAAGAAGTCATTATGAATATCTTCCTGAGTTTGAACGAGGCAGTATAATACAGCTAAAAAAAGTTGGATTTTCTTTCCTCGATATTGCAGAAAGACTTGGTAGGAATGTATCCATTGTGCATGATTTTTGTCAGCAGTGGTCACGGAAAGGTACAATCTCAAAAAAAGTATGGTCCAACTATGCACGAGTCACTTCTGGCAGAGAAGACCGAAGTATTCACGACAAGGCTGGGGAACATCATAGTGCATCTACAGCAGTAATTACATTTTTTTTTCCGGCACCAGAGTGATACAGTAGCAAATCTAACCGTTTGAGAAATAACTTCCAGCCAGGTGCCCTGTAGCGTTCATACCATTAGCTCCACATCACTGACATCTGGGACTTCTGTGATGGCGTGCTAGATATCATTGGAGTGTGGCGATTTGTTGTGTTCTCATTAAAGCTATCTCTGTCTTGGGGCCAGTGATGGCTGTATATCGATTTGAGAAAGGCCAGGTCAACGCCTGAAAACAACCTTCCTGCAGCCTAGATACACTGGGCCTGCAACTAGAGTTATGGTTTGGCACGAGCAATTTTCTTTGATTCCAGGAGCACTCTCGAGGTTAATTCACACACACTGTGGGCAAATTTGTACGTCAGTCTGGGTGTTCAAACTGTTGCATTGTCATTTATAAGCATCATTCTAGGGATGTTTTCGAACAGAATAACGTGCGGACTCATACATTGTTAATGTGTTACCTTGGCCTGCTAGATCACCAGTCTTACTCCAATCGAGAACAAATGGGGCATTAGTGGACGCCAACGACAGCGTCATCCATAACCAGAATTAAACAACCTTATATTGACAGACCAAATGCAACAGGAAAGCAATTCCATCCCACAAGCTGATATGCGGTATTTGAACAATATATTAAATGCAAGTATGCATACTTGCCTTTAAAATATTAGTGGTTACACCTGTTTTTAATGTACCATAATTTCACAATTGCAAAGGCTCTTCTCGATCTTACGTTAACCTGTGATATGAAACTTTAATCAATTAAATATATTACCTAGACTAGGGGTCAGCAACCTATGGCACGCGGTACAATTCTCAGTGGCACTCTGCACTATTTTACAAATTTGTTAATTTTTGAGTGTATGGAAGTTGCTAAATGTGTAATGGACCTTATTTGATAAACGTCATCAGAATTATGGACATTTAGGGAAATAAGAAAAAATCTAAAAGATAACTCTAAAGATTAATTTTGTAAATTATTGAATGTCATTGCTGGGGAGATTGAATTGTTTGAAGTGAGTAAATTGTGCATGCATACTCTGCTTTCCGCTTTTGATTCTGCATATCTAAGTAAAAAATCTTTCCTAATATGAAAAGTATTTAGTCTCCGCAAAGAAACTAATTAACAACTGAATGCTGAAAATCGTGTCAAATTAAAAATCACTCATTATAGCTCTGATTTTGCAATATGAAAGTAAAGAGTTGCAAGTACTAGGTTCGTAATAAAATTTTTACTTATCTATAATTTAAAATTTTTATTTATCTTAATTTTTATTTAACTATAATTAAGGGAAATACTTAGATTTTATGTTGTCAAAGATTGTTTTAATAAATATGCTTAAAATACATATGTACAGCTTTAATTTTTTAAATTTTTGTTAAAGAAATGTTTTGTTTTATGCTGTTTATTTTTATGTTAAGCAAAATGATGTAAAACCATTAAAAATGATGCAAAATTAAAATAAAACTGTTAACAAAAATGTTGGCCTCTATTCTCTAACTCTGCATGCAGTATCGCTGTAATCGAATTGTTTCAAAAATGACCTACTGTGTGGCACTCTGAATCCCATTGGTAGGTTGGCTTGGCACGCCACAGCTAAAAGGTTGCCGACCTCTGATCTAGACCAATGTATTGCGAAAGTTTCATTAGTTTACAATATTTATTTCTTGATATTGGGATTTTTTCCATCAGGCTAAGATGCATCCTAGAATAAGCACGGCTGTTAAAAAAACGAATTTGTTTGACTTGAAAAGTATTCGCTTGTTAGAAATAAAATTTGTGCAAAATAACGCATGCAAAAATTTTATACAGACTGCAACAATGCAGATATACGGTAAAAAGATGGCTAGGGTTGCTACACGACTAAAATCCGTGCAAATCATTGGGGTCTCAATATTGCTTCAAGATCTTTATGTTGCAAGTTGAATTTATAACAGGAGGGCTCTACTGGCGCTGGGGGGGGGGGGGCTGGCGGCCGCCAGTCGCTTAATCCGCCTCTGGATGTGGAAGTTGGGAGAAGAGCTCAGGTGTCACTTGACAAACCTATAAACCAATATTCTTCGCCCTCGAGTGGCCTCAAAGTGAATAATTTCAGTGGGAAATATTTTATTCCAACACAACTAGCCAGCATATTTAAAGCAACACGAGGACTATTGGCGACGGACCTCGGAATTTCTAACCCTAATCATCTATCACAACATCTATTTGGAAGCATGTAGTTGTTTCTGTGCTTTTATTAAATCTAGGTAACTAAGGAAAGGACTGAATGCAATTAATTAATTAAAATGTAGGTCGCACGTTTTATAACCTTGCAGAATTAATTGACTTCCGAGAAACTTTCATTTATCGAACATTTTCAAAACGGGAAGAACGTTTTTTTTTAATTAATAAGTGCAGATTGCTTTTTTATATAAAAATTTGTTTGATAATACTTTGAGAGAGAAAGTATATTTAAGGTAGAAGAAAATGTTTTAAAAAAATCACACTGACAAAAGACGAATATTTTAAAATAAAGGTTCTCTCGCGCCCATAACATTCATAAAAGTAACAATTCATAAAACGATAATTGTTTGAAAGAGAAAATATTGGTAAAAACAATAACCATTTTACGTATAGATAATTACATTTTCTGTTTGTAAAAGTTAGAAAACGAGTAAATGTGCCTTTTTAATAAGATATCTCTAATGAAAAAATATTTACTTTTGGAAAAATCAGTTCAGATAAAAAATTTTTAAAAAAAACTACATAATTTTAAAAAAGATTTTTGCAGACTTTTTTTTAACTGCGATTTTATGGAGTGAAACGTCAAAAAAGAAGAGAAAATAAAAAGTGGAAAACTATCATTGTGTAAAGATTGAAATAAAAAAGATTCTATAATGGGAGAATTGGGGGGGGGGGGGAATGAAAAAAAAAATCTTTTTCTTTAGCTTATGAAATATTCTTCTTCGTGCATTTAAGATTTTATTCCAAACTTATCATCAATTATATTGTAAATGGCCATGTAAACATCTACTCTGGCATGTTAACGTCACAGCTTGGTGATCTGTTAATTTTAGAATAACACTGATGAATTGTAAATGAGTAATGGCAACGGATAGGGTTGACACAGCAATGTTTTGTCTCAACTCTAATGCTTGTTGTAAAAAGATTTCAGTTCGATCGTAAGACTTCATGTCGGATGTCGCATCAATAAATAAATTGATTGGAAACTAAATCATTTGGATTTTCTAAAATAATTTCGAGCTACGGTCCACTAAAGTAATAAATAACCAAACATATATAGAATTCAACAAATTTTAAGAGATAACCCTTATTGGAATTCATTTGAGCTTGAACTGTTTCATAAGATCAAAAATTACTTTTTTCTAAGCTCTTCGATGACTTTTTAAACTCCTATAGTAATGGACTTTTAACAGACAATAATTCCTATAGTCATGTGTTGAATTTTTTTAATTGTTTTTGAACATTATTTATGTATAAAATGGTTGAGTCATTTACTCATCCTCATTAAAAAACTAATATAGATCAATTAATACTATGTGCATGTAACGACTATATTCCTAATCAACTTTAATTTAAGCAAGAGTAATGATTAAAGATTTTAATTTTTATCCTTCTTATAGATTTTTAATTCAAAGCAGATATCTTTGCTAATCTTTAACAATGGCACATAATATTAAATCTTTCTAATTGCTATAGTGAATTTTATTCTCTCTGTTTTAAAAAAAAAGGAGTTTTTTCTAAGCGCCTACAACTCCATTATCAGTATGTATTCGATTGATTCCGAAAAAAGTACACTGGAGTTTCATTCGCTATCAATACACAATAAATTTGGTTTCTGGAACTGTTTGATTTTCCTACTTTTACTTTTTAAATAATTTGTTGGCTTCTTTTGTGAAGAAGGAACAATTTTATTTCCAATTTTATTGCTTGCCAGTTTACTCGTCAATAAAAAACAAGTTAATAAACAGATTTTTTCCATGTTTTTTCTGGAAAAAAAAACATTAATCAATACTGGTTCATGAGTGAGAAAAACAAATGAATCAATCAATTGAATGTTTAGAGAATAAGTTTCTGGGCGAATTCAAATTTGTAAAACTTTCGGCTAAAAATGTGAACAAAATATTCATCAAGTTCATAATTTCCAAAAGCGCAATGTACTTGTTGATTCGCTTGAAGTAAAATTGTATAATTTGGAATATATGAAGATTTACTATGCAGTTTTCCAAAAGGCATGGATAACATTTGTTAAAATTAAACCCAATTGATATTCAGATTATACAATATGTTTTGAAGGAAAATATATATTTTGTTAAATCGAGTACATTTAGTTATTTAACCACCTCTCGGTATAGAGGTGATACTAACAGGAATTCTTAAAATCCAGTTAGATATGGAGAAACATTTAGATTACCTCCTTAACTTTAGCCCCAGGCTGATTTACAATTAGATCAAACCTAAGTCATTTTACTCCACCGGGTATCTAATAGATTGGTAAATATTTAGTGCAGATTCTGCAACTACTGTCTTCTCTTCTGCTGCAGAGGCATTAATGTAATCGATCACTGATAACAAGAGGATTGGCTTGATTTGGAATTAGAGTTCCAATTCGTCTTAATTGGGATCTATAAAAGCCAATGAATTTCTTCTACACCCACTATCTCTTCCAACTATTCAGACATAGACTTGGCGTGTTTACGAAAGGTGCTTCCGAGCTGGAAAGGAAAAGGTATATTAAATTAGAATTGTTTCGTCTACAGTAAGGTTGAACATATCCGAACTTACTGCAACTACATGCAGTTTTCTAGATCATTAAGTACAGCCTTCTGAGAGCTTCTCGAGCTGAGCGTGAAATTTTTTTAATTTATCAGCAAAGCTACCTTACTTTTATTTAGTTTCCTTCTCTTGTAAAGGTATAAAAAATCAAAAGAATTAACTTTTATGTTGTATTTAAGACATGTCTAGGAAACTTTTTTGCTTATACTATACATCAAATGAAGTTTGAGCGTCAATTAATTTTCAAATTTTACGGTTAGTAGAACTTTTTAATAAAATAATAGAATCTTACAGCCTTTTGAGACTTTCCAACATTCTCAAATGTTACCTAATATTCTTTTAAAGAGTATATAAAATAGAAAATTGCCGTGAAAATTATTTCGGAAATTCAATATTGTAATGGATAACGTGTCTGTTAATTTATTCTTGTCCAACATTTTTATCCAGAAAGCCGTAGAAACAGTGTATTACGTAACACTAAGAAATAGATTTATTTAGAATTAACATTCATTAATGGATCTGGGATCTCTTAAGTTATGTTTTCGTTTTAATAACAGAGGAGACGGTATAAATCGGGGGTGGGCCAAACTTTTCCTGGCACGGGCTACTTCTAATTTTTTCAAGATGTTACGATCCACGCAGTATCATGGGTGTGATGAGCGAAAAAGTATGTCTAGAACACTTATGATAAACTTAATGATAAATAAGCAATAAGTGTTTACTTACCTTCATAACTACAATAAATAAACTTACTCTTTTAAAACCGCGTTTAAAGCAAATTGCGATATAAACATAATAGCCCCAAATATAATAACATCAAATGATGCATTTACCATCAAACATTTCAAAATATATTAAAAACTGAATCCTTTTTGTCTCTAAAGCTAGTTCTCTTAGTTATAGTCAGTGGCAGACTTAATCTGCATATACCGTCCACCGATCTTGAATATCTGGGTAAATAATTACTAACTGCTAATCCTCAGGTGGTCCCCCCAAAATGTCTTGGCAGTCCACCGGTCGATCGCAATCGACCTAATGCCCACCCCTGGTATAAATTGTATATAAGAGATGTGTATTATGATGTTTCTTAAACTCGCGCGCGCTCTTCTCGTTTTGCTTTTCATAGTTCACTTTCGAATAACTTTGTTTTTAAAATTTCTCACTTGCCTCAGAAAACCATCAAAGCTCGACGTTGTTAAACAATCCTGCCTTAAAATCTTTCAGAAAAATTTCTTTTTAGAAATTTGCGTTTTTTTAACAAATTGAACGAATAATCTCAGCAATTCAAAATTCCAGTCGATATATGAAGAATTACAAATTTGTTACGCATACTGAATGTGTGCCCATATAAATAGAAAAGACCAATTCTAAATGTCTTAGCAACTAATTATATGCATTTCTTTGTAGGAAGGCATGAAAAAGACAAAAAAAAAAAAAAAAAAACAGATTTCAGTCAAATGAATTTCATTGCGAAACAGTTTTCGAAAAAAGAAGTAACTTTTTTGTGCAGTTTCAATGGAATATACAGCAAAATGAGAAGGATGTTAAAAAAAAATTATTTAGGCAGTTGAAAATTTAAGTTTATATCTTTTATTGATCTTGAGCTTAGAAAAGGAATATTTTATAAAAAAATTATTACAAATATATTATTTACCCAGGAAATAAAATTGTTTTTTTTTTTACAAAAAATATTCTTCTTTAATTTTATAATTCATGACTGAAACTGCGGTAAAACTGAATGCATCTGTCGCGAACGAAGTCAAAGAATTTGTGGTTCAACTTCAGTGGCGGTGTAAGCGTATTCCTTTTTTTATTTATTATTTTTTGTCTGTTTTATCTGTATTATGATTTATAGTAGTAGTAGTTTATGTATTTGAACGCGTAATGTATCAGTGTTTTACTTTCTGTAATTAAATAATTTTTTGCAACGTAGACAAAGGAGACTCTCATTCTTATGAGTATTAGTGTTGATGATATAACATAATCGACAATTTTAGGTCAAGCTCAACCCGGGCGTCAGAAACGGAAAAATAAGTTAAGTGATACCTTTTTTCTTACGTGATTTGAAATCGAAAATTAATTTTTTTTCACAACATCCTTTGAAACGAAAACAAGTTTGTGTTAACTGAACTGAAATTGATTAAAATTAATGAAAAAGATAATTCACGAGGAAACAATGTTGCTGAAACTGAGCTACTAAATTAAGAAAATAAATTAGCTGCTATTTATTGAGAGAATGTTGATATACAAAAACCATGTGCTAGTTCTGTATAATACAGCGTTTACATCTGCTAATGTTTTGAAAAACGGATGAACCGGCCAATCGAAGTTCTGTAAACGTAGACTAAACAGAAAGTAAAAACATTTCCAACTTTCCGATAAACATTAACTTTTCTGTAGGCTGAATATAGTAAAGAAAAATTTATTAACTGAATTGGAAGTACACATTATTTACACAGCCTGAAACCTGAAATCTCCATCGAATTGCTTGGGATCTCCATTATCTAATATCTCTTCTTGTCTCAACTGATTTCTGTAATTAAAAAAAAAACTTTTTGCATAAAACTGATAAATTGTCAGAAATGAATTCTGAGAAGGAATGGAAGAATAATGTCAAAATATTGCGATGCAAAAAATAATCCTTCACAAGTCTAATTCTTGTGAAATCTGGCGTATAACGCGCACCTATACTTTCAGGCTACATTTTTTAATTTTTTGAGGTATATTCGCCGTATAATGCGAATCCCCTTTTTAGGAAGAAACCTGAAGTATACGTGCGGCGATTCTCTTATGTTTTGAAGTCATTTATTCAACGTATTATCCCAAATTTTAGAAAAAATAATATACTCTTAGAACTACAACCCTTTCAATTGATAAAGAATGTCATTTATTTTAAATAAACAGTATTTCAACCTATATAGATGCCTAATTTTTGGGGGGCTCATCTCTTTTTTTTATTTGTAAAGCTATCATTTTCATGCCCGGCGTATGTCACGCATCCATAAGTTTCGATCTTATTTTCTGTGTTAAAAGTGCGCGTTATACGCCGGATTTTACGGTATACCTGAACGCATTTTAAAGTAATAAGATTTATTTTCAGAGTCTAAAAGATTTGAAATATCATTACGATTAATGTGTTTGTATGAAATCAAGCGTTTTAGGAAATGGGATATTTCAAGAGAAACTTTGAGAAAATGTTTTAAAATAGGAATTAAAAACATAAAATATGGACTAAGAAGTTTATACAACATAAAGCAAAGAAAGGTATTAAATACTTTATTGTATTCAAAATATTTATAATTTTGTATCGACATTGAGGAACCAAGGGCGCAACATATTCAATTCCATCAAAGAACAAATTAATTACATTTCAAATAACGTTTAGTGCAGAATTCTAAAAAAAAAATAATTTTTACAACTGAATGTTGTTGAAAATGTGAATAACATGATGCATAATAATTTTTAATACTGAAAACAGGCTTTAATAAAATTATGTACTTTTGATTTTCAGCGTTCCTATTTAGAATAGTCTGAAGCACAAGTTCTGGCGTCCAACTGTGTGATATAGAGCATAATTATATATATATATATATATATATATATATATATATATATATATATATACTTACAATAATTCTAGTAAATCAATGCAGGATTAAAATTTTCTGCATTGAACATAAAACTAAACGTTTTTTAATTTCCATAGTGATGTCTGGATAGGAAAATGAATGAGAGAGAGAGAGAGAGAGAAACCAGATAATTACTATAACACTCTTTCTACTAAGAAATATTTCTTAGAATTTCTTTTGAATTTTAGTTGGAGAGATCGAATGATGTGGAATCTAGTTAAATGAATTACCCCAAGTTTTCACATCAGTATGTAAATTAATCTAAATTATTTTCAGGGCAACTAAGTCTGGTATTCGTAAAAGTTACAAACGCGTGAATTTTTTAAGACCATGTCTTCACATAATTTTTTGTGACCTCGGTAGCCTAGTGGCGATGGTCACAGACTCGTGTTTTATGAGCTCGAGCCCTTGTGCTACTGAAGACCCACCGTGTTGAGGGGTTGATGCAAGTTAAATATGTCGATTTTCATAGACCTCACGTTAGCGTGGTGTCTAAGTTCAGAATGAGTGGTGACTGAGTAGGTGTCATCCGTGAGTGAAAATTACGAGATCCGTCGCCTTTAGCCCTAGTGTTGTTTGATAGTGCGACGTTAATAAACATATCTAAGTCTATAACAAAACAACGGACATTATCATACTGATATGCAGAAAATCTTATCCAAATTATTTGGAGTATATTTCGTTTTTCCGTGACATCAAAACTATACAATACAATTTTTACATACTTCTATGCAGTGGAGAATGCTTTTGAGACTTTTGATTGCACATTCCCCCCCCCCCCCCTCTAAAATCTTCCTCATCTAAAAAAAAAAAATCAAAATACGGAATTATGTCTATATTGCCTCATATATATAATTTCATAAGAATAAAAAATGGTAGCAAAATAAGGTATTTCCAATGAAATTACTTCTTTTGATCTGAATACGGTTAATGTGGAAGACTACAGGAAAATAATTGTTCAAAGATTTCAAACTCACGAGAATTTGACCTCTCTGCGTACTTGTATATTATTTGTACATATACACGTGTTCCAAATATTTAGTGACATAATACTTACTTGAAAATTAGATTAAAAGTTATTTGCGTTCTTGAATTCTTTATAAAAATTTAATTATATTTTATTTCCTTTAAGTTCAAACTACTGGGAAGTAGACAAAACAATTGAGTAGTTGACATTTTTCAATTTATTCTGAGTATTTCATGGCTAGCAATTTTTCAAGCGATTTTTGGCTTTTGTCGTGTTCTATTCAATTTCTGAAAGAGAAAAGAGCAAATAGATGTTTTCATTTCTCATTTATCTTGATTTACGGTAATCGGAAAAGCTGAAATGCGTTTCGTTTATAACTGAATTTTTGATATTTATTTCTCTCCTCAAAAATTGTCTCCGAAATTTTCTCAACTAAATCGTAAAAAGTTACTTTATTTCTATTCTTTTTTGTTTTGTTTTCGTAAAATTTTTTCTTTCTTTTTTTTTTTGTGTATGATCTTTAAGTACTTTCTTGGAAAACTATCGATTTTGTTTAACGTTATCAAGATATTTCAAGTACGTTTTTAAAAACACTAAATTTTAGTCCCCCCCCCACTACAAATTCTCAAATCTCTTAAAATTGGGAGTAGTCACACATTTTTAATGTATGCGTTTTTTGATTTAAAGAAATTAAACGCTTAAAATATATTGTGCTTTCAACTCTGAAAAAATGAATTGATAGTTGATGAACATAATGCAGCCAATTACAATGACTGAATTATTTATTACCTTGATTTTTCAGTAAGTTTCATCTGAATTGTACTTATTTATATATTATTTTATTTTTCCATTTTCTCTCAAGATTACCAAACTGAAATAACCATTTTCTCCCAATGCAAAAAATACATTGTTGGACCCATCAAGAAAAGAGAAATTCAACAAACGCAACAATGGATTTCACCGTTTTAAAATCCCCCCCCCCCCCCTTCATTCACTTATTCCAACATTCTAGTCGAAACATGAACCGAAATTACATTCATTCTCCTCTAGCACATGAATGAATGCAAATTCCCTTCATAAATCTGTGGCTCTTGTCGCCATCTATTGGTTACAACGGCAATTTAGGTCAATAGTGAAGTTAAACGCATGATTTCGGTGGCTAAGATTGTTTTTCGCAATGAATTTTGCAGTTAAACGTTCTTTTTTATCTTGAAATTGTCGTTAAATTTTTCGGACACTTTTTTTCTGAAATATAAAATGTGGTGTCTTATTTAAAAAAAAAAAAAAAAAAAAGCTGAAAATGTTTTATCCGGAAAAAAATTGATTTTATAATAAAATAACAGTAATTTTTCAAGGGAACTTTGAGATATTTTTATGTAGTAAAATTTCCAATGAGAAGGACATATTTTCATACTATTACCTTCAAAGAACTGTATTTTTGGTTTTGATAAAAATAGAGAAATGAAAAAAAGAACGAAAATTTTATTTAATAATAACGATTCTTTTTTCTCAAAACGAGCGGCTTCTTTGAGTTTTTTTAAAAAAATTTTAAAGGGAGAATGTCTTTACGCAATAAAATAATCCATCGCGTTTATAAGAAATTCAAAATTCAGACTTTTGCAAAACTTCAAATTTAACTTTTAAACTGTGTTAATTTTCTGTAAATATTAAAACCGTTTGGGTTCATTTGAAAGTGTATCACTTCTTTAAAATTTTAATTGTGTTTTTAATTTTGTTTTTTATTTTATTGGAATGTTTATGAATTGCAAATATCAGTTCTTTTTACGAACACCAATCAAAATCTTAGTTGATCATTTTTAAGTTCGATGTTTGACAAATTAGAAATCACACACGGGATGTTATTACATTTGAAATAGTTTTATAGAATTACCGAATTCCCTCGAATCTAAGCCGCACCCTAAACTCTCAAAATGTTTTTGTGAAAAAATGTTAGCATCGATTCTAAGCCATACCCCCAATTCTCTACACGTTTTTGGGAAAATATTAGAAATTGTGTAAAAGATCCATAAATTCCGATACTTAAGGAAATTTTTTTTTAAAGTTTAATGAGAAATAATAATGAGTTAATAATCAGTTTATTTTACCAGTATTTAAAACTTTCGACATAAGCCTATAATTACTGTAACCGTCAGTATCATGTTTCGAAAATGATTCGTCACAGCTGACTTCGGAATTGGTGCCTTCGTCGCCATTTTCCCACTCGAAGTCGTCTTCTGTGCTCTCCATTGCACGTTATGCAACATTTTTTTAAGAATCTGTTATAGAAGAATGTAATAAAATTATTAAAGATTGTTGAACATTGTCAAGCAAGAATTTATCATTTTGTTTACGCCGTCGACGTATGCCTGTTTCATCTGTGTCAAATTTTCAGTGTCCATTGCTCTGTTTCCTTTTCCCCCCAACATATAAATTGCCTCCCTTAGTGAACTCGTCTTGTTATTAACGATATCTTTGATGTTTAGGTGATTAAAAGAAAGCGTATAGAAAAAAGATTTCCTTAATACCAGCAGACAACGAATTTAGGATAGACTGAATACTAGAGATAAACTGCGGAATGGGATAAGTCGAGTACACCCCCACAACCCCCGTATCACGAGAGGTCCAGGGTTCTAGGGGGCCCGAAGCGTGAATGCCACCAAGTACCTACCGTTTGTAAAATCCACATTGGGGCCCAAAGCCTGACTTTACAGGGGGTCCAAATGTTCTTCGTTACGCCACTGGATAAGTCATTGATGCAAGTGGCTATAAAGGTTATATTTTTCCTTTTGAAAGGACTTTCCCTTTTACGTGCCCCGTCATCCAACAAATGTTTTACCTTCGATTCTAAGCCGCACCTGATTTTCAGTAGCATTAACATTGAAAAAATAGCGCGGCTTAGATTCGAGTAAATACGGTAGTTCCGTGTCTAAAATAAAGAGGAAAATTAAATCACGTCAAGTTAATTTTTATCAGTGTGGGTGATTTTTACAAGCTTTTATTTAACTTGCAATGTATGTGTGTAATTTGTTCGGGTGGAATCTTGCAACTCAAATTTTGAAGCTCATATCTTCAACCGATTGAGCTGAAATTTTGTATGCACGTTTAGTTTGGATGCCAATGCATGTTTTGACCATTTATATTCCGATATTGCAATTAGTTAAGAAGATATTAATTAAAAACCTTAAAACGCATAATTGTTTTACCCCTGTGGGCAGTTTTTTCCGCTGTGCTTTGCGACGATGAGTAAAAAACGCTAAGGAAATTTTTTTTTGTTGTTGAGTTTTGACGTTTTTCAAAGAGCTACCTTTTATATATATATATATATATATATATATATATATATATATATATGAAACTCAGACAAAAAATAATTACAGAATTGGAAAGATCATTTATTTCGCCACGACACGATATAATTTTCTTTTACAAGATAATAATATTTGTATTTTTTACGATTTTCTTTAAAAATGCATCAAAATCGATGTGTTTTTATAAAAAAGATGTCTAAATTTTAGCGCGTGAATTTTTTTTTTGTTTAAATGAATCGACATTTCGTACTAAAACAGCCATGCTTTGCTCTTTTAAAATCAGTCATTTAAAAAATAAAATGTCAAAAACTTTTTTTTTACGATTTTTCAGAAAATACTCAAAATTTTAATTAAACACTTAATAACATCGTCATTTATGAAGATTATTGCATGAAACTTTTTCTCGTGTGAAACAATATTATCTAAGGTCTGTACAAAAATTAAAAAATTGCACAAAAATTACGAATTTTTTTAAAAAAAAATTATGCTTTTCGTCTAATGTGCCTTTTTGCAAGAATTTATTTAACTAGACTGTTCGAAATTAACCGGCAAATGACCTTGCGACAATGATGCGTTAAATGAGATGAAACGACTGAGAAACCTGTCCAACGATAACTAAAAAATAAAAAAATAAATTATAAGTAAAAATACTTTTTTGAAAACAAGCTTTTATTTAAACGCGCTAAAAAGAAAAAAATAATTTTTTTTTACTATCAACTTATAACGTCTTTACACAACTTGTATGATATTAAAAATTGACGCGAGATTTGCCTGTGTAGATAAACAAGAAAATTAAATAACTTGATCTGACTGATTTTAATTTTTAAAATTTCAAGCTATGTAAATACGAGTACTTAAATCTCGCGACAAGCTTATGTATCTTATAAATTGTGTAATGACGTTATAAGTTGATAGTAAAAAAAGTTTTAATTTAAAAGTTTGTTTTATTCTTTTTAGCGTGTTTAAATAAAAGCTTGTTTTTAAAAAAGTATTTTTACTTATAATTTATTTTCAGCCATCAACAATTTTCTCTGAAAATGCGTTTTGCTGATTTTTGAGCATGGAATTTCAAACTTAATATTTCGAATGAACATAAATTGCATTATCTAATACTGATTAAACTAACAGAGGATGTTTTTTCAACAATGGATCTAATTCTTTTTTTACGTATTTTTTTCGTAATTTGAAATTTCATGTGTAACTGTAGTATCGTAGTGGGCATGGTCGCGAACTCGTGACCGGCGTTGTCGAGTCACTGATCCGAAGCCTAGTACCACTGAAGATCCGTTGAGTAGAGGGGCTGATGCATGTTAAATCTGTCAAAGCTCTTAGTTCTCCGGTAGACGTGATGTGGAAGTTTAGAGGGGGGTGATGCCAGGTCAGGTGTCGTCATTTGCCACTTGACCATGGTTCCAAATTATATAAGGCCTGTGTTGCTTCAGAGTGCAACGTAAATTATGTCAAATTTCTTAAATTTTGAGGATAGTCTACTGCTTTGGAAGATTTTAAAGCTTGAATGATTAACATGTAAGAGGTTATTAAAAATATACTTCTCCACAAAATAAAAAGTTACTACCTTTTGTGTTTGTTCTTTTTAAAAATATCTATGATCATAGCTCAAATAATTTTGCATATCGCATTATCAAATTGAAATGTAGATGTGCGTGTGTTAAAAAGAAAATATTTACTACCCTAAATTAAATTACTCTGTTATATATTATTTAAAATTTAGCCAGATTATTTAATGGTGATAGAAAGGAAGATGAAATTAGAAATTTAAAATAAATAACATAATAGCAATAATGTAAATAACGGTGACCTACTGTATATTGCTTTTAAAAATATATTGCTTGAAATGAAATTATTCAATACAATTATTTGCATCATTTAAGTTAGATTTCTTCAAAGATTTTCCAGTGCTTTCAATTCTATACACTTCAGAATTCAGTTTATCAAAAAAAAAAAAAAAAAAAACTCTGACCCTCGTTTATTTATTTATTATTTACGTTCCGACTTGCTACAGAGCCACAAACATAATTCACTCTGTATTTTCCTTACAAAAAACATTTATCTTGTTTTCCTTTCCTTAGAGCTGACAAAAAAAATACATTTTATTAAAAAAATAGCTGTAATATAATTTTGAATTTTAGTAAACACAACTTATTCGAAAAGAAATGTCAACGAGGGATGATTTGATCGTGTTTATAAGATAATAGTAAAGAAAAATATTATGGTAATAATTTATATTCTAAGTAAAAAAAACTGAGTGTGTTACACTCAAGAGATAAATCTCAAGCTCTTCTAAGGCTTTTTCTTAGATAAGATCTAAAAGCCACATAAAGTATCTTTGCTTTTTATTGCGCACCACGTAGACATTTGTTACTTTACCTCCGTTTTTGAACCTGTTTCAAATACGCTCGTTAAAACTGTGGCCACGTATTGAAGACCACTATTAATATAACAGTTTTCAACGTGCTTCACATAACTATTTGCCATTTTTCTTAACGAAATGTTTTTACAGAAAAAGAAACTCGAAACCTCAACTAGGAGATATGTCTTTAACAACCATAAATCAATCCGGTAGGCTTAGAAACGTATTTCATGTTGTTTTGTCAGTTTATTGGCACTATGGCATTTTTGTCCACTTTTAAAATTATTCAAAATGTTTTGGTTCTTTATAACAGATTCAAACTGAAAGAGTCACAAATCGTTGCGTTACGATATTTGATAAAATTTTCGAGGAAATTTTTGCGACCGAGTATAGAAACGTAAGATCAACTTAACTTGTAGAGTTGTTATGATCACACACAACCTGCAGTTATTTTTGTGTTCATAAACAAAGTGGTGGAGAACGATGTTCCAGTGAAAACTTAGTTACCCATAACATTATGTAAAATCTTTCTTTTTGAAAAAAAAAAAAAATATCAGGGGTTGCTTTCATTTCTAACTCTATGTTTCTTAAAACATCGATCTACAATTAACTAAAATATATTCCACGCGTTCGCTGCATCAAACGTTTTATTTATATTTCAGTTGCACCTATTTTAAAGTTTCTTTATTAAAATTTGCGTGTAAACAGTGTTTATACCCCTGTTTAGTGCAGTGCTTCTCAAACTTTCACTATTGGTGACCCAATTTTCAATCATAATTTTTATCGTGCCTCCCTTATACAATAACAATGTATTGAATGCAATAATAATGCATTTGGCGCTAAAGCTACAATACAAACTTAATTATAAACCGTACAAATTAACAAGATAAGCATTAAATTTTGTATGTATTACAAATAATATACATTTTTAGCAAATTATTTTTAAGTAATAGGATAATTATTGTGTTATTTTTTTTTCCTTTTGATAATTTTTAAATTGGAGCAGATTACAAAATGATATTTAATTAAAAATATATTTCCTCCATCATCCATTTCTAAAAGTAGAGATGTCATTAGAAAAATAGTCTATGGTCTATGTTGCTCTCTATCATATCCAGCACATCTAGTATTCTCGCGAACGTCTGCGTGAGTTTAGGCAACTTATCGGATGTCCGGGCAAAACATGTAAAAATGCTGTACCTCGTAGAATTCCAGTTAGTCTTGGTCGAGTCGATAGTTCTATAGCTACCGAATTTACTTTGAATGTACATTTTATAATTTGCGCTTTAGTTGTAATTCACGGTATTAAGTATTTACGGCAATAAATTAACAAAAACGGATAAATTTTTAAGTCGTAAGCGAACATTCGACGACAACAAAGCATCAACTAGTGCACAGACGAGCATAATTCCAAAAATTAAATCAAGTAAGTGTTCTCAAGAATATTTAAATTTTCGAGTTACCACTACTAAAGTAAATGGAGAAGAAAAGGTCCTGTGTGTTATTTGTTCAAAAATATATTGGTAGTAGACAGTATGAAACCTAATAAACTTAAAAGACCTTTGGAAAAGCTTCCTGGTGAGTAAATTAGCAAGCCTCGACAGTTTTTTGAATTAAAATTAAATTCATATGAAAAACAAAAAAGCATTTAAAAGAAAACGTTGTCTGTGAATGAAAAAGCTTCCCTTACATCTTACAAAGTATCATAGAAAATAGCCACATGTAAAAAGTCTCACACTATTGGCGAACAGAGCTTATTTTGCCAGCAGCAATTGCGAACGTAGAAACCATGTTTGGAGACAATTTTGCCAGAGTTGCAGTCTTTGCAGCACTGGAACTCTTTAGTAATATCAACTGTAATTTTAAACCTCTCAGAATTAGCATTTAGAATTAACGCTAAATAATGAAAAAGAATGTAAAACTCTGATGAAGAATAATTGTGTTATTTTCTAATATTTAAAGCGAGAAGAATTCAAAATTTTTTAACCCGGGAGCAGGCGCGCACTCGATACTAATGTTAATGGTCGCGCGGGGTGACCGAGTCTCCCTAATCCTTTTTATATAATTATTTTTATTGCACACGATAAAAATCACAATTCTGGTGAATAATTTAACTAAGAGAAAGTATGCTTACCTACTTTCAAAGGCTTTTCAATTTTTCTTTGATAACTTGAGAAAAATTCCAATAAATCTGAACCAAAATGATTTAAATGTATGAGACTATAATAAAGGACACAAATCACAGATACTTCTCGTTAACAATACAAAAATGTTCGTTGCAGGCAAAACCGTCATATTTTGTTCAAATTATTGTAGTTTTAATGTCTTTTGATGATCAACAAATAGCATGCTGAACTTTTTCTTGCTTGTGTCTTTTTGACAGGGCGAAATTTGTCATATGGTACACTTATTGCTTCATACCTTTCTTGATGGAGTTCTTTAGGTAGTATTTGAAAATTTTCCTTTCGTTTCATTTTTATCGCTTTTCTCAAGTTTACTTTCGCTATCATGATTAATATGCATTATTTCAGCAGGTTCTTCCCTTGCTTGATCCATTTCAACTTCCTTCAATAAAGATCACAGATGCCTATTTATTTTTTTTATATTTTGCTCATTTGCATTTATCACAGGGGGGAAATGTTTCAGGTTCTCGTTTTTGACATTATACCACTGCTACAACCTTTTACCCCAGCATTTACATATTCTCCCTAAATATTTCTAGTAAATTACTTCCTTTATAACATGATTAATGAATCTCTCGCGATATCATTTAAATGAGGGGTGTCAAATTTATTTCCAGTCACGAGTCATTTTTTAATAAATCAAACTCACATGTTTTACACATTATGTTACTTAATCTGTTCTTGAAACCTCACAAAGGTTGGGTTCAAGGAAACATGAGAAAAAATAGAGTTGTTTCTTTTTTTGCTCTTGACTTTTAAAGGGACATTATACAACTGAAAATAATATGAAAAATATTTTAATGTAAATGTATTATATAATTGTCAAGTAATTATATAGCTGTACATATTGCTTGATAAACTTCTTTAGATTACTTCTATCTTTATCATGATGTCGTTCACTTAACTACAAAAACGAACTATCAGTCCATTCAATACAAAAAATTTAGCGGTCCTACTTTATACATCAGATGACCAAATGGCAGAGGCATATTAAGCAACCGCCAGGGGCCCCGAGCACCAGCAGGTGCACCAAGCTGATGGACTCCAGCTGTAAGTTCCAAGTGCAACAAAAAGTCTTGTACTGATATTGCAACCCCGATGATTACCCACGATTTTAATTGTAGAGCGATTAGTGTTGCTCTCATATATTAGATGTAATTGCGGTTGAAGTCCATTTTTTTGAAAAATGTTTTCCAGAACTTTGGTCTATAATATATGTTTTCGGTTCAAGTTTTTAAAAAATTTGATCCGAGAAAAAAATGGCCACAAACAACTGCAAGTGCTTAGATCTTTCGAAAAAATTTAGCATTAGATTTATTATTGTCTGGATTTTTGTATTTGTAACCACCCTTTTCTTAGACTCATCTCGAATAAACAGTAGAAAGACTTTACGCCCTCTAGCGATCGAACAATCTTCAGGGATAGCCAAACTTCCGAGCTGTAAGGACGTAAGGGCATGCGCTCCGATCCCTTTCAATTGCAATCTAAATGTTAGTTCTTTAGTTATGTATTTAAATGTTTGTTTTGTCTAATAAACGTGTTATAATTAACTAGTGAACTTAGTTAAGAACCCATTCCCCGCGTGTCCCTTTATTACATTGGGTCACACCCTTATAATTTGGCGTCCAACGTGGGGCACCAAATTATTACGTTGGGTGTCAAACTATTACTAACACTATCTGTTCCAGCCATGCAAGATGTATTATCGTCACTTGACCATGGTTCAGAATTACGAGGTCCGTCGCCAAAAGCCCTCGTGTAGCCGAACAGTGCGACGTTAATATTCACTCACTCACGCAAGATGCATCAATTGTGGAGAATTTCACACCGGACAAATACCTCAAATTTTATAAATTGTACAGTAGATCATCCTGCAAACTCCCCCAATTGTCCAACTTTTATCAAAGGAAAAAAATACAAGAATTCAAACGTAATCATTACTTAACTTTGGGGAAAATACGACGTAAATTTAAAGAAAAACACTCTGTAAATTATTCTACAGCATTAAAAACAGTTGCTTCAGGACCCAACATAGAGGAATTTGAAAAGAAAACATAGTGGCAAATATAAGAATAGCCTTAGAAAGGCAAACTGCAGCCATCATGAGCTCTATGCAAAAGATGATGGAATCAATGCTCACACACACACACACACATTTTATTACTATCATAGAAATAAGTAAACATCCATCCTCACCTAACAGGGGAAAAAAGGCAAATTTAATGCTACAGAAGTTTGATACATCTGTTCCAAGTGCCATCTCACAACATAGATGATACATTCAAAAACATTGATATTGGATAACTTTAAAACTTAGTAAATCTAAATCACAGTTTTAATCGTGACTTTTGAATCCCCCCCCCCTTAAAAATATAGATAAACTTATCGGACCCAGTTTTCATCTTTGCTGATTTTAATTTGTATCATCCGATGTGGAGCTCCAATCATATTTCTCAACACAACAAAATTTTTGTGGAATGGCTAACGAGTTCTAATTTTATTCTTCACAATACTGATGTTTCAACGCATAGAAGCAATGTTGGCTCGGTGCTCTCCTGGATTTTACCCTCTACTCCTCAAGTCTCATCAGATACAGCAATACTTTCGTTTTAGACAGCTCCTACAATAGTGATCATTGTCCTGTTATCCCAGATTTTAATTTTCATAACCCGGCTAAACGACTCATTAAAGAAGTGGATCGGCCCTCAGTAATAAAGCAAGCAGTCTTCAAGCAAGCAGTCAACAGTCTTCAAGATAGACGGTAATAATCTCGATCCTCTGACAATATATTGCTAATATAATTTCAAATAATACTCGAAAGGCGATGATGAATGCCCAGAGGAACCGAGTTCACCCGAAGAGGGTTTAGAGCTACAACCGATCCCTCGGGAAACAACCACCCTCACATTCAGATTTTATTGCAAAAAAAAAAAAAAAAAATCAAAGTTTACATTTTAAACAATTTCAACTTTTTTACAAATACAAAAGAAATAGTAAAAATATACAAAACAAATGCACCATAAAGACAAAAAAAAAAGAAAAAAAAGACAGAAAACAGGAAGCATAAATAATTACATTAAAAAATAGTTTCTTTGGAATCAAATTTCTAGTTGATGACACACCACTTCCTGTTGATATTTTCCCGCCATTTGGTTCTTCAGTTTTCAGAAAAAGGAAATGATTCATCAAAAGGAGGATTACTTTTTTTTCTCCAAATCTCCTCCCCCATTTTTTTTTAAAGAAACATAAAAGAAGATAGCAGCAGTTAAAAATAAGTAAATAAAGAGAGAAAAGGGGGGGGGATAGATTATTGGATTTTATTGGAGATATCATTTTTTGCTACAAAAATTAATAAAATAAAATAAAAATAAAAAAAAAACAGGAAATTAACCTGAAAGTATACTAATATTGTAAACTAAGAGTTAAACCAGGAAGCTGCAAAAAATTGCGAAATATAAATAGGGTTTAGAGATAAAAAGAGAAAAAAAAAAGAGAGTGAGAAAAGAAAAAAAAAGACAGGAAACGTTTGTGGAAGAGGAGGAAAATTTCTAGTAGAACCTTCCCTCCTTCGTGGAATAGTGCATACCACAACAGTTACAAACTCAAGAAAGGCTCATAGAAAAAGGCCATTCGAGAAATCTCTCTAAAATTGTGGATCTGATACAAGCAATATTTCAGCTGGCTCCAATTTCATATTTAAAAAAAAGCAAAAAAGATGTACTGCGATACAGTCTGTAACAATGTTCCTAATCCAAGAGCCTTTTATAATATTCTGAAAAAGTTTCTATGAAAAATAATCTTGAATTAACACTGAACTTTCTTCAAATTCATAATAGAATCATCTATCATCCACAGATTCAAGCAACACTCTTTGCAGAGAATTTTACATCCAAAAATACTAACCATGAGCCATTTCCTTTGGATTTTTTTCTTCAAGATAATAGCTGAAGCAACAAACCCTTTCATTTATCTGAATTGAATAGAGCTATAAAATCTGCTAGAAACACAACTCCAGGTGTAGACTAAATCCCGGCTACATTCCTGAAACTATTGAACCAGAGTGAACGTATGATACTTGTAAACTTCTTTGAACAGATGTTTGATAGTTCCACAGTCCCCAAATCATGGAAGAATGCTATAATTCTTCCAATTCCCAAACCATGTAAAGACAAGGCCAAAATCTCCTCTTATAGACCTATAGCTTTATCATTGGTTTTCTCTAAGACATTTAAAAGAATTTTAGCCAATCGAATTGCCCACTTTTTGATAACAGAACAAAAACTTCTTGAACAACATTATGGATTTGTTCCTTTCAGAACAGCAATTTATATAATTTACAAAGCAATAACAGACGCAAAATTGGATAACAAATACTTCGTGAGGATTAGCTTAGATATAAAGAGTGCTTATGACTCAGTTTACATAGATGAACTTATTTAGAAATGCTTAGAAATTGGTATTAGGAGGAAAATAGCTCTTTGGATGCGTGAATTTTTGTGTTATAGATCGCTGCAAATTCGATGGAGGGGATACGTTTCATCCGAAAAAACACTGCTAAAGGATCTCTCCCAAGTCAGTGTAATGTCTCCGATATTATACACTATCTGTATGTATGACTTTCTTGAAACATTGGAAACTGGAGTCGAATGTTCAATATATGCAGATGATATATTTATCTATTGCTCACATCAATCACTTGATATTATTTGCCATAAATTACAAAATACCTTAGAAAGGATTAATCAATGTTATAAATATTGGAAATTAAGCTTAAGCTCAGACAAAAGTACTATTTCTGAACTTTCGAAGCAAAAGATCTACTCATTTCCTAATATATTATTAGCTGGGACCCCTCTTCTATGGCAGTAGTATATAATTGCACGATTTTAAAACACTCTCCATTAAAACAATTTCCAGTAAAACACCGCACGATTTTGAAACAGTTTCCATTAAACAATTTCCAGTAAAACACCGCACGATATGAAAACAGTGTTCCATTAAAACGCAGAGAGGAGAAACGTGACGAGTTAGTCGAAAGAAAATTAGTAAAGCTTTGTCCGCATTTCCAAGGCCGCCATGAGGCATGCGGATCTGACCTTCGTTTTTTTTTTATATAACCACTTAACAGTTTTTATTCTGTCATTTGATATCCAAAATTAGTACATTCTTACTTGTACTTTTGTTTTTCGATTGGTTTTATTACAGCATGGTCGAATTTTTTTTTTACAAATTTGCATTCTGACTTTATTTAGATGGTAATGAACAATAAACATTTCTATTTATTTAGATGGTAATGAAGAATAAACATTTCTAAGTAAAGAAAACCGTTAAGTGGTTAACAGAGGTTGTCACAGAACCAGACAAAAAAAAAACGTTTTGCATATGATTCGTCCTAATCCTCTCAAAATGTAAGGCACAGAAAAGCAAGCAAACACAAAGCAGAAACTGACTGATTAGTGTTTACGTCTCTCATGTCTTTGATTTCACAAGAAATTAAACTGAGTTGTATTGGTAGTTGACTAAAGTCCTCGCCCTCCCGAGACGTTTGAGGTGAGATTAGAATACCGACATACGTAGACATAGTTGACAAATATATACGTGCTCTAGGCAAACGTTGGAAAAAAACAAAAAAAACTATGACCCGTATACATAGTAGACGAACTTACGAGTTGTTTAGCCAACGCCGAATAAAAAAAAACTATGACCTGAGGGAATTAAAGAAACGGAAGACATGAAAGACAAAAACGCAAATCAGTCAATTATCAGACATAAGCAGATCAAAAAACTTTTAACAGTACATAAAATATATACATATGTTAAACAAACTTTTAACAGTACATAAAAGATATACATTTTTTTTAAATTTTTTTTTTGTCCTCTCACCGAATT
This sequence comes from Trichonephila clavata, assembly GCA_019973975.1. Lineage (NCBI taxonomy): Eukaryota > Metazoa > Arthropoda > Arachnida > Araneae > Nephilidae > Trichonephila > Trichonephila clavata. Next base: position 212,681 of record BMAO01020041.1, on the reverse strand, counting down.
GAAAATTTTTCACCAGCAGTTTTTCCCCCTCCACTCAGAACAGAACCTTTCAAAAATTTGAAGGGACAGAACCTCTCAATCTCGCTGGCTTACAAAAACAGCGAGCGGACGCAGTCCGCTCACCAAGGTGCCCAACCAGCAGTTTCCCAGTCGGAACAGAACCTTCCGAGAATTTGAGTGGACAGAACCTCTCAATCCCGCTGGCCGACGAAAACAGCGAGCGGACCACTCACCATAGTGTCCAAACCAACAGTTTCCCAGACGGACAGAACCTTCTGAGAATTTGAGTGGACAGAACCTCTCAAACCCGCTGGCCGACGAAAACAGTGAGCGGAGCATTCACCATAGTGCCCAACCAACCGTTTTTCCCAGACGGAAACCGAACCTTCCAAGAATGTGAGTGGACAGAACCTCTCAATCCCGCTGGTGGGCGTGGAAAACAAAAGGCACGTTCCGCCGAACGGCCGGAGCGAAAGAAGAAAAAAAAAATTTTTTTCTTAAACTGTTCAATCTGAGAGAGGACTTTTTTTTAAAAGTTGTAGAAACATGTACACAAATCGAGTTAAAACTAACTCTTTCTACAATACAGAAAACAATATTATCTTTGTGACCATAAGACAATGTATTCGCAAACAAATTTTTTATCGTAATAGGCAGTAATAGACACTTTATTTTGAACAACAGTTTCCAAAGTATGTTTTTTTTAAAGAATGCAATACTGTGCATATGTCGTAGTTTTGATTCTTCCTGCAAAACAGATTTATAGCTCCTATGCGTGATGTTAGCCAATGTACTTGATCGAACGCCTTTTGCTGCCTTTTTATATTCATTCTCTCCATACAGCACTGAATACATTTTAGGTTTTATGCCAATAAATTCGCGAATGGGTTGGCAAATTTCGTTTTTCAATGTTCCAAGTTCCCCCTCGATTTGTGTCATCAAACAAAAAGTGATTTTGCAGGAAAATTACTTAAATCCAAAACATGAGCAAAATGCTCTCGAAGGCCAAAATATACATCATATTAAGAGCATAGTAGAAGTTGAATATACAAAAACACATTTTAAAAACTAAGAGCATATTAAAGGTTGAATATACAAAAACACATAAAAAAAACAACAAAAAAAAGCAGCCACAAAGCAAAGCATAGGAGTAGGGAGATAATTTGTAGAAACATATACACATATCGAGTTAAAACCAACCCTTTCTACAATACAGAAAATAATATTAAATATCTTTGTGACCATAAGACAATGTATGTATGCCATCTTCGCAAACAAACTTTTTATCGTAATAGGCAGTAATAGACACTTTATTTTGAACAACAGTTTCTAAAGTATGTTTTTTTGAAAGAATGCAATACTGCATATGTCGTAGTTTTGATTCTTCCATCAAAACAGATTTATAGGTCATATGCGTGATGTTAGCCAATGTACTTGATCGAACGCCTTTTGCTGCCTTTTTATATTCATTCTCTCCATACAGCACTGAATACATTTTAGGTTTTATGCCAATAAATTCGCGAATGGGTTGGCAAATTTCGTTTTTCAATGTTCCAAGTTTCCCCCGATTTGTGTCATCAAACAAAAAGTGATCTGTAGGAAAATTACTTAAATCCAAAACATGAGCAAAATACTCTCGAAGGTCAAAATATACATCATTAGTATGTATATGCAAGTACAATGAATCCGTATCCATGTATAACAAATCACATGAACTTTTGTAAAACGATTTAAAATGAGTATAATATAAATCGTACATCCTAAGTTTGGATAGCTCTAAAACACAAAACCCGATGTATATCGGTTTATCCAAATACAAATTTGGCTTGCGCATTTTAAATAATGTGAAATTTTCGTTAATGGGTTCAAAATAATCCAAACAAGGGCTAGAAAGAAGCTTTTGATTCGTGTCCTGCGTTAGAGCGCCGCGCACATGAATTCTTTTCCTAACATTTTGCATCGTTTTACCGAAAAATGCGTTATTTAATTTCTTAAAGAATAATTTTTCTGTTACTGCACTACTTTCGTTACGTTTTTTATTGTTGAAATCTATATATTCCTTTAACCATGGTTATTGGGAGAAAACCAGAATCCGATGGATCTTACTTAACAACACACACACAAACCCTTTTTAAGGTAAAAACGCAAATTTAAATAATGCACAACATATAATTGTTTTTATTAAAAAAAATAGGCGTGAGCTTTTTTGCAGGTAAAGTGTTTTTTAACTGGTATTGATCACATAAACGTTTAGAATAAGGCGAAAGCAGATCGTAGGTAATATTTAAATGTTCTGGAGCCATTGGCAAATCGTGTTCGTCGTGGAGAGAGGTAGGAATTTCCAAGTCAACTTCAAGTATGTAGCCTTGAGGCGAATCAGGTGTTGTTCCAAATATATCAAAGCATTGGATTTCATCGGGTGTCATCCAAGCAAAATTGGTGTATGGCAATGGGATATTCATAGCAAAACCATAGAGATTAACGCAGTCTAAAGCTAAAATATAGCTATGCTTAACAGAGCTATCATAACTATCAGATATGTATGGGTTATTAGCCTTTGCATATCGCTTTCCTACTAAGCAAATTCCACCTCTCATCTAGTTTTCGAAAAATAAATAATCATTAACGTTAGAAAGCAACTGTATCTCTATTTTACATTTTTTGAGCCCTGCGTCAAAAGTAAGTTCGCTGAGTGATATATAATGAACAGGATCGAGTTCGTAGTGATTCAAACTTAATTTTCTAAAGTTAGTAAAAATTTCTGATAGCAAAACGCAATCACTTAGCTGGTATAATTCCAAATAATCCTCGAATGTAGCACAGCCAAAAGTATCGTACACTAATTTAGCATGCGAATAATTATCATCACTGATATGTGTTTGAGCGAGCACATTAAAAAATTTATCCTTTGAAGGAAAAGTTCTAGCATTCAATTTAGAAATATCATCCAGAAAGGAGTAAGGGAAAACACCTTTGCGTTTAAGCAAATGGCGCTGTCATTATCTGCAAAAAATGCGTTAAAAATTTTAAAATCATGATTCGAGATGTTTAAATTATGAACTAATGCGTCTAACGAAGCGTCTAGGAATTGATACGAGTCGAGAAATTTCAAGTGGTCGAGAGTGAACATTGTAAACTTTTCCATGTTTGCCGGTATGATGTTAATGTCTTTAGCGATATTCATCGGCATGTGTTTTAGTAGCAAATGCGTGTCGTAATTGCGCGAATTATGAATGACAACAGGAATGAAAAATGTTTTTTTATGTAACAAGTTGCAAAGTTGGTGAGCTAACCCAATAACATGATTGGAATCATGAGAATGATGTCGCACTCGGATGGAATTGATATCAAAGAACTCACGACAAAATACGCAACGATAGGAACTATAAGAAGTGGTATCATCTATTTCAATTTCACTCACGCGTTTCATTTCCTCGATGAGTTTTCTACTAATTGCCAAGAGAGCAGAAAAAAATTTCTCAATAATTCTTTCTCCAGAGTCATAGGAATGAAAAATTACATCATTGTAGTTGTCTATAACCACAAAAGCGAAACTCACCGGAATGTGTTTTTCGATAGGAGATGTGAAAGATCTATTTTGATCAGGGTGGGTAGTTGAAATTTTCGAGAGCAGACATTCGAAGTCTGCGTAGATGACATAGCGGTGTTCCACACATTTGTTGAAGTTTTTAAATTTTAAAGATAAATCGGAAGGCATTGATAACCGTTGCGGTTTGTTGTGTAAGCAGAGCTGTTGATGCAACTCTAAAGTTGTTTTTCGGGTGAAGCCGCTCAGGCAATTGACGCAGAAATGATTTTCGTTTGTTTTTTGCCGTAACAACCGATTGAAGTTTCTAATCGGAAAATAGTGGTCATCAAAAAAGAACAAGTTGACTTCGCGCTGATTTGGTTTGCCAATATACATGGGGTACACAAGATTGTCGGCATAGCCGAATATGTTAACTCTAAGATTGTTTGCCTTTTCGAAAGATTTCACATTTGAAAGTGTTACTGGGAAATTTAACATGGAGTAATTTATCGAATGCAGAAATGATTTGTATTTCGATACTCTATGAGCGTTTGCACGCTGGGGAAAAAGCGTAGCTAAAATGGCGTACAGGAAACATTGATTATTAGAGCACTGCAGATTCAGTAATGCGTGTTTGTTTTTTAGATTCGAAGGAAGTTTCGCAGTTGAACATCCTCCCGCTATTTCCCGAAAGTTACCCTCATGAACGTCAAGGAATTCCACCTCATTTAAAACCCAACCACTGCCGTTGTGGATGAAGGCATCTATTGAATTCTGAATTTTGGTAAATGCTCGATCAATGTTCGGTATAATCTGTGAAATCGCCAAAAGTCTAACTGCATCGCTGCAGAAATAAAAACTATTTTCTATTATGTCCTCATCAACAATTTTTCGGAAAATTATGTTGAAGCATAATATAAATCGCAATCGTAAGACAGGTCCCCTGGCTTTGCTCAAGAGATCATGAAGAGCGGTACGACTTCTATCAAAAATGCTCTCCAAATCAGAGGAATGAATTTCTGCTCGCCAACTTTGAACTGCACCGCGAAACGACGAATTAAATCTTGTAAAGATCATTGTATGTGTTTCCGTAAGTTAGAAAAAAAATTTAAACGCACACACTTTTTAAAAAGTTAAGCCACTTGGGAACAATTCTAATGTATACACAAATCAGGAGAAGTTTGGATATCTCCCTACTCCAACGTAAATTTATTACATAGATTTCAGATGTTCCTGAATGTGCGTTATCCCTTCTAGAAGAACAGGGATTTGATCAACATGAAAGTTGAGACGATTCTTAACCTCGTTCTTCTCGTTCGTTTTGACAAAACCCATGTACAAGGTTTTACGGAAATCTTTAAGTTCAATGCTGATCCCTTTTCCTATATATACCGAATAGGGAGTTGCTATTTTACTCGATGGGGCGTCGCTCTCTTTTGATAAGTCTACGTTAAATTTTCTTTTTTTGGCGCAAGAGGAATCAAAGCTTTCTAGAAAATTTTAAAAATGAAGACTAATGAAGCAATACAGAAAAAAGCTCTCAACGAAATGTATCTAAGCGGAAAAGGAAAAAATACAAATTCCACTCACCATTTTCCATAGTTATCGTAGGAAGAACGGATTTATCCAAAAAGAACTTCAGAAATCAAGAAGAAGGCGGTAAGAAGATGCGGACTGATCCAAAAAAAATGTAGCACGTTAGGAACTTCAGGAACAGACTAGACAAAGGTTGAAAGCCAGATTGACATTTTATACTAGAAATGAAGGACAAATTTTTAAAAACGCAGTTGTTTTTACAAATCTGATTATATAAAAACAACTCTTATGTAAGACAGGGAAAAAATAGCAGAGGGGGATCTGCGCGTTTAATCTTCAAGGTTGAAATGAAAGAAAAACATATCTAGCAGGAAATCTTGCGTAACAGCATTGCAACATGCATAATGAAGACACGACTCGAAAGTAAACGAACACAGTTTATCCGGGAAAATAATTTTTTATTCAAGGGGTTATATCAATATTATTACATAGAGTGTTACAATCATTTTTATGCTTACAATATATAACAGTTATCAGTGCATTCGTTACAGAACAATATTTTTATGTAGAGTGTAACAATCAGTTTTCTTGCGTATAATACATAGAACTAATATTCACTTTGTTACAGAATATTCATTTTGCACATTTAGTTACTGTCTTTGAGTCATGATGTTCAGTTTCATATTATGCTGTGCAATCAAATACTTGTCTGTAGACTGAAGGATTGTGCAGCTCGCGCACAATAGCAGAATTGTTCAAAATCTTAAAATAGGCTATTTTCATTTTACAGTCGGAATCCGTTGTGTCCATGGAATAGGATGTGGCAGCTTGTACACAGGAGATCATATTGTCGTACAGAGAATCGGTGAAACAATGGATCACATAAGCGTCAGAGGGGCTGGCGCGCTTTAGGTACATGAAACCATATCTCGGTTCGGGAGTCATTGCTTTTTGGTTAATTACTAAAAGCAGTAATGAGAGTTCTGCAGCTTGTGTTGCCTCCTTTTATACATTCTGTATCAGCAGCGACCCCTCCTCCTCCATACATGTTGTAAATAGAATGCAAAAGATGATGAGAAAAATGTTGAAAACGTGTTCAAGCACGTTTATGTCGGTATTTATAGGTATGACATATTTGATTTGAGTGTGGCGTCAAACAACACTTTTGTAGGCGAAAATTTTAGCTACAAATCTTTGAATAAACTTTTCGTTGAATGCAATGTTATTCGAATCTAGAGGTGATAAAGTCTGCTTTCTCACAAATTTGTATAGGAAATGAAGACAAAATTGACCGCAGGTAAAGGACGTAGCGCTTTGGTAGCGACATTTGTTCCACATCAGTTTCTGTGAATTCTGTTTGATGAAGTTTAAAATCTTACCCTTCTTTGGAACTGAAGCGAAACTACAAAAGTAAAAACAAGTGTTGTTCCTAAAGGCTAACGCAACCCAATGGCTTCCAGGCTTCGCCCTAGAATCTAAATTTACAATAAAACATGAATAGCCTGTAAGTGTCCTAGGCAATTCATCGGAAGCGTACACGCCTCCGAATTTGGATCGAAGAATGGAATCGCTGCAGGCGAGATTACATAGGCTTTGAGAATTCATTTTTAAAAATCAGTTAAAACGTTGCGGTTTTTGTCAATCTCTATGACATTTCGATACTCCGCATAAACGATTAAATTAACCGTTTCGGGTAGTGCCTTACTAAAGCGAATATCCAAAGCCAAATTCGAATTTCGTAGGACCGAATCATGCATTCCATCTGCACTGAGATCTGGCGTTAAATCTATTGCCAACAACGTGTACCCGTCCTTATATTCGCTATAACTTATATTGATATCTTGATCTTTATGATATCGCCCTAAGTCAGTAAAAAGGCTCATATAACATCTGCTATAACTGTTAGAGGTATCGAATTTCGGTTGATAGGGTTTTGAAGGAATCATGCGATTTCCGTCTAATAGGCAGAGGTATGATAAATCATAATGCTTAAAATTGAATGGATTGTTAGAAAAATCACCATTATATGCAGTATTAGATACCATACCCATGATTAGTCGCGCTGGTACCTGTCCAATAAATGCATTTGGAATAGTAATAGATTGCATTCCTGAAGAAAGCGCGAAGGATTTCACCTCTGTTCTGCGAAGGGGCATCTTAATCGCGCCTCTAGAAAGTGCGGTCTCGTGCGCTATTAAAATTGAAGGAGCGACCTTTACTTTCCTAACAAATAAGGAAGCATGTTGTATAACTATTTTGAAATCTTGCGAAGCTGACATCAGTGCAAAGGCATCTTTATTTCTTTCTAATTTAATTCGAAGATTCACTGAATTGATCAGATATTTACTTTGATTGCCTAGATCGAAATGTAAAGCTCCTATCATGTCCATTAGTTTACTATCTTTGCAAATGTTATATCTAGTTTTGAATCCCTCCCCTGCGTTTAAAATCTCGGTTGCGTCAATCTTTCCTGGACTATCTCTGAAGAAAAGACCAGCCGTTAATAGCGATTCTTGAACAGCTTTTGGGGACAGCAAGGCATCGAACATGCATCTGTATGCATAATTCGCTTGTGAGGACACTTGCTTATCATTTAATGTTATGGAACATTCCGAAAATAATGTATTCAACAAATAATTGACTGGAGCTACTACGTCAGGAGTTGCAATATTTGATCCATTTTTTTTCGTAATTTTCACTTGTAAATGAAGAAGTGTATGAGCTAGGTCTAAATAACTTTCTCCCACGCCTGAGAAAAAGAATTCAATCGGTGTTTTATCACTCAGAGATGCAACAGGAAAAATTTCGGTAAACGAACTTTCTTCGGTTGACAATTGCACAGGATTAACGGTAAACAAATCATAAGCATTAGATACACAAGCGCACGCTCTCTCATCCATCTTATGAGAATATATCTACCGCTGCTTTGGAATTCTTTCGGCTTCGCTTAGCGCGCGGCAAATGATTCTTATTGCGCGATTTCTTTCTTTTTATACCCGAACCGCTTTGAAGCTTATGAAGAATGTCATCTTTAATATTTTTGGACGTTTCTTTCAATCTCGCCCTTGTCGAATCTTTCAGAGATGTTCCCGACACAACATCTGACATTACCTTTGAACCGGTACTCAGAATATGTTTTCCTAAATATTTTCCTGCCTTCATTGCAATGGGAGATATCATTCGAAATAAATTTGAAAACATTCCATATCCTCTTTGATGGCTGACTCCTTGAAAATACGAGCCACCATTCTGTAACTGCGAACAGTCATAGTCCTGACAAGCTCTGCGGTCCAAATGCATCTTTCTCTTGCGAAGTCAGGACCGAAATGATGTCGCACATATACAGTTGTAGTTTTATACTATTCTTCGTCGGAAAGAAAGAACCAAGAGCGATTTGCGCTCGTAAAAATAATACCATCTCCAGAACTACTTTTAATTCGACTTCGATGCAGTCGATATAATTTTGACGCAGAGGAAAATACAGGGGTCTTTGATAATTAATAAAATTTGGTCTTCTTTGGTTGACATCACAGGAATGATGCGAAGTAAAGGTGCGATAGTATCCCCCACAAAATGAGATTCTATAATGTCTGTATAGACATAAATTTCTGTGATTCCTCCGTCTAGTTCCAGTTGATAATCCGAAATATGAGTGCCACCGTGTAATGTTGATTGTTTTAGTCCCAAGAGATCTTTTAACCCATCCTGGAAAGTTACGGCAGATGTATCGGGAATATGAATTTTTCACTTTCTTATTAGCTAATAGATTAAACGCCAGATGTTTAAAAGAGCTGAACAACTGCTCTGCATTCTTTATAAAATCCAACTTCTAATTGTAAATGTTCCGTTTTTTTCACTTTCTCTGGAACTGTCGGTTTATCCGTAATGCTTACGCGAAAATATTCGTTCAATGGAGGTCTGTCGATTTTTTTTGCAATACATGCATTGATTTCCCCTTCAACACAATATCCTTGGTCAAACTCAGCATACGCATAAAAAGGGGCGCATATAATAATCTTAATTCGAGTTCGACGTTTCTTTTGAACTGTTATTTCGACTTTATTTACTTTGAAGTCAAAAATGAAATCTGCAGCGGCCTCCAATTCCTGTTTGCATTAGATTGAAATTTATATGCTGAAACAGTTCATGGTGCATGTTTTCCAAATCGGTATATTTATGATTAAACCGAGTGGTGCGAATTATGAAATGCCGTTTTAGATTTCTTGCAATAATTTTCAAGTGATTGTCTTTGTTCGTTTTGGATGGTTTTCGGAAAACAAAACTTTCCGACATTCTTATAATTCTATCTTCTCTAGGTAAGTTCAGCATGGTTAACAACCGTGGGCATTTGCTGCTGTTAAATGCAACTCGTAATTAGGAGCAATATGAACATTAATATTCTTGCGATCCAATGAAAAAGCAACAAAATGTCCGCATTTTTCTTCAATACTTTGATTAATTTCCTCGATAACATCTGCGTCTGCGTTCCTTGCTCTATTTTCACTCCGATATCATATTCTGCATAGTCCTTTTCGATAATTTTTGTCTCTTCATACGTTATGGAATATTTATTATTATGGTTGCCGATGTTGAACCAGGTTCGCGGAACAAATATTTCTGATAAACCAACTTCCCATGCGCCTGTTAATATGATCGGACGAGCTAGTTTCGTTCTGAATGATGCTTGCGTATTTTTTGGAATTGAGTGCTAGAATTGCTAGGTAACGTGATGTAGAAATCATTT